>CAUJNA010000489.1:57500-132500 GCA_963377175.1 Effrenium voratum | reverse complement strand
GCGCCTCCCGGGTTTCTCGTGAGAGGGCACGCGGGCCCCAGGTTTCCCGTGATAACACATTTGGGATTTCGGGACTGTTTTCCTTGGACAGTGTAAAATGAGATTTTGGGATTTCATTCATTTTTCAGTGTAACATGTCCTCATTTTTGGGATTTCAGAACCTCCAAGATAAAAAAAAATGAGAGCATATATAATCTGTTTCCGCCGGCAAAAAAATATCAACACCTCATTTTGCTCGGGTCATTTTGAGGATGTCTGGCGAAAATCGGCCCGGCCAACTTCCGCTAGCGGTAGCCATGTTGGCCGCAGGCGTCGTGCGGATGGAGCTTGAGGACACGCGTGTGGGGTGAGGGACGGGTCGACGGGTCCCTGATGAGGTTAAAGCCACACCGAAAAAAGGGCTCCATATGCTAATTTGACACATGAGTGCGTTTTGTTGTAGGATTTGGACCCACAACATGGGCGTTTGTTTCCTTTTGGCTTGCTTCTAAAACCACCAAAAAAAGGTACCCTCAAAAAAGGAAGACCCATATCCTAGTTTGACACATATGCCTTTTTAAGAGCTGAGTTTCCTCTTGGTGGGGGGAAAATTATGGGGTGCCCTCTTGGATGAGCTTGACTTTGGCTTGGGTATGTGTCAACAGCGATTCGGGCCAATTCGGCGTGTTTGTTTCCTTTTGAGCTTTACGTACGATTTGGCAGTTCAACATATGGGGGGCGGTTTGAAAGGAAAACGAAAAGTTTTAGAGCTGGGTGTGCTGAGATGCCCTTGAAACATCAGTGTTGTTTTGTTTGTTTGTCGTTTTTTCTCTTTCTTTCTATGTTTTTTGGGGGGGGAGGTACGGAGCGTATGTGCACTTTGTATAAGGCTCAACTCATTTTGTCCTGTTCGGTTAAACACTCGTCGCTGAAACTGGGGTTGGGCCCGTCCTTTGTTTAAACCATGTTTTAAACAAGAGTCGCTCAACCCAAAGGAGGTTGTTCAAAAGAGTCCGGTGTTTCAATCACTTACATTGTCAAAGCCCTGGTTGGGCCAGCCCTTTGCTTCAACCACTTTTGGTCAACAGCCTGGTGATTTCAACCATCTCACTTGCCCATTGCAAAAGCAGACCTTTTGGCCTTCCGGTCGTCCCTGGTTTGGTTCCCAGTTTTTGGCAAGGGCCCAACAAAGCCAGGCTTTATTGTTGAGTTTTGGGGCCCGGCGAGTCGTCTTCGTTGGGTCCCATTTTTCTGGGTGCGTGCTTTGGGCCAGCGTGAGGTATGGTTCTAGGGGTCGACTCCCACCATTCCTTTTCAACCATTCTTTTCAAAAATCTCTAAGGATCCCTGAAAGAGAATGGGGCAGCTGCTTTCCAGAAAGAAGGATCCCTGAACAGAATGGACATGACAGGCACCCCTCTGCCCGGTCGTTTTCGCTGGCTTGCTTGAGGTTCTCCAGCAAGCATCCCTGAAGAGACTGGGCAGCCCGAAACCCGGCCCTCCTATTGCACACTCGCAGCAGAGCTCCTTGAGTGCCACCTCCGGACATGGCAGCCAGGGCTGCTTCGCAGCGCCCCCGAAAGTTTTGATCGAAGTATTTGCTTAATTTTTCCTCCCAGGGCTGTGATGCTTTCGGGCCAACCGTGGTCTAGTTTTTGTTTGTTTTTCTCCAGGGGTCTTAGCCAAATG
This sequence comes from Effrenium voratum, assembly GCA_963377175.1. NCBI lineage: Eukaryota > Dinophyceae > Suessiales > Symbiodiniaceae > Effrenium > Effrenium voratum. The sequence continues at coordinate 130,832 of CAUJNA010000489.1, read as the reverse complement.
GAAGGTTTGTTTTAGTTTTTGCTGAACTGATACTGATGGACGAAATCCATTTCGCACCAAACGCCTTCATTTGGCTCGCCCAGAGGCTCCCTGGCTTTGGCTTTCAGTGGAAGACCCGACCTCTCCATTAGACACCCCGCTGAGGTGTTTGGGACCCTGTCTCAGAACCAGGCTGTTTGAGGGCCCTATATGGCCATGGTTCAAAACCAACGGGATCCCATTTTGGGATAGGTGCACCACCCATTTTTTTAGTCTCTATTTTAGTGGGGATTGGGAGTTCACTGGGGGTACGATTTGGGTTTTGACCCATGGCCCCAAAAAGCAAAAAGCAGCGGGAGCCTATGGGTGGCATCAAAATGGAGGTGGACCTCCCAGTATCTATGGTTTTTGTGTGGGGTTTCTTTCAACACCCTTCGAGGGCCCTATATTGATCGGGAGCCTTTGGGCAGGACCTCACTACGGCCGCCGTGACCGCAGCAGTCTTCCGTGTCGCCAAGGACGCCGGGCTGGACGAGGTGGCGCAGGCGAGGTTCGCAGCTCGCCGCCGGCCAAACCCAGCCAATTCCTGGGACGAAGACTGGGGGTGCCCTTTGGGTGGTTTTAATCTAATATGCAGAATATGTATATATATATATATACATATGTATGTAGTATACATATGTAGGTAAATCACAAATCAAAAACGACAATATATATATATATACACATACACATATGTGTAGAGACATATCCCTCTTTGGGTGGCTTAAGCATCACCCGGGCAAGCTTAAAGAACATTTCCGTTAGGGTGATGTTTCAAGGGAGCGAACCCTGGAGTTTCAGACAGGGTCCTGCTCTGGAGGCAACCAGAAAAGGCGGGGGGGGGGGGGGTCCTTGAAAGTGGTTGCACATTCTCAAAGAACAAGCCACCATTTCGTTCGGGCAATTTGGAGTGGAAGTTTCTTTTCGTGGAAGGAGCCGCGGCTTTCGTTTGCTTTTGACCTGGGCGTTTACCAACAGGGTTGTTCTTGTTCTCGGGTACCCCAATTGGAACTTCAAGACACATCCTACCCGGTCCTTTTTGGGCCTCGGTCGGCCTCGGCGTTTCGGTCGTCAGGAGGCGGAAGCCATGGGCCATCAGCAGGCGGGGGGGTTCACGTCTTAGCGGGATGATGGACCCGAAACAAACGCAGGCGACGGAGAAGCCAAGTTGGCACCCAACGGAGAAAACGGGGCAACGGAGGAAACGGGAAAACGGAGAAAACGGCTAACGGAGCAAAATTGACACAAAACGGAACCCCTTGTCTCGGTCGGTTTTTAGGTTGCAACCAGAAGGACCGAAATCCATTTGGGGGGTTTAAATGGCTAGTTTCGAACATCCATTGCTGCGTTCTGTAACAGAAGTGTTTGTGTTTTGGCTAGTGTTTCCTAACAAATCCCTTTTCCGGCACATACTCAGTTGAAGCTTGCTGGGAACCGTTTGTAAAGAAACAATAATTGTAAAGCCACCACGCGTCAAGGGAATTACCACGAAGGGAAACCTGGAAGTTTCCATTTAGGTTACTGACCAATTACAAGCTGTTTGGCAAACTGACCAACAGTTTGCAAACCAAATCGGTTTGACCACACAATCCCCCAAAACAGGCGCCTCAAAACAGACAGGTTCCACCATGGGCCTTCTGGCAGCTACGGACCCCTGGGCTTCGGCATGTGTTGTGCCTTTGCCATCCAAGACCGAGTCTTTAAACCTCCAAACTCGGCGACCCTCCAAAAGAAAGCATCCAACAACGGCTCTCAGAAAAAGGAAAAACAAACACGTTTTGTTTTCCTGTAGAAGAAACGGGAACTCCAAAGAACGCGCGGACCCAACCTCCAAACTCGGCGACCCTCCCAAAAAAAGAAGCACGAACACGCGCATCCAGGGCGGACGGCGCACGGCGAAGCTCCCGTTTTTTTTCTCCGCCGAAGCGCCGGCGTCTGGGGCCAGGTGGCGCGGGCCTGCGAGGCCGAGGACCTTCCGTTGCTCTCGGAGATCTGCCGAGAGGCTGAGGCGGGCGGGGGGTTGGGTCTGCGCCTCTTTTAGCTGCACCGGTTGCTTGATGGATCATGTCGCTTTTTGTTAACATGCTGTTTTTTTTGGTTTTGTTCAAGGTTCTTTGCTGTGTTGGGGTTCTGGTCATTTTTATAGGCTGCAAATGCAAGCCCGTACGAACGGTTGGAAAGTAAGATTGGTGGTTTTCCTTTTGTTCCCCTGAACAATCCACCCCCTTGAACTAGCATCAAAAGACACAGGAAGCTTTTTCGCATTAAAATCGTCACCCCAGGAAGGGAAGTTTAGAAGCTGAACCAACCATTGCCCGCTCCGAATCTCCGGAGATCTTCTTGCTGGTGCGATAGGCAGGGAATGAGACATGGAGTCTGACCCCCGTAAACCATCGAGCTGATGGTTTCCTTTTTTCGGGGACCCCTCGTTCATTCTATTTCTCATTCCGTACCTATCGCACCAGCAAGTCTTAGAAAGCCCGTGGTTGAAAGGAATGGTTGGTCCAGCTTCCCCTTTTAAAGGGAAGCTCTTTTCAGGGAGCTCTGTTCAAATCTTAAATGGGCGTGGGTCAAAATTCAACCACCAGGGGACCACAGGGGTTCCATTTACCAGGGTTCCATTTTGGGTACCCTTTTTGTTGACAGCCAAAATGACGGGAACAGCGATGGGTTGAAAGGAAGTTGTTGCAAAGAATGGGGGATGAACCCGCCTGGCATGGCACTGTTGCAATTTGGCTATGGGTCATAGCCTATGCCTCCATTTTGGGGCGGATGAACACCCATGTACCACCTATTTTGATGTTCACCAGGGGTACAGGGTTTTGACCCACAGCTATTTCTCGGATCTTCCAAAAGACGGCGGAAGTGCCCGGAGCGAAGCGGCTCCGAAGGGAAACACTGGCGATGCGAAATGTGCCGAAGCTCCATCCGGTTCCGGAGAAAAGCGAAGCTCAACGAAAAGGTTGGCAAGCTGAACGCAGTCTAAGGGACACCCCAAGGATACAAACTTGAACAGCGAACACATCTTCAAACTGTGTTGAACCAAAAGTGCCCAAATCAGTCATTCTTCCGTAAATCAATCCAACAAGGCAATGAATCAATCCACAACACAAGCACACCCAACCGACCCCAAGTCATACCCCCCAAGAGCACCCCTAAAAACTTTGGTGCATTTTGCGTGGATGTTAGGACATGTTCGGACTTCAACTTTTTGCCCACTGGGTTTTCCGTATGAAACCTCCAAAGGTTACGAACTTTGAGGGGAGCAGATTTTGCCACCGACCCCAAGAAAGGGAGACGCTCGACAGACCCAAGGAGCTCCACCAGCCCTCAAAACGGGCGGGCGCTCGCCTTTCGTTTCGCCGGAGGAGCAGTGCTGGGAGGAGCTGCAGCAGGCCGCCCGGGCCAAGCTGACGCAGGCGCCGTCCGGTGCCGGACGGAGCGAAGTCGCAAGTCGGAACTCGGACCGCGGACCGGGGGAATCGGGAAGGCGCGGGGGGAGAAAATCGGCCCAAACGGGCTGGACGCGATGGAAAAGGATTTTCCCCCCCCAAAGAAAAAGAAGGAGCCCAAGATTCTGGGGATATTTGTTGTTCTTGTTTGGGGGGGGGGGGGGAATTTCATTGAAAGCGGGTATTTCTTGTTCTTTCAAGTTGCAAGGGAGCAACATGAACAAATGCCACCCCTGTGGTCGCTTCAGGGACAGTGCAAATCAGTGAGCTTGCCAGAGGCTTCGAACTCTGAGATGGCAGAGTTCTGTGCATATGGTTCGCACGGTGGTCAATTTCCTGTTGCAAATTTCGCCTTGCATAGAGAAGACGACGTTCAGGATGTACAGGTGTTTTCACCTGGCTGGCAGTCACCAGGCTTTGAGGAGTCAGGCTTCTTTTTCTCGATTCGCCAGGTGCTAATGTTGACCCAGGATCTAAGTAGAACTCGTCCCATTAGGGGGGTGGGGACCCCTCCAAAAGTGGTCTGAATCCAACCACTAAACGGGGACACCCCCCCATCAAAATCAACCAGGGGTTCTGCTTAATCCGGGGTTAACATTATAATGGCTAGCAAATTGCGACGTTAATAATGATCCCTGGAATCACTTGGCTCGGTTCTGATCGTTTAGCCGGCTTTCATTTATTCGCGACAGCCCGCGTGGTTGACGTCTCTCCGGAAAATTCGGCAAAGCCGCCCGGGGAAAAGTGGGTGTGGGTCAAAAATAGGTACCCAACATGGAACCCTGGTAAATTGAAGCAAGTGAAACCTGCGGTCCCCTGGTCGTTTAATTTTAATTAAACCACCAGGGGCCTGCAGGTTTTGGTCCATGTTTCCACTTACCAGGGGTCCATTTTGGGTATATTTTTGACCCACAGCCAAGTGAAGGTGGAGGGAACGCGCCCGGACGAGTCGTCCCCTTCATAAAGGCGCCGGTTTTTGGGGGATCGAACACTAAAGAGGCGGCACCCGCTTCGGTCCCAAAGCGGAAAACCACTGCCGGTTGGACAGTTTGGGATTTTGGTTGCATGGTTGAAAAAGCGGTTGCAAGTTGGGACACAAGGGCTGGAGAAAAACACTTTTTTCAAAGGAGACGGGAGCCACCTGAAGATTTTCCGCTTAGTTGACTGTCTGTCATTCTCTCATTTCACGATTTGGCCCCGTATCAAATTGCAGGTCGCAAGCTGGGCTGGAACGTTTTTTCTTTTTGACCGACGACGACTTCAATCTCCAGCACCCCCCAACAACAGCTTTTTCCCATGCCCAAGATCCTAACTGTCCAAACAGCGCTAGTGGGGGCGGAGGGAGGGGTGCTGGTAGGTGACGTCTTTTAAGAAAAGCGAAATCATCCGGACGTTGCTTCCAAGGAGCCTTCGCTCACTTGGTGGACCCTGCTTTTGGATGGGTGCTCAACAGCTGTAGCGTGTTGGTTCGACCTGGCGAAAGCCATCGACAAGGTGCATAGAACGCTTTGCAGCCATCTTCGCTGTTGTTGGCATGTGTTTCTTGTTTTGGCTCTGTTCATTTTTCGTAGGGGTCTGCAAGACCCAGAGTTGTTTTTGCAAGCCCATGGCCATTTTGTCCGAACCAAAAGTCGACTTTTTTGGGTTTGTTGGTTTTCACAATTTGAGTAGGGGTCTGCAAGAAAAGATATGTTTGCAAGCCCAAGCCTAGGGTTTGACGAAGGGGGGCTCCAAGAGCAGTTCCCTCCAGATGGCTTTTTCTGGGTTCCGGGTTTTGCTCCACGCATGCTTTCTTTGTTCCATGTAAGCTTACAAGGGACTCCGCCAGAAATGCGTGCTTTCACGAGTTGTTTCGGGTCAGTCCTTGGCTCAGGTGGCTCTTGGCAAGTTGCAGGAGAAGGACGCGGCTCAGCGATCAGATTCGCCAGGGCCGCGATTTGTCTGTTGCCAACAGCGTAAAAACATGTTTTTGGGCCTGGAGAAAAACCAGTTCCGACTTGTTGGGCCAGTCCACTCAGAGAGTGAGACAGTGGAAGTGGATGGGCGCTTGGCCTCAAATGGAGAGTTGTCTTCCAAAACCCTTTCAGCTTCCATGATTGGAGGATATTCTTGAACATGAGCTTCCTTGACAGTTGGAGTTTAGGTTTGTACTTCCTGCGACTTTCGGGAATCCTCTTCAACTTTGAGAACGTAGTCACGGGAATGACCAAAGCGTGTCACAGAAAGGGGAAGGAGCATTCCAGGACCATGGCTTGGGTGTGTCTTTTTCCTCGGACATTTCCAACCATTTTTGGGTGGGCAAGGGAAACCAAAACAAGGCAAGCATCCTCTGCCATGGGCCTTTCTGAGCTGGACATGTCCCCTTTTTCTGGTGCGTACCAAGGGAGACCAGATGTGATTTTTTGGTTTTTTTTTGGTTTTTGTTTTTTTGTTTAAAGGAAAAAAAGGCAAAAACACGTTCCGCCCCCTTTTTTGGAGGGCCGGCTCGCCCCGTGGGATCTCGGATCGCCCCACCTCGTGCTGGGAGAAACCGCGGCTTGGGTCTCGAGGCCATGGTTTTCGATCCGAATCCAGGAGTCAGCCGCGCGATGCCAGCAGCAGCTCACGCAGATCCAGGAGGGATGGAAAAGCAGTCCCGCGTCCCGCGGATCGAAGTAGAACCCGTCCTCATTGATTAAAAACCAAAAAATCGCCGGAGGTGTGTGTTTCCGGGTTTCGCGCCACAGCTTTTTTTTTTTCCGAGGGGAAGCACACCCTCACCCCAAAAAGAAGAGAAGGTGCTTCGAGGGGTTTCGTGGACACTTGTTCCGAGGGGGTCACATTTCCCGAGACCACTCGGACGGTTTCCCGGGGTACGAGGCTCCGCCCACATTGGGCCTGCGAACTGGGTGGGAGATTTCGGCGGAGTTGGTTGGTCGATGGTGTCCGGGTTTTCGAGAGCCCGGAAGCCGTCCCAAAAAAGCAACCAAACCGAAACGTGTGCCAGAAACCCAAACATCCAAAAAAAAAGCGGCGATCCAAAGCAATCCAAAAAAAAGGCAAGCCAGAAGCCATTGGAGTCGCCAGAGTTTCCCGTGTGCAAGAGAGGCGCCCTAAAGCACCAAACCACGCCACCAAACCACACCAGCCATTTCGGCTGATTGGTAGTACCCGTTTTTCGGTTGATTTGCAAGGACTCACGCGGAGCTTGAGATTGCGCCTGGTGTTTCTCTGAAACGCACCTTCTTTTCTGGCGAGGTCCAGGCTTTGGTGCTCCGAGACTTGACACCTGTGATCGATTTCGAGATCCCACGAGGATGTCTGAAGCAATTGTGGTAAGACCAGGCATGCCAAACGAGTTGCTGGTGCGGAGAAGTTGCACGAAGTTCATTCAACCCTCAGGTAGTACCGGGTCAATTTGGGAGGGATCTCCTGCCCCCATCCAAAATCCTGGTAAATGACAACAAGGACCACAACCTGCGCTCCCATATCCCGGTGTAATTTTGACCCACACCCAAATGAGGTAATCGTGACTTGGTGGTTTGGATTTGGATTTGAACGCCTGGTTCTTCTAGAAAGCAGCGTGAATGGGAAGCACTCCAACCTGCGCTACCAATTTTAAGCCATATATATATATATGCTCAACCGGAGTAGACGGAGTAATTAGACTTGACACCTTCAACTAGTGGAGAGGAAAGGTAGGCCCTGGGGGGGTGACCATATTTTTTCTATAGTTCCCATACCCATTTCTTGGATTCGCCCGTAGGATGTCTCCATCCCAGACATGCAGTGCTTGTTGAACGAGACCTACACCGGTTGGGGCGCTCATGGACGAGGCACTCGGACCAGGCACGGACGGAGCTGCTTTTGTCTGCTTGTTGTGTGAAACTGGGGGCGGTACACAAATGGTGAACCCAGAACATCCCAGAACCATGTAAAGGATTAAGAAGGCGGCCGCACCTATTTATGGTTGGGATCGTCCCTTACTAACCTTCATCTACCTTAGAGACCAGCCACAAGGGGCGGTGAAGAAAACGGGGGGAGCCAATCAGAGCTCCAAACCCAAACGCGCCAACACGGATACCTTCGGTTTTGAGGGCACAGACACCAACACTGGGGTTGTGATGGGACCCTGTCCTGGTTACAAGGGAAGCCAACAAGGAAGCCCGCTGCGCCCTCTTGGACGGTCCTTCCCAGTTTCACACGCAGACACAAACACACAAACACAGATACCTGGGGTTTGCCTACAGACACAGACGCAGACACGCTTTGAGGGGCCTTTGCGTCACTTTCGGGGTCCCCCCCTTTGACTATGACCCATCCGGCCAAAACAGTATTTCGCGCAAGTTTCTGTCCGCCTTTTGTGATTGAGTGATAAGGATGGGAATTCCACCTGGTATCACTAGAGTCCTTTTCCACAATCATGCTTGGTATGAACTCCGAGTTTGTTCGTGGAGGAAGCCAGCACATGTGACTTCACAAGAAACCTTTGAGACAACTGGGTCAACGTGGAACATCTGAAACATTTTTGTTCACTAAAATGAATGCATGAAACATTGAAGTCCGGGTTTGTTGAACATCGTTTGACCTAGCCATGGCCCAACTGTTTTTTTTTCTTCCAATGTCCTGGAGCTGTTTTAACAAGCACACGGCTGGTTTCGGATCTTTCGCCGCGTTTTTGTTTTGGTTTTTTGGAGGTGAATCGTTGCCCACGGCGTCCAGCGCCGCCGTTTGGAGCGCTGGATCTCGGGTCTCGGATCGTCCAGGGACCGCGCGGGCGCGGCGCCGGAGAGTCTGGAGGTGCAGCGCGTGGTGGCGCTGCGGAAGGAGGAGGTCTACCTCAAGTACCTCATCCGCAGCTCGCCGGACTTGCGAAGTTTCGGTGGTCTCAAAAACGGGTGGGTCGCTCGCTCTTTCTTTTTTTTCAAGCTCTTGTCCTACTTTTTGTTGTTTTCTTCCGTCTTTTTGTTTAGGGCTCGTCCCCCTTGCTGAGAAGCCAGGAAAATTTGGACAGAGATGCCTTTTCGGGGGTCCGATCCCCATTTTGAGGCCGGAGGCGACCACTGCGGCTCGTGTTTTTGAGTCGACTAGGTCCCCCAGCTAGGTGCCCTTCTCTCCTTTCTGGTTGGGAGGGTTACCCCCTACAAAAATAGACAGAACAGGAAAACATGGGGTACCCAATTATTCTAACCTCTCAAGTCTGGAGGACCTAGTTGGTAACATTTTCGGGGTTCCGATTCCTATTTGGAGGCCCGATGAGGCGACCTGTTCTTCCCTTCCACTTCGGCTCGTGTTTTTGAGTCGATGTCCGCTCAGGGCAGAAGGTCATCGAGAGCGAGATGCCCTGTGGCGCCGCGCGCTGGGACATCCGCGCCTCGCTCGGGTGATCCGGGAAACCCCGTGGTGACCAGGGAGGACTGGAGGTTTGCTCAAAATATCTGGCCGTGGGTCAAAAATAGGGTAACCTCAAAATGGGTTGCCCTGGTCAATGGAGACATGGACTAAACTCTGCGGTCCAATTCCTGGTGGTTTAATTTTGGCCCGTGCCCGGAGGTCCCCCGTAGTTGGACTTGTTTTTTGATCACAAAGAGTGGGAAACGGCAGGAATTGTTTGGGGCTGCTTCTGCGATGGTGGGAAAGGGTGAGAATTATTTGGGGTTGCTGATGTGTTTTTTGTCTCGAGGCTATCCTTTTCAGGCTCTTTTAACCAAAGCCAAAGGGCCTTGTCATAGAGGAGCGAGCCCCATCTTGAGGCGCTCCCTGAGTCCCCGGTCCTGTTGGGTTCTCAGCATCCTGAGTGAGGCAAAATAAAAGTGCACCAAATGGCAGGGTTGCCTTTGAAGGGAAACCAGGAGGTTTTTGGGAACACTGGTTTAAACATGCTCATTTACTGTGTACAGTTTAGTTTGAGTTGCGTCACATCCACCTGTGCTCCACATGTGCGGCGTAAGCCAAAACGTGCGTTGCGTAGCTGCGCAAGCGGGGGCATAAGCAAAATGATGCGACATAGCAAGCCATGACACTTTTAGGACATGGCTCAAATCCCTGGCGGTTTCTGCCCGTCCCTGAAAGTGGATGCAATGCGGGGACTTGATTTTCGGGTTCCCGGCTTTCTTGTAAGCCAGCATCTCAGAGGGTCATTTAGTGGGAGGTTAAAAACATTGGGAGGGTTGTGAGCAGCGGCCATTGCAGGCTTGGGCGATCCAGCTCGCCATTCAAACATGTTAACCCCTCTACTATGGTTCAGTTGGTTTCCCTCTGCGGCAATTTTCAAGACCCAGCGAGCGCCGACCGGTGGTCCCGGGGCGTAACTCCCAGGCCCGTTGAACGGGCTCCGATTCGCTTCCCATCGCTGGTGTGCATCTGAGAATCTAAGAGCCCACTCGGGTCAAGCTTCCAGCTTCATGGTTGACTGTCGGAAGTGTTTCCAGCTAATGTTTTTTGGGACAAATCCTAAGCACGCCTGGAAGTCAGCATTTAAAATCCTGGCCGCTGGGCCGAAAGCAAGAAACAAAAAAACGGCGAGCCGCTCTACGGCGAGGCACGGCTTCGACTTCTTCGAGGCGAGGGGAGGTGTTCTCTACGGTACGCGGCACCGTAGTTTTCCGGTTGGATTTTTTGTTGCAGGAAAGGTTTGACAGCAAACTTTGATTCCGTAAAGGCTTCGGGCACGACCCAGGGTATCCCAACTCAAAATCCGGCCACAGAAACTCTCGCTTCGCTCGATTTCCAATGGCACGAATTTTTGACCAGCGCCTCCTAGGTTGCTTCATTATATTGCTACGCAAAATAATGATCAACTAGTAGGCTGCTAGTCAGAAAACCGTGCCATCCAGCTTCTTTTCAGTGCCCTCGATTCATTTGTTTAGTGCTATGAACCATTTTGAAAATATGTTTGGCACTGAGTCCTAAATCAAAGAGGTCACTTCAGCCATGTAAAGGGCACTTAGACCCCTCAGGGTTTTCCGCCCCAGATCCCGCCTCAGTCTCACAAGGGATGAGGGACGCGACCTCGGGGGGACTGACAGCGTAAGTGACCTTTTCAAGGGGTAAGTGACCTCGATTCGCAATTCCACTGACACTCAAATGACACTCAAAACGCCAGGTTCGGGCTTTCCGGGTCGGCCCCAATCAAATGTGGCAGTTGTCACACTTCGACACGGGTAGCTGTTCGATTTCAACAGAATCCCAACCCCTATCAAGCCAAAAAGGGCGAATCAAAGGGTCACTTAGGCCAACGACAAGGCCTTAAGTACCCTTTGTCCAAAAACATGTCAAGTGCCCTTCATTGGAGGGCACTAAAGCTATGCTGGATAGAAGAGTTTATATAAGGCCAAAAACCCGGTTTCGAGAACCCTGGTTTCTTCAACCACGACATTTCGGGCAAGTTGAGATAACCCCCGCCGATCCGATTTTTGAGGTACCGATTTTGGGGTGTTTACAGGTTTGGACATCCCGTTGGAGCCTTGCGAAAACCCCTAGAAGCAAAAGGACTTCCTACCCCAACTGTTTTTCCTTTTCCATGTCCACAATCCCGCTACTACTGTCCAAAAAGCAGTAGTTGGGGTGGTTGACACAAGAATCTCCGAGAGAACAGCGGAGAGACGGCTTCCGACACAAGACGCATCGCGGCGCCTCGCGGCAGGTCGCGTCTTGGCACCCTGAGGGCTGATCTCAACGAATCTCTGATGAAAGTGGGGGGGCTCTGGGTGTCCGGATTTTTAGAAAAGTTTGAGTAGATATATGTACCTGGAGTCTCCATGACCCTTTAAAAATGGGTCAACCACCCCGTTGTTTTAGGTAGTGACCCCATTTTTTAAGGGTCATGGAGACTCTAGGTAGAAGTCGATGGCACTAGATGGGTTTTCTGCCAACCATTTTGCCAGGGAAACACATCCAACTAAAAGGACACCAAAACGGTGGTGCCTTGTCCTTCCCAGTTTGGGCTTTTTGCGTTGTTTTCTTTTGAATGTTAAATCAATTTCTCGAAGTTCACGAGAAAAGGCCCGGACGGATGTGACAGCAACCAATTCGGCACCAAGAGAGGCTATGGCGAAGAGCCCGTTTTCGAAGACGAAAAAGGCCAAGCTCCGGATCAGATATGGGCTAGCCCCAAGAATGACATGAGGTTGAGGTTGTCTCAAAAAAGGGAACCCCCAAAAAGGGTGGTTTCCTGTTGGCTTCCCTGTAAAATAATCCAAAAAGTTCAGACCCCCCTTTACTTGGTGCAGGGATCATCATCAGCTTAAGGATTTCAGGCCATGGGAAGGATCTCGGGGAGCTTTGACCGTGGCATACCATGACAGGGAGCCCGCAATCCATGCGCGGGTGGGGGGGGGGCATTTCCGGCGCTGGTTTTCTGGAGGTTCGCTGGTTTTCTCACAATGCCCCGTGGTTTGTCTCGGCTCAACCCTCAAACCCCCCCGACACCCCAAAGCAAAAAACTGGGCCCATCAATGTGGTTGCATTTTCAGGGCTTTGCAGAATGATTGTTTTGCTGGTGGTTGCCCTTTAAATCACCATCTAGAGGCATGAAGCATGGGATCCGATGGGTAAAGCCTTCCAGTGGCCAAACACGTGGGTGAAGCTGCACAAGCTGCACAAGCTGCACACCTGATCTACAAGCAATGTGAAGCTGCGTTCACACCAAGATTTGAACGATAAGCCGTATTGAGGATGTAAGCTTACTGGACTTTGCAAAATTGGCCAACTCCCCCAACAACGAACCCCAACCCCAACCAACCAGCCCGCCGAACCCGCAACCCACCAATTTCTGAATCTCACAGCCCCCCACCCCAACCCCCCACCCCAACCCCCCACCCCAACCCCAACCACCCCCGCCCCCTCCCCTGGTCCCTTTGAGCCGCATTCGAGGAGTGCTACTTGTGGCACGGCACCGGGCCCAAAGAGGCCACGAGCATCGCGCGCCAGGGCTTCGACCTGCGCCAGGCCCGAATCGAGGGGAGCCACCCTCGAAGGAGCGAATCCATGGGACCACTCGACCCAGCACATGTGTCCCATACCTCCCATATCTTAGCTAGATGTGTCCAAAGTTTTTATATCTTAACTAGATGTGTTTCCCAGAAGAGTGACTTAGTGCCCTTTGGTGTTGGAACATGCATTGGTCAGGTACATGGGCAGGAGTCCTGCTTACAAGGGTTTACCGGGGGTTCGCTGGGGCTGCCCTTGCTGATGAGTTTAGCCATAGGCTAGCCCTGGCGGACCTGGTTGGTTCATAGTCTGCCAGGGCAATCAAAATTCCCAAGACTAAAAGGGCACCTGTGACCATAGCCCCACTCCAGTTCCTTCAAAGGGAAGCCAAAAAGAGGTTTGAACAAGCCCCACACCCAGATTGGACCCATGTTTTTCCAAGGGCTGGTCTGATAGGGGTAAAATGCTGCCAACATTGCCTGGCCCGATTCGCAAGGGAAGCCAAAAGCTTGTGGTTGGAACAACCCCCCTCCTTACTATAGGGGCCCAAATAGTTTGAACGAGGTTGTGGGGTACTATTTATTAAGTTGGATTAGGTGCTAGGACACAACTGATGTCCCTCATGTTGCCCTGTCAAGTTCTTGAGGAGTTTCCTATGTTTTTATCCGGACCACCTGAAAAACGGTCAATGGGTCCCTTAGGAAGTACTCCTGCTGGTTGTCAAGCCACGGGAGATGCGCCCAATAACAGGGGGAACCTGACGTTCGGGACCCGGTCCCTTTAAAAGGAAGATGGGCTTCCAAGACCCTGTCAACTTCCATGTGAAATGGGTGGGAGGGTACATGCAACAACCACCCCGAGCCACCAGGGGGCTAAGACAATCCTGCGGCAAAAAACAACCTCGAGGTAGACGCAGAAACGCAGGGTTGATTTTGGAAAAAAGAACCCCGAAGTTGCAATCTGAGGTCCTTTCTTGCCAGGATCAGATGAGAACTGAGGGTGCCCCTTTGTGATCGGTGAGGAATATCAAAAGGCATCCCAAAAGCCGATATTGACTATTCAGAAGCCCCTGGATGATGTTTGTTGTCCCATTTCAGGAAAGACGCTTTGCCTGTCCGTTTAAGCCACGTCCCAACACAACTCCGAAAACTGCACACATATCAGGGCTCCTTAAAAGATACACGTTGCCCATTTGAATCATGGCTTTTTCCACCAAAGTAAAGGGACACCACCAGTTACAAGACAATGTTCAGGTGTATAATGTAAGGGTCCCTGCATATTGACGAATATTCAAAATCCCGGTGCATTGCAAAGCTGCCCAGGTTTGGAGGTTGATTCCCAGCTGGGTCCGAACCACTTTTTGGGCACTTGGGATTCTGGGCATAAGAAGCGAACGGCAAGAGGGATCCAGGTGCTCAAGCATTCTGGAACCTGATGTTTCGGGTGCTGGACCAATTTTCAAAGGGACCATTTTCCCTGTCCCAAACGTCAGCTGGTGGGAGCCTAGGGGGCCAAAAACGACTCACCGCGCAGGCGGGCACTGGGCGCGGCTCGCTCTTCGGGCGCGGGCTCTACTTTGCAGCTGCCCGGCCGTTCCGTTTCTTTTTTAGAAGGCGAAGAAAGATCGTGTTTTGTTTTTTTCCCTCCCCCGAAAACCAAAAGGAGAAGAAAGATGTTTTTGTTTTCTTCTTCTTTTTTGAGGGGTGGTGGACGAAGCAACGTGCCGAAATCTGGCGATGGCCAATTCTTTCGGGTTGCTGTTTAGGTGAACTGGACAAAGTTATTTTTAGCACGGTTGGGATGGATGACGCCCCGTGAAAGCTGGGAAAAGTCACCTGATGCGAAGTGGATTTTGTCCACAGGGCTGCCATCCTGTGTGCATGGCAGTCTCGCTTGAGCTTTCGGCCAATGTCCCGACCCGCTTTGGGCTGGTGGGGAACTGGGTGTCTCAAGCGGTGACCATGTTGAGCAACTCCAACATGGCTCGGCCGTTGGCTAAAAGGCGGTTCGAAGTGTCCTTTGGTTCATCAGGAGCCCAATTTTGGCGATTTTGGGACTTGGGAGAAATCAAGATCACCCAACAGCAGAGTTTACTCCCATTGGCCTTTGCAGCCACAAGCGGCGTCCAAAAATGCTGCTCGCCCAGGAAAGCTGCTTGAAAGCTGACGAGTATGCAAAGCCCAATGCCGACATGCCGCTTGGTGTGTGAGTGTCAAGATTGGCAGCACTTCAAGGAATCTTCGAGAGAAGGGTCCAGGTCTCATTTCTCATGGACCCTTAACACAAACACCACAAGTGCCACCAAACTCGGATGCAGCGTGAAAGAGCAGTGTGCGTCCATTTAACTCCACTCCTCCGCTCGGCTCGACCGAGGCTATTCCCGCTGATCCTGTGTCGGGTGACTCTGGGCAACGTGAACTACTGCGATGCGGAGGCTCGACACGTTCGGCAGGATGCTCGGAGTTTTCCGCACTGGGCCCTTGGTTGTTCGGCGCTCGGAGTTTTCCGCGCCAAGCAGCATTCAACTGGGCCCTTGGTTTTGGGATCAAGATCAGACATGGGTCAGAGGCCCCGTTTTGCAGTTCTAGGACAGCGACTGGGGCCTGAAAAACCTACCTCGGGATTTGAGCTTGTGGCAAAAGGAGCACGCTCCATGCTAACACCCCGACCGAGGTTCTTTGTTTTCATAGCCCAACCTCCTCCGGTCCCTTCCTTCCGAGCTGCCCCCTGTTTCGTGAAAGGCCGAGCCGAGGTCGTCCAAAGCTGCCATTTTAGGGAAACCAGCTTCGGCTATTAAGGCCACTTCCCAGAGGTGTTTCTGCGGAACACCCAGCATCGGATCGAAGGGTTACCTGCTTCGCTTGGTAACTGGACCTTAAGGCCTCAAACCCACGCTATCCGATTCGAAAGCGGCCGGAGAGGTTTTTGTGGAAAAAGCCCATGGCCCAGTGGACTGAACATGGCGAAGGGATATGACCTCTTGGTATCCGAGCCTCACCCTCACGCCCTCCGATCCGATCCAAAAGCGGCCGGACTTCGGACTTCGGACTTCGGACGCGAGAGGATCCGCTGGGCGACGCCTTACGGAGGTCTTGCAGGGCGAGCACCGCGACTTGGCCGCGCTGAGCCTGGTGGGCCGGAGGAAGAGCCAGGGAAAGCCAGGTCCGGGAAACATGGGCGATTGGTCCCCCAGCCAGTGGTGCCCCTTTCTTGCCGTTCCTTTTTTTTGGTTGGGAGATTTGGTTCCCCTACTAAAATAGGCTACCGAAAAAAGGTGGGTGCCCTCATTCCAACCTCACTGGAGGACCTAGGTGTCCTTTTGATCGGTGAAGAAGGCGCTTAAAGATGGGTTCCACTGGTTGAGATCTGATCGGAAGTCGGTTGGTCAAGCCGCGCTATGTGATGAGCCCACCCTGGTGCACCAGCATGACAAGATGAAGCGTCCGGCATGAGAACATCATGCAAACCTTGAAGCATGAAGCGCGAATGAGCTTCCCACTGACTCCTTTCGAAGTAGTGCATTCCCTGCCCCACTATACAGTGGGTTTTCAACCTATCGCAAAATGATCAACCGCGCATGGCGAATGTCAGTATTTCGCAACCTGTTTGCTGCATATTTGCGGTTGAGTTCACCGCATCCCTTCAAAACGGCAGTCCTCAGAACCGCCCTTTGCATCCCCGAAAACCCCCTCGGAACCCCAATGCATGCTCGGATCCTACTTCTCAGAGTTTCCACTACCCCCAAACCACTACCAGCATTCTAATGGGAGACACAGCCAGTATATATTATATAGCCACTATATAAAGGTGATCTACTCCGGAAGAACAAAACCACCAATTTTCAAAAAAAAAAAAAAAAAACAACTGGGGGGGGATTGGGAGAAAACCATAGAGCTCAGTGAAACCCATCCGGGGAAACTGCGTGGTTATGGCGATGGGAAACCCGCTCGGTTCTCCGTTCGCCGTTCGCCCAGGATTTCTTCCACTCGGTGCTCGGGGACCGCGAAAAGCTGCGGCAGACCTTCCGCCCCTCGGCAAGCCTCGGCTGACGGGGACCCGCGCGGGTCACTTTGGTTTTCCAGCCCTGGGAAGGGACGAGTCACAAGGCTCCAGTCTTTTTTGGGGTTTCCCTTTGGTGTTCCTTGAGCATCCCTTTGGCGTCTTGTTCAAAAACCCGAGCTTTTGACCTTTTGACCTTTTGACCTTTTGACCTTTTGGCCTTTCCGTGAGTTGGCCCATTTTTTAGTGGAACATGTGGAACCACAAGGCTAACCTTTTCTTTCTGGGTCCTCTGGGCAACTGAGTGAAGGCTCCAGTGTTTTGTGGTTTCCCTTTGGCGTCCCTGCGTCCCCTTGGTCCCTTTCGTGTTCCTGGCAGGTGCCCTTCTGGCAGGGCCCTTAAAAACCCCCAAAGGCCCCTAACATGTTGTTTGCATCGAGACAGGTTGGGCGTTTCTTTCCCCTTGCACCGTTCATTCGGAAAATCAAAGACTCAAGGAGCATGGCTGGGTACCTAATTTAACAATTTCTTAAAGTGGGGCTAGAAAGGGTGAGAAACACCGGCGAACCGCACGCCGGGGGAATCCACTGCATACTGACCCCGGGCCCCTCAGTACGCATTCGAAGCAGGATGAGAGTCAGGGAAGCTGGCAGAAGTGGGAAGTTGGAAGAATTCAGTTTGTAGAACGGCACAGTTTACGTACTTGATGTTGACCCGGGATCTAAGTAGCACCCTTTTCGTTTAGCATTTCTGCTCCCAAAAGTGGTCTGACTCCCCCACTATAGCGACCCCGATGAAAATCAGCCAGGTGTTCTGCTTGCTCGGAGTTTTCTTGTCCCACCTGTGCTAAGATAGCTGAAAACCCTGCTTAGAGGAATCTCCAACAAGGGGGGCATCCCTCAAAAACGGGTTCCATGTTATGTTGATTTGCGTGGAACAGTCAATCTGCTCATGTGTTTCAGAACCAGTGGGCGTTTCAGAAGCACGTGAAGGAAGGAATTGTGGAATTCGTGGAAGTGACGTCCCAAGAACTTGCACGTGTGAAGAACTTGCGCCTCGAAGGTTTTGGCGCTTTGCCTGCTGAATTGAAAGAACCGAAGGGACTGTTTAGGGCCTAAAGGATTGGGGGTACTGTTGACCAACATACGTCATAGGGCAATCATATTATGTGTGTGTGTGTGTGTGTGTGCGTCTTCTTTTTGAGTTTTTTTTTTTGCAGCTGTAAAAGGGAAGCCTAGAGGAAAACAAAGATTCTCCTAAAGAAAAGACACACCCATGTATGTGTAGCTCCCCTTTAATCCCCGCCTTGCCCAAATCGGATGACCTTCTGTCCGGCAACGGTCTTTGCCCAACGGCCGAGGGGAATTCGTGGTCTTTGAGGATCACCAGGTGTTCCCCGAGTATGTTGCGCCTCGCTTCCGGCTTCGGGTTGAAGCGCGCATGGGATCGTACGCGCCCGATTTCTTGAGGGTGTCTCGGAACCGGAACCCCCAAAACGGCAATTGTTTCATTTTGGCTCCCCTTGAAATCAAGCAGAAAGGGGTCCCCTTTATGGCCATGGTATGTGGTTCGGATGCGGGGTTTCTTACCATGGACCAAACCGACAGGCGCACGATTGCAAACCAGCACCCGGGTCCCAACCAACGGGTGCTGGGGTTCTCCTTTTGAATTAGGTTTTAATCCACAGGCTGTTGTTAAATCACAACACATCTCTGGTTTTGATGTGGTTAGAATGAAATCAAGTATTCATTGCGTGGGTGTGTCTCAAAATAGGGGTACTCCAAAAAAAAGTGCTCGTCCTTTTGGTTTCAGTTGAAATCCACAAACATGGTGTAGCCGCGTAGCCTCAAAAAAAGACGCAACAATGTGTTCCTTTGCCTTGAGTACTAGTTTCTTTTCTTCACTGGGACCCTGTGATGCCTTTCTTTCGCCGAAAGGGCAGTCGGGTCCCAACTACTGTTTTCTTGGACAGTACTTGGGACTTGGACATGGGAAAAAGCAGTAGTTGGGGTGCTGGAAAGGGCAAGGGTTCTTGGCCAAAAGGCACCTAAGGTTGCACCCTCAGACCCAGCAGACGGGGCAATTTCTGCGACAGCTGTCCCAGACCCTCAGGCACATCCCATCTCAGCCAGCAGATTTTCGCGTTTTACCGGCGACTTTTCGGCGGTTTACAGCAGCGGCGCCGCTTTGTTTGGTTCGCCGCGGTTTCCCGCGTTCCGAGGTGTGGTACCGGCGCAAGTGGGCTGACGGAAGCTAGGGCGTTCGCGCCGGCGGGGCGTGTAAAGATGCGCCACCCCCAAGGGGTGCGTGAGACTGTAATGTCAGTCTTTAGGTGAGGTTTGGCATATTCTGCCAGGTTGGATGCCGGAGGCAAAGAAGGGTAAGAAACCCGAAAGAACTAGCACACATCAAGGCGTCCGGTGTTTTCCAGGTGATCCCCATGGTTGTCCAGCTTAGCCTCCCACTAAGGATGCTGTTGTGTTTCCAAAAGCAAAGTTGTTTGCGGTATATTTTGAAAAGGGCGCCAGCTTTGCCTCTTGGGTCAAACGGCCAGTTTCCTCCCGTTCGACTTGCTTCGGCGGCTTAGACTCTGCCGATGTGCCGGTTTAAAACCGCGCGGTGGGGAGAAAATTCTGTGTTAAGACCGAGGTCGCTTCCCGGCTGAACATGACATGGAGGTTGATCCATATTCCGTTCAGCCCCCAAATGACCGATGACCACGGTCAGGTTTTCCTATGTGGGAAAGTCGAATCCGTATTGTTTTTTCCAATGGTCATCGCATTTAAAGGACCGTTTGATCAGCGCCCCACATCCTTCTTCCACCCGGGCTGCGGCTACGAATTCGCCTCTAAGCCTTGATCGCTTCACAAGACTTACTGGTATCTGAAGGTAGGGTCCACCTTTATTTCCCATTCGTTCCTTGCACCTAAAGGGCCGAATTGGATCGAATTGGAGAATCCACTGAAGGGGAAACCAACGCAGACTGGTCGTCCCAGGGTGATCTCTCAGTTTTCGTTGGGAGGGGACCTAAGTGGTGAATCATTGGAAACCGGATCAACCATCGATTCGTTCCTTTTGGCTGTTTCAGACTCTAGGTTTGGTGAAGTGTGGTAGTTAAAGATTCATGCAGAGGTTGCTTGTTATGGATGTGGGAAGTGCTGAGGACAGGGGGGATGTTGCAACATGCAGAAGCAAAAACAGAACCGCGAATGCGCAACGATTGAAATGATGGGGAAGCTAGGGATGATAGGGTTGACGGATGCAAAGCATGTTTGGGATGACGTGGGTGCAGGGATGAGGATGCTTGGGATGGCATGGGGATAGGCAGAGGATGCTGGGAATGCAGTCGTGAAGAGCGTGGGTCCCCAATAATCCCTTTTGAAGAAAGGGGTTGCCTAGGAAACTCTCAAAGCTGCAGCCTCAACAGGATTCGTCATCTGAAGTCAGGACGTTTCTGTGTTCCACTTTGGCCCCCGGTCCACACTTTGCATTCCATTTGTCCCAGTTGTTCTAAAATTCCAACTGTTCGTTTGTTTTCATTTTTTTCTTTTTCCATAACATCGACATTGGTTTAGCTAGTTGTTTGGTATCCTTTAAGCATATTTATTGTTTGTTATCTTTTATGAAAAGCATTTGTTATTAAATAATGTTATGGACAAACGAAACTGTGACCCTGGACGAGTAGATGTTTGGGGCTCAGCGGGGGCCCGCGGAAATGTCGACCACCAAGTCGGGCCAAGACATCGCCCCGATTGGGGGAAGCGGGTGACCCCTGAAATTCTTCATGCCCCGTTTGGTGCGAGAGATGCAGGGAAGGAGAAATGGAACGAGGCCGAAGAACAACCACCCCCAGGTTCAGTCCAGTTCTTATTCCCTGCATGTCTCGCACCACATGTCATGGCGAGTTTCTGCCGATCTCCATTTTCCCTACTGTGGACGAAATCCCTTTCGCACCGTTCAGAAACCCCTGGTTTCTGATTCGATTCCGTAAATACAAGCAGAAATCATCTTCGCATGGGACTAGGGTTTCCCAAATTTCAAATGATGGTTTCAACCATTTCAAATTGCGAAATGGATGTCGTCCATTTCCACAGTCTCCGGAGAGCTATGGGCCAGGCTCGAGGCCTTCCATAGCGCGCTTCTTTCGACCGGCGCGCGCCGGCCTCGGTTGGACTCCAACTGCTAGGGAGGCCGCGTGGCTTTTGTTTGCGCCTCAATTTGTTGGTTGTTTTTTTGAGAGGGCCGGGCACTTGTTGGTATTTGTGTGCAACATGCAATTGTTTGTCCTTTCGTCATTTTTGGCAAGGAATTGTAATTCGCCTGGCAGGTTGTTGCTCCCTACAAATGCCAGCATTTGTGGCTGATTAAAACGGGCGTTCTTGGGGTTTACTTGTGTCATGAAGAATCCATTCTACGTGTTCGACTGTCAAAGAGCTCCTTGGAAACGGAAAGTGCCTGAAGGAGTTTTCATGCCACAATGCCAGCAGAGTTGTCTTGAAACTGACAAGAAGACCCTTTGGAATTGATGCATGGCCTATGAAGTAGGAACTCCGGGAACTGGTCAGTTGATCAAAGTTAGGGCAGTTCTCAATCACATATTTGGCAAAGTACGCAAAGCTACAACATCACAAGCACAACCATCCACACCCGGGCCCAACTAGCTGCTTTCCCAACCCTGGAGCCCAAAATTCCCCTTGGTACGGTCACCAAAAAGCTGTGGTTGCCGGTGGGACCAAATCGGGTGCTGGGAATCCGCCCTTTGGGTTCTGGATTTGGGTCGCTGGTTCCCTAAGGCTTCGGAATTGGAAAAGTAATCCTAGAAGTTCTCAACTACCCAACCCCCTTGCACCCACCTCCGGATGGGACGCCAATGGAATCCAGAGGCTGTTAGCCGGCTTTTGGTGGGTAGTCGTTGGCGGATTCGTGCCTCGTTTTTTGGTGGAGCACCTGGACTCGGACCCTCACAACTCCAACTTAAAAATGGATTGCGGACCAAAACAGCCCGGCATGTCCATGTTGTTTTTGGTAGTGTGAGGGTCCAGGTACCCTTTTTTAGGCTTTAAGGGGATGCCACAATGACAACCCACCAATCTAAAGGTCCGAATCCCTATCTTGGCACATACCCCTAAAGGGACACAAAAGGACCCCCTCCGTTTCAGGGCGGACCGATTTTGAGGAAAGCCCATGCCCCCACCCCCCGCAGAACGCGCCTCCCAAGCGACGGCCTCAAAAGGACTCTCAAAGAGTTGTTTTGGCGTCCTATCCGGAGGTGGGTGCAATGGGGGTTGGGTAGTTGAGAGCTTCCTTAGGATTGCTTTTCCAATTCCGAAGCCTTAGACAACCGCCCCCCCCTCCCCCGGCTGGTTCCGAATGGGATTCCACAATTAAACCCAGACCTCTTTTTTTTGGAGGGTACCTTTCAGCTGCAGTGGGTGGGGTGGGGTGGGAGTTAGATTTATTTGTTGGGCCGCTCTAAGGCAGTGTGATGTCAGACGATCCCAGCTGAGCACGGGGACTGTCTCCGATGCAGACAATGGCCTTGAAGCAGTTCTAGGTCCCCCAGCTCCGTGCTCTTTATCACCCATTTCTTTCTTGGGTGAGGGTTCCCCTACTAAAATAGACTACAGAAAAAAGGGTACCCTTATTCTATCCTCTCTACTGGAGGACCTAGCGTTGCTTTGTCACATACCCCCTTTAAAACAAAGAACTACACAGCCAAGAGAGTTGCATCGCTTCAAGCCGAACCCACCGCGGTGAAAAGAGGCTGCGCTGCCTCGGGAGCAAGTTTTGGCTCTCATGGACGCTCACATGGGTGTGTGTTTTGTTGAGGGCACCTCTAGGTTGGTGGATTTTAAAGGAAAACTAAAGGAACACCGAAATCCATTTTAGAGGTCCAAATCCCCAAAAAAAACGCCCACGTTGAATTTGAGGCGGTTCCCTTCAAACCAAAGGTACTCAAAAAGAAGCACAGCATTTCTGTGCCAAGATAGGACCCATAAAAAGGCGTGTTTGCCTTAAACCAACCAGACAACATGGCACCCTGTCAAAGCACGAGCCACCTTGTCTGAGGGGGTATACCTTTTTTGGTAGGTCGGTAGGTCTTAAAGGACAAGCAAAAAGAAAACCACCCCCAAAAAATGGAGGTCCCTGCACACTTGTTGAACTCACTGCAGGAAACAACTTCTCGACGAACTTCCTGGTCTTGGTTTGTTTGGGGACGAGGCTGGGGCTCAGCCATTGGTCTTTTGCCGAAACTAGGTAATGATATCTAGAGGTTGAGGCCACCCAATTTGTCAACGTGAGCTTGGGAACACGTAACTTCCTGCGCGGGTCACATGTTTGATGCACTGTGAACCTCTTTTGCAGGACATGTGTTTGTCTCATGGTTGGATTTGGGGACCCTCGTCAACGTCAAAATTATTGTTTGGGGTTTGTTTTTGCAGTTGCGAAATGAAACGGTGTTCTTCAACAAGCTTACATCCACAGCTTCCCCACTCATTTTGGTCGCCTCAATAATGACAAGGGGGTTGTGGGGTACCGTTAAACCAAATGACAGAAACCATTGGATAACAATATGTGTATCTCTTCAGCTGGTTGTGTTACTTGAACAGGCCCACAAACAAAATAGATGCACCAGCCCTCTTGATTTCAGCTTCGTGGGCCCTTTGGCCGCATGTTCGGTGCGTCCTTCAGAGTGGGTGCCGAGAACGGCCTAGGTCGGAAATTGAGCAAGTTGTCCCTTGTCGTGATGAGAATCCATTCAGGCACTCACTCCCTGAGCACCTGGGTTCGTTAGTCATTTTGTGGGCCTGGTCCATTTTAGTGGCAAGCAAAAGGCTTACAACGTTTTCTGGCGAGTCAATCCACTGGATCGGAAGCGAGGGTATCACCCATGTTTTTGTTTTTTTTTCTTGGGCATGGATGGCCTTTCAAGCAACCCTTGGTACCGTGGGAGCGCTTCAGGGGGCTTCGTTTTGTGGCGTGCGGGGCAAAGTCACTTTCCACGTAGAAAAGACATGGATCAGTTTGGTTGCAGTCTGGGTCCCATCGATTTGCGGGTGGAATGCCTACTTTTTCTATGCCGAGGGTCCTCACTTACTGAGCCATGAAGATTGGCTCAGGGCGTTCACGTTGACGGCTTGACTGGCGGCTGGCACTGGCGGCATGTGGGATTCGGACCCAGTTTTCTTCCTGGTGCGATACGCAGGGAATGACCCGGGGAATGAAGGAATGAACCGTTTGGGATTCCCTTACAGGAAGCCAGGGATGGTTTATAGGGGTCATTCCATTTCTCATTCCCTGAGCACTAGCAAGTGTTGGATGGTTTGAAAGGGACACCGAAAGGAAACCACCTACCCGGAGGAATTGGTCCCCAATTTTGAGAATTAACGTGGCATTCTCATGTTTCACGAACTTTTTGCCCTGAGGCACCAGGGTCCAGGTGCCGTATGCGCTTGATATACTTGACTTTTAGTGGCCGTTTCCTTGTCTCGGCAAGGACGCTTTCGACCGCTTCCCACGCGAATCACGACGGTACCCGCAGCTGTCGGATGTCGAACCCCATTCTCCGTTAGCGAACCGCGGCGAAGCGCGGCGCCGGCGAATCGTGTGCCGTTTGGAGGCCCGCGGAGTGCCGCTTGGCCATCGGCGATCGCTGGGCCAATGTGGGGCATGGCATATTGGTTAAACGGGTTTAGGTTCGCTGGACCTTTTTTGTTTAATAAAGAAACATATGGGGCATAGCAATTTAAAGGGTTTAGGCTCGCTTGACCTAGATTTGTTTTTTAAAGACACATAAACATGCATTCTGATAAGCACAGTGAGCACGTACTGCAACATTCGAATGTTTCACGTTCGTCGACTTTTGTGCTTGCGCCAAATGACGGAATGGCAAGAGACTTGCTTGTGTGCTCCTAAGGATTCCATGGTTGCAAGTGTTTGAACCTTTATCAAACAGGCGCAGAAGTGGACGTGGGCCGCTTTAAGGTTGTGGTTCAAAAAACAACAACACGGGCTTCCATGATTGGAGAGAGGGTATATGCGTGTGTCTCGTCTCCCTTTCGTTGTGGGTTTTTGTAGAGCGAAAGGGAAAATAAAACCAATTTAGGGGCCGAATCATCTAAAATTGGACGAGCCACCCGTTGCATTGCGAGGTGTTCTCAAAATAATTACTTCCGAGGGGCTTCGGGCGGTTTCCCCTTGCCGTGCCGGCATCGATTTTTTCCCCGCGTGGCGCACATTGGCTTGGATTGGCTAACCCCAGTTCCTTGGCCAAATGGGGAAGCCGCCCCCCCCCCCCTTCCGGTCCAAACCACCAAACCAAGCCGCCTGCCGGTAAGGTGATGTCACTACGGATTACTTGGACACTGAGGGAATTCCCCCCCCCCCTTGAACAGCGTCAGAAAAGAAAACACTATTGTTGAATCAACCTCCGCAATGTGAACAAGCCAACATCTCCACCCATGAATTGCAATGGTCCCGACATGGACATCGGAACTCGGGGTGTTGAATTGTCCATCACTTTGGTGGCTCCGACTTCAAGTTCAGAGCCACCCGCACCCGGGTGCCACTAGCAACCGCTGCTTTGGTGAAGCCGCACCGAGTTGGGATTTTGGTTGCATGAGGCCCCAAGCCGCGCTTCCACGAGCGATTTTTTAACTACCCCTCGGCTTAACCGAACCTAGGAAGAAACAAGTTGAGACACAAGTTCCAGGGAATACCTCCATTTGTGTTTTTCTTCCCTGGAACAAATAATATGGAAACCCAGTGATAGAGTCCCAAGAAAGCACCAAGCGGGGACAAAACTGATATTCTTGAGCAAATGGAAGCATTTTGAACATAATTACCAGTTCGTCTCATCAGAGTACCTCCCAATACAGGGGCTTTCCTTTCGGTTTCCCTTCGAAGCCAAGAAAAAGGGGTACCCTCCAAGGTGGGGTGTGGGGGTTGAATTCCCCATGTTCCTTGTAATGCTCCTGGCCGGGGCCATGTCTGCGAGGTCCGCTGATGCGGACGAGCCTGTGCCTGTCTTGGCCCGAGTCGATCTGGTCAGAAGAAGGTCACCGTATACGGGGGCATAGAGACTGGCTCCCTTCATCCACTCGCACGGAACCCGACTTTTCGGAATCAGTCGACGACGTGTTCGGCATGAAGGGGAAAAAAGGTATCAATGGAAGGTCCAGGTTATTTAGCCTATACCCTCCCATCCAACATGGAACTTGACATTCCGGAATCGGTCGAAGACGACTTCCTCGGTATAAAGGGGGCCATTTCGCTGGTTGCAAGTTGCAACGGGAGTTGGTGCCTCGAGGAATTGGCCTTTGTTTTCCGAGGCTGGCCCTTGGGCCCGTCGCGGCCCAGAGGCGGATGGGTCATATGGCTGTGGGGAGTAAAGGGTGAGTGACAGTGGGGATGGTTGAAAGCGAAATCCATTTCGCACCACGAAATGAAACGGTGGTTGAAACCAGGGGTTGGTTGTTGGTATTTAGGTTTGGGAATCATCAGAAACTAGGGTTTCTTTTAGGTACTGCGAAGTGGATTTCGCCCTTCCACAGTAGTACCCTTCCTCCCACTAACAGAAGGCATCTCTGGGGAGGATCCTGGAAGATCAACTTCCTTTTGGAGGGGGCCATCCACTCAGCAAGTCAGTTTCAGCATTTCCCAAAGACCACGAGAGAGGGCAAGATCACCCCAGAGGCTCCTGAAGCTTTCAATGGAAGACCCAAACCCCTCCATTGGACACCCCGGAGCCTCGCTCAGAGCCTGGTTGTTTGAGGGCCCTAAATCCACCGGGAGCATCTCTGGGACGTTTCAATTCTTTCAGGTCCCCTTACTTGACTTCACTGTTCTTGGCATGTTTTTTTCGGTTTTTTAGTTTTTTGGTTCTGTTCATTTTTACTGGGGGTCTGCCAAAAACCGTCAGTTTTTAGCCAGCCCATACCAAGCGTTTTGGGAAACCCGAGTGCTCTTCGGTTTCGCAGAGCTCTTTGGCCTTGAGGCGTGTCCCACTCGTCGAAGCTGCGTTCGAGTTGGACTACTGAGTCGAAGCAGGGCGCACTGCTCACATAGAATTGTTCCAAGCAAGCAGGTTTCCCAAAAGCTGGAGTGCATTATTTGTTTTGGTCCAACCAGGCTGGTTCCCCGAAAAGGTGTTCTCCCCTCTGAAATGGGACACTGTGAATCAACCGAAGTGGAAGAGCACCTGGGACAGCCGCTGGCATTGAGACGAGCCTGTTTTGAGGGAAACCAACTAGCAGGGATACAGGGGGAATCAGGGATATGGGAGGATTCGCCCTAAATGCACCTTGACTAAGTTTATGGGAAATGGTGCTAAGGGAATCCCCCCATATCCCCGCTCCCTCCGTATCCCTGCTTGTTCATTTGTCCAATTCTTTTCTATCTTCCTGGTTTTGAGGGAGCACGCAAGCTCGCGAGCTGCCAAGCCTCACAGGGGAAGTGCTCCTTCGACCCCTTTTGGAAGGCTCTGACATGTTGTTGCTTTCGAAGGTTCTGTTCATCTTTGGCTGCCTGAAAAGAGCAGCAGCTCTTTGTCAACCCCCGTTTTTTTTTGTTCAATGACCACTTTTCTTCCCTTTTCATTCGGGTCCCGAAATCACTAAAGATGGAATCGGCCCTTACAAGCAGTGTAACTGTATCGCTGGTATGCGCTCCCAGCCTGACTCACCATCCAACGAAGTTCGGCTTCCAGGTTCGAGTTCAGCTCCTTTTGGAGGGGCGATGTTTGAAGGGGGGGCAAAAGGAGCAGCCTGTTCTTTGGGGATTCTGGCTTAAAGCTTCAAGCCCAGTCCAAAAAAAGCTTCAGATCAACGTCAAAAAGCTTGCCATCCCCCCACCCACCCACGCCCCCACCCAAAAAGCTGGCAATCAACCCCAAGACAGCTTGAACCAATTGAACCAACCCCCAAACACGCCGGGCCCCTTCGCTCAAAAAGGAGGACGCTGAGCGAGCCACAGGCATTGGCATGGCCATAGCGAGTTGCAGCCAGACGAGCTCTCTCGAGAGCTGAAGGCACAGTAGCGCGGGGGAGGGGGAGAGGGGGAGTCGACGCGCCTAGGCAAGTCTTCCAGCACCCCCCCCCCCTTTTTGGAGAGTGCTTGGGGAATTTTGTACTTTGGAAAAAGCGGCAAGTTGGGACCCGGGTGTTGGTTGTGGACAGGCCAAATTTTAGAATGCTGGATTAAGACCGATCAAAAACCCGCCCACTTGTGAGAAACAGGGGGGGGTCCTTTCTTCCGGGGTGCCGGACCCCGAAGAACTGGTTGGTTTATTCATCAGGGGTCATATGTTGACCCTTGCCGGGCGTGAAACCTCAAGAACTCACGGAGGGATTGATTTTGCAAGAAGCCCTAGGGGTAAAAACTGAACCCCAAAAAAGGCCTAGAATGGCCTAGATATACCTCCCATGACTGAAATGGGTTTTAACCTACTCCACATGCCCATTCTATTTATCCAAGGGCTCTTGTAGTATGTTGATTTCAAGGGAAGTGTCCCAAAACAAGATGTTGGTTAAGAACTTAGCAGACATTGTAATTGCATTCCCCTTTTCCAAGGAAGTTCCTGGGCTGGAAATGTCCAAAACCAGATCGGGCGCTAAAATGGTCGGGATCCTTCGAACAGAAGGTGGGATTTGAAGGTATTGAACCTTGGCGATAGACAACACATCTCACATTTCGGGCTTAAGCCACCCAAATTCCAATTTCAGTTCATTTGAAATTTCGATACAGTTGACATTTCCATACAATTGAAATTTCAATTCACTTGCATCGACGCGCATGTGTCCTTTGTGCGTTTTTTGTTCCTCTTTAAATTCCAGGGGTTCAACATTTTGAGACACCTTCGGAGCGTATTTGTCCGCTCCGTGAGATTTTTGCTTTGTGTCCGGGACCTTGCGTGCTGGGCGTGTCTCAAAAGATAGGAGCCCACAAGAGACCCCGGGTCGTGAAGCCTAAGGCAGGCCCAAAATGACTCGATTCAAAGGAGGGATGGAGAACATCAGTTCTTAATCCCTGAAGCCTTACGCCAGATGGCAGTGGTTTCCCTTGTGTCCCACCATGAAGCCGCCAACGCCTGTGGATGTGTCAGCCACATCCCGTCATGCCCGGGCCGTTTTGAACGACACAGTTGCCCCAGGAACCCGAATTTCACCTGGGGCTCTGATACCATCCTGAGCATCCCCTAAAGCCTTTCTTTGGTCTGGTTCAAAGGGCTTGCCAAACTGGCTCATCTTTGGTCTGCATCCTATTGAGTGGCTCATTCATTCCAAACTGACATCCCACACAAAAGGCGTTGGCATCCTACAGCAAGCATCCTGCTTTTGGTTGCCCATGTACGCCGAGATTCCTGATGTTTGGACATATCCACTCCCTGACTTCCTGGACTGAACAGCCTTTTCGGGCTTGGAGCAGTTTAGTTGCTCAGCCAAAGTGTTTGGCGAGTTGCTCTTTCTGGAGCTCAGGAACATGTCGTCTTTGCTTCGTCGGGTTTAAAATTCAACCACCAAAACTTTTGGAGCCTTTTGCCAAGGGATGTGAGGACTTTAACTTCTTGCCAACTCACGTTTTTTTTTTCTGTATTAAACCCACAAAAAGTAAAAAACACTTTTCGGGGAGCAGATTTCGCAACCCAGTGATGGTTAGTTACTTGGTTAGCTTTTGTGAATTGGCCCATTGGTGGTTCATGTTTGATCGGATGGGAAAGCAGAGAAAAAGCTTCGACCTCTGGGCGAATCGATCGGAAGTCGCCGAGTCGTCGCCCGAGCTGCCAGGCCGAGTCGCCGGAAGCGGAGACGCTGCTACGGCTCCGGCCGGGGGAGGGGGGGCGAAGCGCTGGACATCGGTGTCGTTTCTTTTGCGGCATGTGCCGGTTCCTTTCCTGGTTGGTTTGCTTGTCTATTTGTTAAGTCTGTTGGTGTTCCTTTTCTTGCTTTCTTTTCTGAATTATGTTTTTTTTTTGGCTTTTGTTTGTTCGTTTGTTCGTTTGTTTGTTTGTTTGTTCGTTCCCCTCTTTCTTTATTTTTATCTTTCTTTCTTTCTTTGATTCTTTCTTTTCTTTCTTTCTTACTTTCTTACTTTCTTTCTTTCTTTCTTTCTTTATTTCTTTCTTTCTTTCTTTCTTTCTTTATTTCTTTATTTCTTGTTTCTTTCTTTTTTTCTTTCCTTCTTTCTCTGCTTTCTTTCTGTCTGTCTTTCTTTCTTTCTTTCTTTCTTTCTTTCTTTCTTTGTTTGTTTGTTTGTTTGTTTGTTTCTTTGTTTCTTTCTCTGTGGACTTGCTCCTTACCAGGCAGCCCGAGGATAATTTATTACACAAGTCTGGTGAGAAACCTTGGTGACCTTTCTTTGATAACTGGAAGGCCTGTGCAACTCCATGTCCCCGTGAAACTAACCAACCCTCCAAACACCAGGAGGAAGACGACTGGCGGCCTACCATTTAGGTAACTGCGATCTGGCAAGAAATGACCACTGGTGACCTAAACTGTTTTGCCTTTGAGCTGGGTGAGAAAACCCGAAACGGATCTGGGCCCTTAGCAGTCCCAACGGAACGGAAACGCGAACAAAAGCAAAACACGAAATGATTGCCAGGCGGGCCGTGCCGCAGAGGCGACTGGGATGGGAAGCGGATCGGATGGGACTCGTTTCGTTGTGCCTCAAAAAGGGACCCTCCCGTTGTCGCAAAGCAAATGTGGAGGGAGCCTTTCCGGCACCCGGGTCCAGAGCAACTGCTGCTTTTGGGAGAAGCCGTACCAAGGGGAGTTTGGTTGCATGGTTGAAAAAGCAATTGGGTGCTGGTTTGGGTGATACGTTTAAGGACCCAAAGTAGACAATCCATTGGGGTGGTTTCTTTGAGGCTCGGTATCGTTTTCACCTTGATTTGAGGGGAAACCGAAAGGCCGAAAGGAAAGTCACCTTAGGGGGGTAGCAATGGCTCCCCCGCAGTGGTTTGCAGGGAGTCTGCGCAGTGTCCCATACAAAGAACCCAACTAACTTCCAACCCCCTACAACTCTTGTTTTTCCATTTTTTCCAACCCCCTAACTTCCAACCCCGCGTCCAAAAGTCCCCTTGATACAGGAACCAGTGGTTGGCCCCTGGTTGCCGATCCCTGGTTGCGCCAGACCCCATGGCCCGGCCTTAGCGCGGGGGGGTCACCGCGACAGGCCGGAGCGCCCTGATTGGAGCTGTTTCAGCAGGTTTTCTCTCAAATGGCAGTGGGTCAGAAATAGGTACCCAAAGTGGAACCCTGGTAAGTGGAAACGTGGACTAAAACCGGTGGTTTCATTTTGACCCATCAAAATGGGTACGGGTCAAAATTAAACCACCAGGAATTGGACCGCAGGTTTCAGGTTCCATGTTTCCATTTACCGGGGTAACCCATTTCGGGTACGCATTTTTGACAACCGCAGCCAAATGACGTTGATTGCTGTTTTTTGAAGTTGGTGACAGTCGCTGATGTTGGGGTCACAAGCTTCAGTCCTCCTGAGCCACGTGCTCAAAACCGATTCGGGTAGATGGTTAGGTTAGTAAGGGACGAGCCCCTTGCCATAAATAGCTGCGGATCTCCGCCTTCTGAAAAGTCTTGATTTGCATGGTTCTGGGATTACGACCATTTTAGTACAAAGGGTTTTGAGCAAGTGACTCACCTGGGGTTTCCCTTTCATACCATCCGTCACCAACCAATGAGCGCCCTCGTTTCCCTTCACGGGAGGCACACCAAAGCAACCCGCCAGGTGGCCGATTTGGGACACCTCCCACATGGAGGCCGGGGGCTCGTCGCAAGGGACCCTTGGGTTGGCGTTGGTGTCGGTTTGGGTTGGGTTGGTTGGGTTTGGTTTTAATTGGTTTGAGTTGATGTGGTTTGGTTCGGCATGTTTGAGTTGGTGATTATTTGTGTTTTGGTTTGGATGGATGGATGCTGGATGGATGGTTGCAAGATGGGTGGCAAGATGGGTGGCTTGTCTTGCCCGTCCCCCGACAACCTCAATTCTGGAGATCAGAATGAGGCGCGATGGCGCAGATACATGAGTCAATGTATATGGACTTATTGTTCACCCCTACAAACAAGCGCGCAGCCTGGTACCAACATGGCACCGTGCACTTGCGGACTCCAGGTCTCAAGCTCCCCCAGTGGCTCGAGACACGAAAAACGAAGGGCGGCGAGTTGGAAACTGGGTGGCTACCGGCCCACCGTTCTCCCCCCTTAAAGGGTCCCTTGAAGAGGAAAGTGAGCTTCCACGAAACTTCTACTGTTTGTGGGGAAAAAGGCTACATTTCGAGGGCTTCTCGTTGGGCCCGGCCCGCCCCAACCTGAGTTTCGCCCGGACTCGATCCTGCGAATTGATTCCTCTGGTCTGACTTTATGGGTGACATGTCTCAGCCTCCTTTTAGTAAAGAGGTGGCTCCCTGGTCCAAAGTTGCAAAGTGGCTTTTAATTTAGTTTTACTTGCAACTTTGGAGCAAACTACTGGTGAAACGCAACTGGCTGGTTACTTGGTTACATTGCAGCTGGGTCATATACAAGTGTCTGCTACTTGGGCTTATACTGGCTATGATTCGGTCACCATTCTGAAACCAAAAACGAGCGTTCGCGACTTAGAAATTCAACCTACACCTGACAGCCGGCAAGGTTTCAACTTTGAAGCACGCCCCAAAGAAAACACGAAGGCCCCCCCCCCACACGAGAGACGCATGGCAGATTTTTTTCGGCAGCCCAATTTTTTCGACTCGGGGAGTCCCCTGAAACCGGATCTGGGGAAGGGAAGCGAAGAGGACAGCCGCCCAGCTTTTCTTCGCGTCCGACTCCTAAAAAAGCGACACACCTGGATCGTTTTTCGTGTTTTTTTTTGGGGGGGGGAAGCCGACAAGAACAGCTCGCCAATCCCATTTTGGTAACCCCCCCAAATCCTGAAAAACGCCCAACCCCGATCGAGAGGAAACCGCTGAAGCAGAACCCAAGCCGTCTCAAAGGCCTTCGGGCACCTGCTGGGCGCCCGGAAGTTCGGGCCCCACGCCACGTCCGCCGCCCGGGGCCCACGGGGCCCAGGGATGGGCGGATTGGTAGAGCGAGAGACGAGACTCTGAGACTGGGCGCTCGAAAGCACGGGTTTTTGTGGGTGGCAAGGGGTTTTTTTGGGGAAAACCGGCGTTGGGTTGGGTTTTTTGAAGTGGGTTATATACGAGTAAACCAAACTAAGTGAATAAACAAACACACAAATAAGTCAACAAAGAAATAAGCAGATAAACAAATACAATAAACCAAGCTAGATAAGCAAGTAGATCAACAAATCTCTATATATATATAATATAATAAATATATATATATATATACATATATATATATATATATATACATATATATATATATATGCTATGCGCTTTCTGAAGGACCCGAGGAAAGAGATGGCCGCAACTGCCAGCAAACTCCCAACCCAACCCCGTGCTGCGGCAACAAAAAGACGCCGTTGGGGGGGCCTTTTGGATCTGAAGTTCAACCTGAACAGAACCTTTTTGATGATTTTCTAAACAGAATCCGTTTTGACCGATGTCCAGTGGGCGCAAATCCGTAGACGTCCTTTGGTTTGGAGGAGGTTCCTTTTGCCACTACCAAACAATCAGTGTGGATTCTTGTTTGTCCCATGGCCACGGGGGTTCCGGGAACTTCTGGACTTTTATTTGTTGTCTTGGTTTAGTGGTGCCGGGAACCAATTTGTTTTTGAGTTTGACCCCTGGGTGTTTCGCAAATTCGGGACCCATCCATGTCGAAACACCTGCGGAGGAGGTAGCGAACGTTGACGAGGCAAAGTGACGCTTTGCTGTCACTAAGAAACATGGAAGCAAATTGGGAATAGGAGTAATTACATGTGCGCCGTTAGTGTTTGTGTTTGTGCTTGTGCTTGTGTTTGTGTTTGTGTGTGTGTGTGTTTGTAAGTTTGTCTGTTTCTGTGTCTTTGTGTTTTAGTCTGCATGTATGCGTCTGTGGCAGGGTGCTACGCCGCGTATGCTCAAAAGCTTAAGGTTTGCCCCGAATGCTGTCCGGTCAAAATATTGCAAGCTCATCTGTTGCAGAACAAGCGCAAACTCATGATGAAGGGCCTTTACTTGGGTAATTATTCCTCATCTCAGCTTGTGACTCATAGTAATTTGCCCAGAAACAACATGGGCGTTTGTGTTTGTCCTTTTGAGGGACACCCCCTTTTGCAATGGGACAATGCTTGGGAGAGAGACTCTGAGGCACATTTTGAATGGCCACAACGAGGCACGGACCTTCGCGGATTCGCCCTTCATGGCGGCGAAGCGACTGCAACCAGCCCCCCCTCACCACAACCCAACGACTTCTTCTCCGTGCGCGTATTTTTCTTTCAGGGGGTCCCGCCCCCTTTTGGGGTTAAAGGGAAGCCAACAGAAAACGATCCGCTTAGGTTTCATCACGAGACAACGGACAACCCGGCGGCGCTCCGTGTTGACACTTGGGTTTGCCGTTTTTCCGGGTTCCTTTCTTGGGGTAGCTTTCCCTGTGGATCGCAGTTGCCACCGGTATGCCGCCATTTTCCATTTGGTTGTTAAAGGGTGGTTCCCTTGGTTGCCTGCCTTTACCAGGTAAGTTGAATCACTGGGTTCATTTTGGGAACCCCCTTTTTGGGACGACCCCTTTCTTTGCCTGCAAGGCCGGCCATGGCAGGTAACCAGCCGTTGTCCTTTTTGGGAAAGAGTGGCTCCCTTGGGCAGACTCCCATGGAAAGAGCTGCAGAGAAGTAGGTGGAACTCTTCATACTTCGACCAGGTTTGAAACCATTGGTTTTTCGTGAACGAGCTGTCCGCAGATGGTCTCCAGAACCTTGTCGACCTTCGCAGCGGGGGGTCTATTGTTTTATGAGGGGAAACCTATGTATGGCAAATATGCCTCCTTGAGGGTAGGTAAAGCAACACCAGGTTCACGAATCAGGGGAGGTATGGTACATCCTCCTTGTGGGTGAGTCATTTTAGGCATCCATGGCACCCGCAAGGCGCAACACAGAAAGGCGTCCCATGCGCGTTGGACATAGGCGTGTCCATGCAGGGAAGGTATGTTGGCAAGGTGTTTGCTTCAGAAGCGGTTCATTATGCAGTGGTTGCTCCATTGAGCCTAAAGGGGCAAGCGTGCACACATGCCTTCAGATCTCGTGACCCTCTCGAAAGGGCTGATTTTGGTCAAACTTTGGGGGCTGCAACCTGTAATCCTCAAACTTTGGGGCTGCAGCAGCCTTCAATCCTCAAAGTTTGGGGTAAAACCTTCAATCCTCCAACTTCGGGGCAATCCTCCAACTTGGGCAAGGTAACCCCCCCCCCCCTTCGCTTTTTGGGGTGACCTCAAGCGCAGGTCTCACATCTCTGGAGTACCTCGCGTCCGCGGAATGGCTTCAGCCTCAGTCACTTCGGGGACTCGATGCGAATCGGCGGATCCTCCGGCGAATGGTCCGGCTGCTTGGGCTTGTTCGAAGTGATTTGTTTGTGTGTTTTTTGCCCCCTTGTGTTTGTTCCTTTTTTTCTCCCCCTAAGTGTTCTGATTTTCTTTTTCTAAGTTGGTTTAGTGGTTGGATTTCCATGGTTTCTACAAGTTCTTCACTTGTCGAAACCGATCTGGGATCGGTTTGGAGAGCATGTTTAGTCCGCCAATTGCCAGCGGTTTCATCTTGATTCCTTTTGGGGTTCCAGGGTTTGGAGACGAGAGTTCCCAGGGCACCATGACTCACAAAGAACTTCCACCGGGCTGGCAAGAAAATGGAGAGCAGATGTGCAGCAGTGAACTTGTGCAGGTAGATGTTGGTTCTGTCAAACCTGATCTACCAAAAGGGGACGGAGTAGAGCAGTTTCTTCGCCATCATTTGGAGAGTTGGTTCTGTCCACTTCCTTCTGACGTTTCAGGGCTCTACTGGCTTTCGCGGGGTGGTGGCAAATGGGTAGCGTGTAACGATTTGTTCGCCGTGGTGTATTCCAGCACAGCCGTTCTCAGGGGGTGTAAAGGGCAAGATACTTAGAGCTGGGTGGCAATCATGGTTATAACCTACTTGCACGGCTCTAAATCCCTAAGTAGATTAATATAACCTACTTCCACTAGTTGTCAGTCCCTATACCCAGGATGGTTTGACCAGTTATTTATTGAGCACCTCTCCGGGGCAGGGGTTTCATGGCGGTGGTGCTGGCCATGCTTCTCACCTTGGCGTGGGCCTCAGACGTCGACGTCGTGACGTCGACGGCCAAATTTCGGCGCAAGAAAGGCCTTTCGGTGGATGCCCGAAATATTCCAAGTAAACCAACTAGGGTCCCCCAGCTAGGTGTCCTTTCTCACCCCGTTTTTGGGAGGTTTTGGTTGGGAGGGTTCCCCTAAAATAGACAAAAAAGTAAAAAGTTGGTACCCTTATTCTGACCTCTCAAATCTGGAGGACCTAGTAAATATTCCAAGTAAACCAACCCAACCACAGGCCATGGGGAATCTACCAGAAATGTCCTTTAGCCTACGGTGCTGTTTGAAAAACACTTTGATCGAACCGTTTGCCTTGAGGCCCATGGAGCTCGGACGCGGGTTGAAAGTAGAGCAACCGAACATCGCACAAAGTGCCCAGATCCATTTGCGGGAGCAGAAGTGGATAGGATCTCCGTGGTGTAAAAATTGGCAAGTGTGAAGCCATAGGGAGCAATCGGCTATGGTCATGGCTCCAGATGTTTGCCATCGATCCGGAGCCATCGGCAGATCATGGCCTTTCGGGGGCACTAGCCAGCAGCTCCAAACTGGGGGAAGACTCATCCAAATGGTTTTCGCCCGCGGGTTCTGAGTTCGACTCCGACACGCTTGGTGTATCAACTCCGTTTTCGGGGGGCCAAGGGCCAAACAGCTCGGAGGCCGGTGGCCAGCGTGAGAGCTGGCTTCAAATTTCAAGGGCCCATCCGCTCGGCAGGACATTCCCAAAGTGCTAGTGAATGTCAGATTCACGGGGAGGAGCTCCAGGTTGATCAGAAGTTGATATGATCCACCAAAGGGTGCCCACCTAAGATCAACTAAGGTTAAACCCCCAAAGCAGTTTCTGTCACATCGAGCATCTCTCGGCCGTGTCTTGTCTCAAGCGGCTCAAGCGCTCTTCCGGGCGCTTGAATCGCCGCCCATTTGAAGCGGGGATCATCTTCGGTTGCAGGCGTCATTTCATTGTCTTAGCCCGGCCAAAGGGGTAACCCCAACAAGTCGGGCTTTCGAAGGGCCTCTGAAAAGCGAGGAACGGCCAGCAGTCCCCGCCGCTGCTTCACCACTTGGAATGCACGGCACCAGACTTGACCCGACCCGGTGTCACCATGTCTAAACGGTACATAGGACTTCCAGCTAGAGCTTCATGGGCCCAGCTCAATCTTCCAATCAAACAACAAGGGCACTCACTGATTACACAGGGGTCGCTGGATTCCCCCCTCATAAGTTGATCAATTTACTGGTGGTGTCCAAACTGCCTTTTGCGCAGGTTCCAAAAAGGGGAGATGGCTCGGACACCCTGAGGGCCAATCCTGCTTCCTTGTTTCGCTTTGTCCACATGGGGCTTGATCAATCTTGTGGGACACATCCACATTTCGGTTTTCGAACGAAGGGCGATGGGTCATCCCATGGAGAAATTGCGCCTTTTGACGAGCCTGAAAAAACGGGCAAGCCCAAGCCGATCCGCCACCCAAAGGTGCCCCGGGACCGATCCGGTGAGCTCGTTTCGAGCGAAATTCGGGCCATGGGCGCGAGCGATGAGCGGATCCCGCGGATCGTTTGGATGCTCTGGTTCCAGGGCTGGGACCGGGCGCCCTACGTGTGCCGCAACTGCCGGCGCCTCGTCGCAAGTGACGCTCCTGGCGAAGCGGCGTCCAATGGAAGACCCACCAAACAAGTGTTGGGTTCTCAAAACCTGGCGGTTTGAGGGCCCAAAGTGAATCGGGAGCGTCTGGGAAGTGAAAATGTCGCGTCGTGACTCGATTCCCGATGCGCAGTCGGGTTGGAATCGGAAAATCGATTTGTGAGAAGTATTTGTTCAAAACAAAGCTCATTTGAAATGCTGCAAGAGGTGATGCCTAAACCAACCCAAACGGAAATAGATTGGACACCCTGCACTTTGGGGGGGAGTCAAATCAAAACGAAGTGAGCCCAGCATTTTGGTGGGAAAAAAAACCTCTCGTCTCTTGCCTTGGAGCTTCGAGACGGGTTCGTGTCGCTGTTCTTGGCAGGTGTTGTTTTACCGACGTTTAATTGTTTGGTTCTGTTCATTTGGCTGTAGGGCAAAACCGTTTTGGGATCCCATGTTGGGGGTTTTCGGTGCACCACCCATTTTAGAACCTATTTTAGTGGGGATTGGGATGTTCACTGGAGGTACGGGCTTTTGACCCACAACCATATTTGTGGTGAGGCTGCAAAAGGATGTCGTTTTTCGGCTCCCATATCAAGAATGAGGAAGTGTCGGTTCGCGGCGGTTCGCGAAATGTCGAAACGCGGTTCGCGAAACGACGGGCAATGCCGCAGGTTTTTTCACCGCGAGCCGTGGTGGTGTTTGGTTCCGCAGGAACCCCGGCCACCTTTTGGAAGGGAGGAACACTGGGCGTCGCACTTTTGAGTTCCGACAAATCCGGGTTTTCCCTTCTGATTTGCTGTTGCCTCTAATTCACCACAAAAAAACATGTTGTTTTTTGTTCCTTTTGCGTTGCCTCTGAACCGCAACGGTACCCGTACCCAAAGCTCGTGCCGTTCGCGACCCAAAAGGAAAATGGCTTGAGTTTCTTTCCCCCATTTGGTGTACCCAAGACGGTTGCGAAAAAATGTAGGGGTTCTCACTTTGGGTGTGGTTCTTAAAATGAAAGACCCAGGGGTTGCCAAGACGCAGGTTTTTTGGTCCATGTTTCCACCCGCAACCCATTATGGAATTCCGGCTTTTTGAGCCACAGCCATTTTACTTGGGCGGTGCTTGTCCTAGTTCTGACTCGAAGAATGTTCCATGTCTTTTTCATGGACTTCAGAAAATGCAACGGTCTTTCGGACGTTTGGAAAAGGTGTCGAAGCCCGAACGAAGACCGGACGAAGCGAGCCGCATCGTATGTGATCCGATTGGTCTGACCGAACTGGCCTTTGGGTTTGTCGCAACATCGGCTGTTGAGCTTGAGCATTTGGAGGTGGCCCTCTAATTTCCCTTTAACCCGAACAGGGTAGCCTCAAACACAGACACACCCCTTTTTCAAAGGAAGGAGTTCAACGAGAGCGGGTTTCGAAGGATGTTTCAGAACAAATTCCAAAGGAAAGTAACTAAGTGATTTGGACGAATATGATGAGCAAACCACTTTTCATCCGAAAGGAACAACTTAAGATCAGGAACACTTGAGATCAAGAAAGCCTTCTGCATTTTCTGGAGGGGGCTTTTTTTTCTACTGAGAGGCTCGCCCCTATTTCGCCTTCGTTTTCCGTTTGCCGAGGAAATCCTTCGAGCTTTGGAACCCCACGTGGGAGGTGCGCGCGCTGGATGAGCAGACGCTGCCAGATGTGCTCGGGGATTACTGCAAGCAGTTTACGGAGATTTGCAAGGCGCGGACTGGGCTCAAAGGTCCATCCAAACCCCTTTTGCTTATTTGGCTGTGGGTCAAAAATAGGTGCCCAAGATGGAACGCTGGTAAGTGGAAACATGGACTAAAACCTGCGGTCTCTTGGTGGTTCAATTTTGACCCATACCCATTTGCTGAAATGAGTGTTTTGTTCTTTCCAACCCTCTTGGTTTCAAAGGGAATCGAGTTCATTGCTGGAAGTATGTTACTGCAAATGGAGGAATCTTAGCTGGTGGGTTTGAAGATGTGAACGCCTGGTTCTAGAGAGAAGCTATGCAAAAGTGGGGGCGTCGATCTCGATTTTGTTGGCTACTTTTGTGGTAGCTGCTGGTAGCCTATGGAAATATCAGTAGTATGATCATGTTCAAAGCATGTCTTGGCATATCCCAAATTACTTTTAAAGAACCACAATAGCAAACATAATATAATATAATAATAATGATAATAAAAGAAGAAACACATGCAACCACGAAGTCGTTAAGTAAACACAACATGCATGTTAGGGGTTCTCCCTGGTGTTTAGCTCCGGGATCTCGAGCTGTTGCCGTCCTTGAGACCTGCCTTGGGCTCACGTTTCAGGCGAACAATCCCTTGGCGCAGTTGGGGATGTCTTGGATCCCTCCGGCTGCGGCCGCGGACGTGCTGCGGCTCTTTTTGCTCGAGCGCTTCGGAGGTGCGAACGCCCAGCCTTCCGCCTTCGGACGCGAAGTGCTGCACATTTCGGCTTTCAAAGGGTTTGGGCACAGGAAATTCGGGAGGGAAACAGCCGATGTCCTCTAAATTTTGACATCTTCTGTAACCACAACTCCAATTTTTCGCCCCTTCCGGGTGTTTCTTTTGGTGACCTTGGCCTTTGAGCCTTTCAGCCTTTGAGGCTCGGTTTAGCCAAAGGGCAAGCAGTGAATTTTTCTTCGGGTAGCAGTGCGGGTCGGGCCCAAGAAATGGGTGTGGTGCTCAAAATTGTCGGCCACTGGGGGCCCATTCCGCGGGAATTTTAGTCTTTGGTTCCGTCTACCAAGGTGCCAGTTTTGGAATCCCAGTTGTTTGAGCCACGGCCAAATCACAAAAAGGCCAACAACATTTCCATGGGTTGGGCAAGCAGACCCTCAGTTTTTGAATCCCGGAGTTCCTGGTTCCTTCCCGGAGTTCCTGGTTGCTGGATACTTTTTGGGGTTGCCACTTCAGTGTGCCCAGCAAATGAGCAGCTGCGTACTTGGGGAGGAAAGCGACGCGAAACCAAAACGCTGCTGCTTTTTGGTCATGGTTCAACGGGGTCGAATCGCCCGACCGGGGAGCACAAGCAAGCACTCAGAACGACGAGGGCGTCAAACAGATGTACAGAAGAGGCACGGCTTTGGCTTTTGTGGAGCAAACAAAGAGCAACATCAATTTTCGGTTGTTTTTTTTTTGTCGCTTTTTCGGTGGAGAATAGACTCCAAGGTGTCCATTTCCCCCCGGACCCCGGATCGATCGGGAACCAGGGGTCTGGGCGGACGCCACGGTGCTGTGCCGCCGGCCGCTGGACGAGTGGATCGATGCGAAGGCGGCGGCGTGCGAGGGCTTCTTCGCCTACGCCCCGGAAAAAGGCGGGAAAGCGGGGTGGGGTGGGCTGGGGCGGGGTGGTGCGGGGGTGGGTGGGGCGAAGGGTGGGGGGGGATTTAATTGGTGCTGGACACTGAAGTCGATTTGTTTGTTGCAAGCTCCTGGATCTTTAGGGTCTGATTTTTTGGGGGTTTGAGTCTGCAATCTGCAACATATACTCAAATATACTCCATGGCATGGGGGCTTCGAGTTGGTAACTGCTGAACCCCTTCCTGGAGGTCCCAAGACACCAACAGGACAGTCAGCATTGACCTGTGGCCACGTTCAAAAGATGCGAACCTGAGACTTCACTCCAAACCGCGACCTCTGGAAAATGGGCGGCTCGCTCATTTCGGCGGTACCTGTTCCTTTTCAAGTCTCCTGTCTGGAAAACCGAAGCCATTTCGGGGGGTCCGAGGCTATTTTATTACTACCAACGTTCATTATTTCAGTCCGGAGTCTGAGGGAGAAGGGACCAACAAATCCAGCCAACTGGGCTCCAACGGCGGCGGCATGTTTTGCTAGGGCTCCCACTTGCGATCGGAAGGTGTCTCTGAAGCACTTGCCTTCATTTGCACTTCTTATTTGTTAATTAAATAAACTTGTTTCCCCTTTTGTAAAAGGGAAGTCACCGCCGGCCAGTATATCAAATTTACTCAGATGA
Organism: Effrenium voratum; assembly: GCA_963377175.1. Taxonomy (NCBI): domain Eukaryota; class Dinophyceae; order Suessiales; family Symbiodiniaceae; genus Effrenium; species Effrenium voratum. The sequence goes on along the minus strand of CAUJNA010000489.1, from coordinate 89,611 downwards.
ACATCGGCCTAAGCACAGATTCTAGAGGAATCTGCTTGGGTTCCGGGTTATCAGGCTCATCTGAGAACGTTCTTGCGTTTTGACGCGTGACGGTTTCGAGGATATGGTTCCCCCACAAAGAGAGACACCCAGGCTTGCTGCCCGTTCGAGGTGCCAACCAAAAGAACCAATCAAGGGGTCCAGGCCCCAAAGAAACCCCGGCTTTCCCAGCAGCTGTTTCCCATGTCCAAGATCCCCTTGGTACTGTTCAAAAAGCAGTTTCCTCAACTGCTATTGGGTTGGATCTTTAGACTTTAGCTTTTTGGGAAGTCAAGGGGTTTTCCACTAAACCCCCAAAAAGGTAAACTTTTTGCATCAACAGCAACCAAGTTTTCTTTTGCCTTTTCCAGAAATGGGGCTCAGGTACTCAAACCATCGCTCTGTCAGCTAAACCTCGCAGACCCTCGAACAAAGTAGGATGCGCCCAAAAAGAGTGGCTTTCTTATTTGGGTGTGGCTCAAAATTAGGCAACTGGGGGCAAACCGCGGGTTTTAGTCTACCTGTCCATTTACCAGGGTTCCATTTTGGACCCCGATTTTTGAGCCACACCCATTTGTGACCCTTCGGGAAAGAATGGATGTCCTGTTGCCCTGCGCCCCGTTGGCAAGTTCCGGGTCGGCGGCCGCTTTGTAACCCAATGAATTTCCGGGGTATCTTCCGTGGGGCGATCTGCTGCTGATCTAAAGAGATTCCCTCTCCCTAGGTTCAATCAAGGACCCAGGTTGGATGATCGCAATCCTTAGGTAAAACATAAGCAAGCGGCCAAGCCTCCATCTGGATAGCGCAAACTGTGAAACTGGCAGGATCCTGTAGCGGCGAACTCTTGACAAGATGGGTTGGGTGTAAAGTTCCTTGAGATATGAACGTTCAACCCCAAAAGAAGCTGCCCAGACAGGAAGTGCATTTTCAACCGACCTTGCTTGGACTGTTTGCAAGCGAAGGAGACGAGATTCCGATCATGCGGCTGGGGCGGCATTAGCAGATTGTCCTCCATGAAACCACCGATTTTAGGCAACCCACCCCCCTCATTTTACAGGTCCTGATACGGGTGTTCCTCCATTCAGGGGACAGGTTTTTGGTCGTCTCCATTTCCTGAGGGCGAAATCTTGGGTTTTGTCCATTCCATTTACCACAAGACCAAAGGTCTATGGATCTTTGACCCATTTCTTTGACCCACTTCTTTGACCATTTCTATGGGTACCCATTTCTTTGACCCACCATTTTGAGCGGGGTGCTGATGGACCCAAGATCTCGGCCAAGGAGCAGCTTCTTGGCAAGTCGACCTGGGCACCCCTTGGTGCAGGCACCGTGTTGGGGGTTCAGGGAAGTGGCCCCGAAGGATTTGTGTTTCTAGTTAACGTTTGAATTGGCACCTCGGGTTTTGGGTTTTGGGTTTTGCCCTTTTGGGTGATGTCGTTTTTTGTCTTTTTTATGTCGTTGTCCTTCTTTTTTTTGGGGGGGGAACAGTAGGAACCACTGCGCCTCGAGTTTGGAGTTTCCTTTTTGTGGGGTGATGTTTCTTGGGGGGGACAAATAGTAAAGCCACCAGTATATAGTTGGCGCACAACGGAAGCGAAAAAGAATGCAACCGTGTTCTTAGGAACCACTGTATTTGAAACCACGCAGATGTGGCATGGATGTCGACCCGACTTTGGACTCTCAAGTCGACATGATGCAGTTGCCGTCGCCCAGTCGGTCTTGACGAACTTTGTTGGGATCTGAATCACTTTTGCGGGAGTTGCGCCCCCCCCCCCCCCCGCACCCCCGGTTCATTCACAAGGTTTGCGAATCCGGTGTCAGCGTTACAGCCGACCTGACCATTGAGAGCTTGGGTAGCGGCCCAAGAACCATCTGCCCCTTTGACACTCAAAGGGGCAGGAAGCCAATTTAATTGTGTCCGACCCCTGATCTCCCGCTTGTCAGGTGTGGTTTCTCTTTCAACCAATCCCCAAAAAAGGGCTTCCATCAAAAAAGCACACACACACACACACACACACGCACCCAACCCCAGCTGAGTCCACACTCACCGCTTTGCCCCCCCCCCCACCCACCCCCGGTCGAACCCATCGAGTGAAGCCAGGCCTGGCAGCAGAGGGTCCATGCCCATTGGCAGCTCCCCCCCGAGCGCCGGCCGAGCCTGGAGTACTTCTGGCGCGGACCCGAACATTCTTTTTTTTTTGTCGAGAGGCGGTCGGCGTAAAAACCTGTTTTTTTTGGTTAAAGGAAGGGCTCACCAAAGGGACCCTTATTAAATTCATAGCCAATTGCAGGGAATTTGTCAACGCACACTCAAATGGCTGTGGGTCAAAACCGTTTAACGGTACCATTTTGAGGCAGGTGCACCACCCATTTTAGTCCATTGTGGGGATTGGGATGTTCACTGGGGGTACGGGCTTTTGACCCATAGCTAAATGCCATCGGCTTAAAACCCTCTTATTTGTTTGTTTAAGGAAGGGGCTCGCTCCCCCCAAGTTTGCCAGCGCAGTTTCGAGCCCGTTCTTTTTAAAGATGTTTTTCGGTTTCGAACTCGTTCTTTTTGTTCAAGGAAGGGCTCAATTTCCAAGTCCCTGAACTTTTTTTCAGATTGTTTTCCGCTTTTTGATTGAGTTGAAAGTTTAGACTTGCGTTGGCCGATCCACTTGTTCGGGTTCAAAGGGAGGCCTTTGAGGACTCAAATTCCGTGAGTTTAACTAGACTTTGGCATTTCGTGTACCATTGGGCAACCCATTTGTTGTTTTGATCCACGTTTTAAACCTCCTCTTGGTTTCAACCATGCCGCGTGTTGTAAAACACCTCCCTCCAAGTTTCGTCTCTTGGGATTGCACGCTGAAAGTTTCGTAGAAACAGGACATGAAGCCCTACCTGGGGATTAGTTCAAGTCTGTCTCCACTTGAGCGGGCGGTGACCCCCAATGAGAGCAGCTTCTCCAGGTCAGACTTTCAGGGTGCTTTCTTGGGTGTTCATTTGGGTGTGGCTCAAAATTAAACAGGAGGGGCAAAACGCAGGTTTTGGCCCATGTTTCCACTTACCAGGGTTCCATGTTGGTACCGTTTTTTTGAGCCACATCCATTTTGCCGAGGGAAATTGGGACTTTAGCTTTTTGATCCAACTAATGGGTTTTCCGTAGAAAACCACTAAAAGTTAAACTTGTAGCAGGGGAGCAGAAAGCAACCGAGTTTTTCCTGTACGGCTGGTTTGAAGCAGCCGTGCATGTTTGTTTCTTTTGCAGCAGGTGGTGGAGGGAGTGGAGGGACACCGTTGAGTCCTTTCATGATCTTTGATACTCAGCTTGGCACCTTGATCGTCCATGACTTGTTTTTTTGTTGCTTTTTTGGAAAGGGAAGCCCCAAAATATGGTAACCCCTTAGTTGGTGGTTTGGATTGGTTTGGGGATTTGAAGCCCTGGTTCTTGTTGAGGGCAAATGGCAAGCCACCTGACCACCAAACCGGGCTCCAAATCAGCACTTGGGAAGCGGTCGGCGAGGCTGCACTTGCTGTTTGGGCGGCTTGTGAAGGCAGGGATCAGTGGGCTGCGGTCAAAAGGGTTTTGTTTCAATGGTGGAATCCATGGCTTAAACAAGGACCCAGGTTCTTCATACTCCAGCTTCTTGAACCTATAACTATAGGTCCCCCAGTAGTGCCCTTTTACCCTTTTTGGGGGGACAAGCTTCCCCTACTAAAATAGAATAAAATAGACTACAGAAAAAAGCGGGTACCAACTTATTCTAACCTCTCTACTGGAGGACCTAGAATAACTATAGAGGTCTTTGGTCAAACGGATGTTTTTTTGGTCTACAAAGAGCTGGCCTTTCCTCGGAAGAACACGGGGCTTGGATGGATGGTTGAACCCTTCGCCAGGCAACCCTTGTGGTTTTTCATGGGAGGCAGGGTCTTGGGTACCGACCTGGGAAATGGACTCACTGGGATGTGGCCATGGGTCAAAATCTCGGTTAGCCCCCAGTGAACATCCACCAATCCAATCACTAAAATAGGTTCTAAAATTGGGTGGTGCACCGAAAACCCCCAGGGATCCCAAAACGGTTTTGACCCACGGCCATGTGTTAAAGTAAGAGTTGCTTGAAACAAAGGTGTTTGGAACAGGTTTCAACCGCACATTTTGTTTTCTTGCCCCTCGGGTCGCCTGGCTCAGCTGGGCTGTGAAGTTGGGCAATCCGGATCAAAAACCCTTACGTAGGGAGTTTGCGGGAGCTTCGGCAATCCCAACGGGTGTTACAAAACAAACGGAGTCAGATAGTTGACTGGACCCGTTGTTTTCCGTTCCTCTTTAGAACCAACAACACTCGAAGGGTAATGTTGGAGAGTGATTAAAAAATCCCCCCCCCTCAAACGAATTGGGGGGGTCAATAGCGAAAACCCCAAAACAAAATGGGGGTCAGACTGGGACCTGCCTGAGTAGTTTTCCAGGAGGTATTGTTTAGAATTGGTTTAGTATTGGTTTAGTATTCCTTTGAGCTGGCTCACTACGGTTTAGTATTGGTTCTTCTTCTTGGCAGGCTGCCCTGGCCATTGTTTTTCACAATTCCCTACTCTTAAACAAACTGCATTATTGCCTTCTTGGGGGTTCCGTGTGCCACCCCCTTGAAAATGTGTCAGGGTGCATCTTCTAGTAAAGGGATTGATAAGGAATTTGGTGGTTTGGGACAGGAAGCAATCCAGAGATTCTGGACATTTCTGGCTGGACTCAAACGTTTCAACCCTCAAAAAATAGTCCATTCTTGGAAGGGAATATTTTCGGGATTTCGGGCAGATGTTTTTCTGTAATACCTACCCTTTTTGCTTTTTAGGAGAGTGAAGATTTTTGAGATGTTTTTTTTCTTTTCTGTATTCACTCCCCTTTTATTAATCGCTATCTAACATTTCCATCACAAGAAGCTACAAATGGCTATGATATTGAAAGGGGATTCCACCGTGCCAAACGGTTGGTGGACATGAAACCCAAAGGTTGATGTCCACCAAAGGGTCCAGCAAACCAAATTCTACAATAAATTTGACTTCCCAACAAACCCGATTTCCTGGCAGCACCCGGGTCCCAACTCCTGCTTAGTTTGAGGAAACACGGCGACAAGGAAGTTGTGGTGCTGATGTGTGGAACGCACCTTTCTGAGTTCCCGGACTCTCTAAACTTTTTGCGAAGGTCACCCTGCGTTGGGCTTGGACCATTGTAGTGAGAAACAAAAAACGAGTTCGGTTAGTGGCTGGGCAATTGAAACTCTTCGGGGCTGATTTTATGGGCATATCAGACGTTCTTTGGGCAATTTGACCAAATTTTGGTGAAACAAATCAAAAGGTTCGGGCGACTTTCTTCGGCATATAGTTGTAAATCAACCAAATGTTGGTGAAACAAACGGTTCGAGCGACTCTGTTCGGCCATTTTCTAGTTGTAAATCAGGAGTTTCTCCAGAAGGGAAGGAAGCTCAGAGAATTGGGAAGCTCACTTCGGGCTTCCGGCCTATTTTCCCCGCGCGCTCTTTGACGTGAGCCACGTGCTCAAAACCGATTCGGGTAGATGCTTAGGTTTGTAAGGGACCATCCCCTTGCCAGAAAGAGCTGCGGTTCTGGGCCAAGCATGTTGATACGAATACAAGCTGTGAAGACATGGCCTATCGATCCTTTAGGAATGTTGAAGAAGCTGGCAGATTCCAAGGTGCAATGTGTTAAACTTGGGCGCGGCCAGACTTGCAAGTCTTGCCAAACCTGAACCGGGTTTTGGTGACTCGCGTGAGAACGCCGTCTCCCGAGTCGCGATCCGCGCAGGAGGACTCTTTGGCTCGGGAGCTGTGGTTCGCCGCGAAAGCGCCCGGCGCGGAGTACGGCCAGCCCGGGCCGCATCGCCACATGCCCTATGAGGAGGCGCCGGGGAAGGGGGGGGGGAAGTGTTGGCCGCGGGGGGGGGGGGTTGGTTAGTTGGGGTTTGGTTTGGTGGATTTGCACTAAACAATGGACTCAAGCCCAAAAAGTGCGGAGTTGGGGGGTTGGGGGAGTTGGGGGGTTGGGGGAGTTGGGGGGTTGGGGGAGTTGGGGGGGTTGAGGGTATGTCAACCCAAGTTTTGGTTGACGGGTGTGTTCCCTAAACATGGAATGACCCCCCACAAAAGGGGTTCACCGGGCACTGATATTCCGGTTGATCGGTTGGTTGGCTTGTTGGTTGTCTGGAAATTGACGTAACCACAAAAATAAGCGACGCCAAAAGATAATTTTAGACATGTCAAAATGCCGGTTTTCCTTTTGGTTTACCTTTGAACCCTGCCAAAAATAACAGAGCCGACAGCAAAGACACACCCATTTCTAGACATGGGGGTCTGTTTGGGGTGCACTGCTCATGTTCTGGGGGATGTCACCGAAGTGCTAGCGCTGAGTTTCCAACTTTGACGCCCACATTGCAAAAGGGCGAGAGTGAGAGTGGCCATGGGTCCAAAAACAAATTCAGCGAGCATGTAGCGGAAGCCAGAACTTAGCACATGAGTATTGTACGTACTATATATAGATATACATATAATAGTTATACATATTCATACGCATAAGTTATAAGGTCTTTCATGTTTTTTTTGGTGAAAAGCCGCTTTTTCAGACAAACGACGCTTCTGTGCGTCTCCAGGCACTTCTCACTTGTTCACGCTTCTGGGGACAAATCCATGAAGACGAAGCGGCGACTTTCCCCGGCCATGTGTCCAGCCAAATGTGTAATGACGCTTGTACTTTTTTCGGCAGATGGCGGGCAAACTGCACACCTGGAAGATTCAGGTATATGTATAATATGTTATGTACATGTATATTATTGAGATCAACGGATTATTACATATAATCCACATTGCATTTGTTCATTCTCCCACACCCCTCTATTTTTTTTCTCCATATGCCGCATTATGTTTAGGAGTTGTGGGGGGATTTCTTTTCGGAACTTGTGGACTTCGAATCCTTGCCACCGGGTTGCGGTGAGTTTCTGAGGGGCCATGGTCCGTCAGCGAATTTTGCCCAGCCGAGAAGGTGTGCTTTCGAGGGAATTGTTGACCAGTTCCGGTTGCAAGTTTCGAGGCCAATTTCTCTAGCGTTGATTTGGACCAGCTCTTGATTTTTGACGGAAAAGAAAGAACCCTTGTCACCATGATCTGAGCAAAGCCAAATCTGTGACAAAGGTTTTTGTCAAATTACGACCTTGTCCAAATCAACTCTAGAGAAATCGGTCTTGTGGCCCCAAAGATCTAGCGCTCCGCGCTCTTCGCACCGCCCGCCGCGAGCGCCGCGAGCGCTCGCTCCGCGGAGGTTTTGACGAAGGCGCCGGGCGCGGAGTTCAAGGCGCTGCTGGAGGAGGACGAGGCGATCCATGGGGCGGCCATCGGAATGGGTCCAGCTAAGGAGGGTGTGTCCAGTTTTGATGGGGTACGTGGGGTACGTCTTGAAAAAGGGGACCCTCCCCCCAAAAAAGAGAACAACAGAAAAAGAAAAGGAAAAAACAATCGCAAGTGCCGACCACTGCCTTTAATCCACTTGTTCAACCAGGTCCAAAGTCCCCTGGACGTAACCAAAAATCAGTTTGGTGGCTCCCGGGTGCTGGTCTGTTTATTCTCTTTCAATTCCGAGAAGAAGACAGACCAACCTTCCGGCACTGGGTCAATTCAGATTTCCACCTTTGGCTTGGGAGACAAAGTGGAACAACCCGTCACATTTGTTTGGTGTTCCTTTGTGACAACCCAACTGGGTCTCGGCGCAGCATTTATGTGGGCCCCGACCCTGGCCTGGGTAGAAGGGTTTTTTGGTGTTTCATCAACCAAGAAATGTTTGTTTCCACCAGCACCCCAAGAACCGCTTTGCCGCTGTTTTCATCAACCAAAATCCCTCACGGCTCCAAGAAGCAGCGGTTGCCAGTGGGGCCGAATCGGGTGACGGCTCGACTCAGGAGCCGATCTACAAGCTGTGCTCGCCTCGGATCTGTCAGCCGGATCGATCGAAGCTGCAGGTATTGGACCGCAGGTTTTACTCCCTGGTTCCATGTAAGTTCCATTTTTGGATACCTATTCTTGACCCACAGCCGAAGGGAGGTGAAAGGAAACTGAAAGAACCTTAGAGGGAAGGAGCGAGAGAGAGAGAGAGAGAGAGAGAGAGAGAGAGAGAGAGAGAGTCCCTTTACCTCGGTTTTCTGGCCTTTGCTTTGCTCCCGGCCCCTACATGCCAACCCGATACGTGCCCATCCAGACAAAAATCCCAGATCACCCGGAAAACAACAAATCCATACGTCGTCCTAGGACCATCTTGCCCACCTTGCCCATCGCCAAAAAGATCACAGAAGACCACCCACAAAACCACGAAGAAAAAAACAAAACACAGAAGACCACCAAAAAACACCGAAGACCTCCCACCTCATACGTCTCAGGACCATCCACGACGTGAAGTACGACAAGAGCGGCTTAGATCGTCTCCTGCAGCGGGACGGCACCGAGTTCCCGAAGGCGAAGGCTTCCGAGTCCAGTGCCTCGCAGCGGGCAGAGGGGGTTGCGTGTCCTTTGGTTGGGGAGACCTGTCTCAAAATTGGCTGTGGCTCAAAATTAAACAGCAGGGGTTACGCAGGTCTTTGGTCCATGTTTCCACGTACCAGGGCAACCCATTTTGGTACCGGTTTTTTGAGCCACAGCCAAGGTCAAAACTAATGGTACCATTTCGGATCCGGTAGGTGCACCGGATCCCATTTTGGGGGTTTTCGGTGAATTCACCACCCATGGTCTATTTTGGTGGGGATTGCGATGTTCACTGGGGGTGCGGGATTTTGACCCATGGCCAAATAGGACTCGGAACCCGCGAAGACGCGAGTCCTGTTGGTTTTCCCGTTAAAACCAAGCCAAAAGCGACTCCCTCAACACAGACCCAGCCGGTTACCGAAAGGACAGCGTTGCCATGTTGTGGGGTCGCCTACCCTCCGATGGGCCTCTTGTTTTTGGTGCGCCCGTCTTGGTTTTAGGGCTGGCCACGTTCATTCGCTCAGTGGTCAGTATTTGTTTCATCGTTTCTAGGGATCAAAGATCAAAGTCGGACGCTGGGGGTCATGTTCCTTTGACCCGCCAAGGGGGTTGACTTTGTGAAGGTGAGATGATTGGCCCAGACAGTGAAACTCAAACATAATCACCAGTCGTGATTCGCACAGCGTGTTTTGTTTTACGGGTAGAGAGAGAGAGAGAGGGTTATCATGTGCTTCAAGATTTGATTTTTCACAATTTGTCTTTGGTCGACATTGCATGTTTCCAACAAACATGACACATTGAAGCGCACAACCAGCTTTCGAAGGACTACCTTCCTTTAGGGAAGGGATTCTGTGCGAATCCGTCCATGTTTGTTGGTAGGTTGTTTAATGACGGTTTCTCTAGGAGCTTGCTACTCTCGATTCCAGAGATGGCATTGCGCAGAGTGACCACATTACCCTCCCCAACATAAAACCTGACTAGAGGCAGTTTGTGCTCCCAGTCGTTGGTCCGGGATTCTCTCCCGCGGGTACATGATTTTTTGTTGCACCTCACTGACCCCAGATTAATCAACCCCAGTTCAACAGTAGGGCCCGCCCACCCACCCACCCCGCCCCCTATTGCTTGGACATGTTTATTAATCCATGCAGGGTCGTGTCAGTGAGGGCCTTTTCAATTCCTGAAGTAAGGTCGAGGTCTGACAGAATCCCCAACTACCGGTTTATGGGGTATGGTCCCACGTTGAGTCAGCCGTTGTTGGCAATTGTTGGAGGCCTCCAATGGCGTGCTTAGATTAAGTATGATCCAGAATCTGAGATGATCATATGTTTGGTGTATCCATCAGATTTGGGCTTTGGTTTGAACTCTATGGACAAAAAGTCGACCTTTTCACTGATCAAAATGGTTCTCCGGAGTCAGTCGGAGAAGGAGCATTCATGTCAGGCACTGTCATTGAGCCCGAAATGATGGCATAGGTGCCCTGTTGATCGGTTCGCTTGGGCAATGACATAGGGCTCCACTGTTCCACTGGTTTAGATTGGTTTTACGCCCCAAAACACCGGGCGATCGATCGATTTTTCAAGAAGGGATCGATCAGCGCATGTCCGCTGTGCGTGTTAAAACCGCACTTCCGCTTGTCAACGCCGGAGAACTTCCGGGGCGAACTCCAGCAGCTCCAGGCTTTGAGTTCCTGATGCAGCACACGCTGAAGCAGGCGCCGGGAAGCGTTCGCGCGGGGTCGAAGCGCGGACCCGGTCATAGCGGCCATGGGGCTGGAGGCAACCTTGAGGTGTCATGTTTGGATAGAAATCCATGTAAACCAAGTCCCATCGATTGTAGCATCCCATCGATTTCAGAATCTGGTTGGTTCAAGTTTTGTAAACCCATGTTTTAGGGAAACCCATCTATTGTAGCAAAATCACACCGAAGTGTCGGGGCCCTGCTGATATTTTGGCATCGGGTTTCTACAAATAGGAACCGGTCCATTTCCCGCAATGGCGTTTGGGTTTGCTGTGCTTCCTTTAAGCTGGCTTCGCTTTAAAAGGATTCACCTAGAGTAACATGACGTAAAAGACCTGGTGCGAAAGGCAGGGAATGAATTTTCCATGACGCCGAGAAAAACATCATCCAAGGGGTGGTTTCCTTTATTCGGGGGCTTTTGGGTTCAGTCGCCAATGCTCCTTCCCTACCAATCGCACCGATCGCAAGATGCGTGTTGGGCCGACCAAATGGGTTGATCACGGGCCGATCGTGAGGGGGGGGGTTGGGGTTTTGTTTGGGCTTCCACTAAAAATGGGCTCAACCCGTTTTTTTTTTTTTTTTTGGGGGGGGGGGTCCCAAGGTCACATTGTGGTACCACCCAGCACCCTCAAACTTGCAACTGCCTGCTTTTTCCAATATCCAAGATCCCCTTGGTTGCGCTTGTGGTTCCGAATACCAGCCGGGTGTCACTGAACAGGTGGAGACACCTGAGGGAAACCTAAACGGCGTTTATGCCGAAGGGCGGTCTGCCCTCGCATTCCTGTTTCAGAAGTTGACAAGGGTCTATCTTTCTTCTGTGCGGGTATCCTGTTCGGGGGTTTGTTGAAGAGGGAACCAACAGGGAAACCACATCCTTTGGGGGTCCCCTACAGTGACTTATTTTAAGATACTCCCGTGAATCTTTTGTTAACCTTGTATGTCCTTGAATTCCCGACCTCCGATCAAATGGGGCCTCCCCTCTTTTAAAAAGACACCCACTTGTTGAGAGGTCCTCACATTCGACCACCGCATACATTCATGGGAGTCTGACACATAGCAAGGTGCGCTGTGTTTGGTGCATGGCTTTGACAAAAGCTGCAAACACAAGCCGAGCTACAGGAAAAACGATCCCAAGGCGCCTTCTGACCTGAAACCATCGCGTGTCCGGCGGCGAAGCATTTCCTTTGCCACTTGCTTTTTCGGCCACTTGGCCAGGGATCTTTTGTTCTTTCAGACGCTGGGGGGTACTTCCCTTTAAGCTACCACTTGGGGAATGATTTTGACGAAGGTCAGATGATGGGGCTTCATAATGTGTCCCAACCCCAGTTTATCAATAGGGGTGTCCCTGGCTTTGGTGGGGAATCAGACCACTTTTGGAGGGGAACCACTTGAGTCATAATCAAAACCCGGTTGTAGAATGGCCTACCCTGAACCATGCATCAAAAAATAAGAAGGCGGATATCCGCAGCTATGTTTGGCAAGGGGATTGCCCCTTACTAACCTAACCATCTACCCGAATCGGTTTTGAGCACGTGGCTCACTGAGCCCAGTGGGCACTGCAGGCAGAGGCTCGCTCCTCGTCGAGCCCCGAGCGCTGTCGTGACTGGCGCCCCGAGCGGAGTTCCTACCGGGAGCACTACGGCGCCTGGGGCGATTCCACCGCCTTGGGGCGGGTTTGGGCGTTAGCATCCCAGACGTTGGGTGAGTGCAAATCCTGTTTCAGCTGATTTTTATTATTATTTTTATATTATTTTTTATGTGTTTTTTTGTTTTTTTTTCTCGAGGGTGAATTTATGATACACCTCCTTAAAGTCAGCGATCAAAAACAAGGGCCGATTTCTTTTTCTTCCCGCCACTTGCGGGTCTGGGGCACTCAGTCAAAGTTTCCAGATTGCTCTATGGTCCATGGGCATAGAATGGACATGGGGGACGAGCTCTAAATCTTCCAGGGGACAAGCTCAAATTTTCCCCTTGCTGAAGCTTGGTGCTGTTGACCGGTCATTTAGAAGATGCCCTTTATGGAGTTCCTAATGGTCTGTCTAAAGGCATATTTTAAGGTTAACTAAACATGACCCAGAGTCCCCCACTCCACAACAACTGCTTTTTCCCACACTGCCCATGGATCCGGGTGCAGAAGTCTAAACATCTTATCTTTGGCGTCCCCGAATTCTAAGTCTTCAACATTCAGCGCGACTTGCAAAAGGGACAGTGGCGCAGAAAGTTGCTTAGGAGTTCGCCCGCCTTTTCTGCAAATTTGTGTGTCTTAACTATGGCTTTTTTTTTCTATTGTTGGGGAACCAGGTGTGGCTTCGGCCAGGTTGTTGTTGGGAACCATTTTGCATTTTTGCTTATTGTGGTTTAATGGGAAATCCAACCACTGAACAGCTAAAATGTAATTGTTTGCTCCCCTTTCAACGTCAACCAAGTGAAGTGATTTCCCTATGAGGGGAAACAAGCTCATGGCTCCAGTGGGGGATCCCTTAATTCCAGTTTCGAATTGTGGTAACTTGCCCAGACTCGCGCGCAGGCCCTCAGACAAATGGCTGGTTGACCACTCACTGGCTTGCAAAACCTGGAGCGAAACGTCGTTCGTTTCACGAGGTGCGCTCCCAGCCACATGGAGGTGTCCAGGGGTTACAGCGGTCAAAAGTGAAGTGGTGACTTAAGTGGTGACTCCCCCAGAAATCAACATGGAGCCCAAACAACTTCATCACTCGCAGAGGAAAGATGTCCGTCCTGACATGGCGCGCCGCGGCCGTGAAGTTGGTTGATTTCAATGACCCCGCAAGGGTTCTAGGGTGAAAGGGAATCCTAGCAACACTTTTGGCAGCTTCAACCAGGGGTACTCCCCGGTAAATGTTATACGCATTTTCGGAGGTCCCAGAACCAAAGCGATGAAGCAATGCTTCGGCACTTGAGGGCTCGGATCCATTTGGCCGAGTCTGACTTTGTATGTGACCCCATCACAAGCCATCTTCCGAAAAATGAGACACGGATATGCCGTATATTCAAACAGATCCTGTAAAATCCTGCAACCACGAGCGAACTATAAACACATATTTTCTTTCAGAGGACCCAAGATGATGGTGCTCTTTTCTTCCTTTAGTCTCCGCTTCCCAAGTTTCCTGTGAACCACAAACCACAAGACTTACCTCTTAAAAACACAACTTTTCAACTTTCTGGGTAAGCATGGGCTATATGTATGTAAAAGATTAACTTCCCCAGGGCTTGGAGTTTTAAGGGGTAAGAACCAGAATGATGGTGTTCCTTTGAAACCCACCAAACATGACGCCATGGCTGGGTTTGAACCAGAGGCCTCAGCCTCGCCAAGCAGCCCATGATGCCTGGCTGAGAGGCGCCAAGCTTCGGCTGCAGCGAAACGCCATGGAGGTTGGTCTGAGGAGTCCGGGGGAAAGAAACCACGGACTGGGGAACCGGCTCCTGCGAAAAGGCCAATAAGGGGTCTCGGTGGATTCCGGAAAAAAAAGAAGAAAACAAGTCAAAAACGTCAGACTGGTGAGCAGGACAAGAGGGATTCCACGAAATCCGACTTGTGAACAGGATTTGTTTGCCCCATCCCACCCCACCCCACCCCACCCCCCCCATTTGCGGGGACGTATGCGTCGACTCGACTCGGATTCTCGGCTCCCCCCTTCTTGGGGAGAAAAAAAAGAACACCTGCGGAGTGGCCATGGGCTGAAGGGGCACGGCGTGCTTCGGCGGCCCGAAAAATGCCCCAAAGATGGGCGCGGAATGGGCGCGAAGAACCACCTAGAGGGTGGGTAGGAGAACCTCCCTTTTTTTTTAAACACAAAATATATTATTTGTGATTATTGTTGTTATGATTATTGTTCTTATTATTATTATTGTTGTTGTTATTATTATTATTATTATTATTATTATTATTATTATTATTATTATTATTATTATTATTATTATTATTATTATTATTATTATTATTATTATTATTATTATTATTATTATTATTATTATTATTATTATTATTATTATTATTATTATTATTATTATTATTATTATTATTATTATTATTATTATTATTATTATTATTATTATTATTATATATTATTATTAGGTTTTAGTTGTGTTTAGTTGTTTGTAGTGTTTGTTAGTTGCTCTTAGTTGTTTTTCGTTGGTTTAGTGGTAAAAATCCCACTATCACTGTAAGTTAAACTTGTAGCGGGGGATCTGCGGACAGCCCAGGTATGGATTGTCTTGCTTCAGTTTGGTGTTGCTTACTGTGACTTGACCTCAGGTTGGTTCTTCCAGTGACCCTGTCTTTCTCACACCTTGGCACCAATTATTGCAAGCACGGCGGTCGCAAGTAGATTTTCCCTCCGAATTCAGATTTGACGCCGTGCGAGCACAGCACGAAAAGAGCTGCAGATTGTGCTCGGCGGAATGTTCGCCAGGGGACCTGGCACGCCTTCTAGCTTGTGGTTGGAAGGAAGCAGGGAGCTGCAGGTATCCAGAATTGCTTTTAAAGAGGGAACTAATGAGCTATACCAGGAGTTATGCGCTGACATGGTAGCTGCTAAAGATAAGGATAAGGACTCTGGTTCGTATTGATGGAGCCATAACAATAGTCGACATAACGAGACAACTAACCGTAGCACATATGGGTGTGTGCCTTTTTTACGGCTTCGGAGGAAAACTAATGTGAACCGACCATTTTAGGCGGGTCGGGACCCTGATTTGGAAACCAACCCATATGTACCATGGTGACCTGTGTATATACTCCCCCCTTCCCCATCGGCAAATTTCAAGCCCGCCACGAAAATGGGGCCTATGGGCATCAGCCGCATGGGTAAAACAGGGGCTCCTGAAAAGATCGATTCATTTTGCAACCATTTGAAACATGCTGCTTTTTCAACACCAATCAAGGGACACCACCATTGACAAGTTGCAATGTTCAGGTGTATAATGTAAGGATCCCTGTAAAAGCAGGCGGATTCTTTTGGAGATGCATCCTTCTCCCGGCACCCTGAAAGAAAATCGGCACATGAAACGGCTCGACCGTGTTCTACAGTTCTGGACAGTGACCGCTTCCCGCATCAGCCGCCCTACGTGTTGAGTCGGCGAACACCGAATAGTTTAAACTATTTTCTAGCCAGTCAATTCAGCCGGGCAGCCCCTGGACCAGTTTTTTGGGGTGACTTTTCATGGTTCCCCTCGACCATTTGAGACTCCCTTGGCTGAGTGTTTTGAGATGCCGATCCCGGTTCCTTCAACTGACAGTCCGACAGTTTTTACAGAAGGAACCAAAAAAAAACACCCAGTTCGTTTGTTTTGTTCCGGAGGTTGGTAAAGGAATATCCTCTTGGAAATTGGACCCCTTTGGGCTCCCGTGGATATTTGTAGCGGTGAATTCCAGGATCAATCTGAACAAAATCTGCGGGAATCAATAGTGGGGTGGTTTATCCATTCAAATCCATCCCAGCCACGATACCTCTCAGCCGAATGCCTGACCTCGGTCTCGAGTTCGATCAATATTTCGGAGTTGTGTGTCCATTGTATTTCCCATGCCCTTTAGGGAGAACATTCGATCATTTTGACCATGGCTCTCATATGAGAGTTAATCAATATTCCCGGGCCCCAAGTCAAATCCTTTTTGGGTGATATCCCTGATGGTCGTTCCATGTCAAGAGCCTTTTCATCAAGCTATGCGAGAAGCTTAGCAGCCCCCGGCTAGGGGTGGCGGGGGGTTTTGGAGATAAATTGGGGCTTGCAAACTTGGGCCTTGCACAATCCACCGAGATTTCTTTGGCAAGTGCTAGCTTGTTGCTGCTGCGGGGGACATATTTCGTCACCTTCCATGCCAAACAGGGTTGCCAGGAGAAGGCAGTAGGCCCAAACACACATCATCTTTGCCATCTGAAATAGGATCGGATCCCCTTGGGTTTGTTTCATCGTATGATTCTACGGTTGGAGGTCGTATCGCAATCCTCAGGAGGGACCTAAGGTATATTGCTGCTTTCGACACTGGAAACGAGATCTCAAGGAAGCCATCATCAAAATGCAAGGGCAAAAAGTCAGCCTCCCTCAGCAACCTTTCAGCAAGATGCCTCCTGATTGAAAAGTCGGACATGGATTACTGTGGGTTGATTGCTGCTAACAAGGAAAACCAGCTGGGAGCCCCTGTTTTTTGTTGACCCGTTGCCGGATTTGTTTGTTGCAACCCCCCGAGGTCGCTAAGGTTCACCTAAGCGGGCCCAGTCTGGGTTTGTCTTAAAATAGGAATCGGAACCCCAAGATCACCCCTTCAGAGGTTACCCGCAGACACCCCAAGCAAGTTGTCCCGTTTCTTGGTTCGACCAACCCAACGGTCTCTGAACTTCCCCTTCATGGACATCCCAAAGTAGCGAAACCGCTAGGTTGTTTGATCACATTTCGGAGGCCCTGAACCACTGAGCCACTTCCAAACTCCCAAACCCAAGTCAATGTCCCAAGCCAGCTCCCCAAACTCCGACCCCCCTTCCTTCGTTGACCCATCGACCCCTCGGCCCGACTCGGCGCGGGGCCGGGGGACCGAAGCGCGGAGCGCCGAGGACGCGGTGCTGCTGCAGAGCCTCCCGGAGTCCCGGAGGTCTCACGCGCGGAAGCCGAGAGGAGCTGA
This sequence comes from Effrenium voratum, assembly GCA_963377175.1. Classification (NCBI taxonomy): domain Eukaryota; class Dinophyceae; order Suessiales; family Symbiodiniaceae; genus Effrenium; species Effrenium voratum. Next base: position 72,730 of record CAUJNA010000489.1, on the reverse strand, counting down.
GGGACGAGTCGGTGGTCGGTTGTCGGTTGGGGGTCGAGTGGGAGGCGAGCCGGGTGGGAGAGATCGGCGATCGGCGAGTGGTTGCTTTGGGGGGGCTTGGAATGTTGAGGATTTGCTTGGGGGTTTGGAATGTTGGGGGTTTTTGTTGGGGGTTTGTTGGGGGTTTTTGTTTGGGGGCTGGGTTTTTGATGATTTGCTTGGGGAGTGGGTTTGGCGATTTGTTTGGGGTGGGAGTGGTTTAGGCTTGGTTTGGGCTCAGGTGGTTTGAATCGGTTTGGGTCTGGGTGTGATGGTTTGTTTGGACTCAGTTTGGTTTGTTTTATTTGGGTTGGCATTGATTCGGTTTAGGTTTGGTTTAGGTTCGGTTTGGTTTAATCTGGATTTCACTGGTTTCAGTTTGACGTTTGGTCGAATCATGGGATGTCGAGAAACCCCCATCTGCTCTGGTTGCAGCGGTTTCGATTTTTGGCGGTTTCCAAAGATCCTTGCCGGCTGGTTTCCCAAGTGCGGAGAAGCTGGCTCTACTCCAAGTCCATTTGTTCACCTGATAATGTATGGTTGATGAATTAGAAAGACTAGTCTGAAAACATGAGTTTCCGTGTGCCCCTTTGACCAAGAAGGAGCCAAGGGGATGGCTTTGAACCATGGGGTCTAGATGATTCGCGTGGGGTCGTGGCACCAGTTGGCATGACAGAACGAACCCGGTGAATTTTGGAGGATAAACCGACCAAGGGGAGCGGTGGGAAGTGGATGTTGTCCATCAGTATGTTGCGGAGGGAAATTTCCACGGGCCCATTCCCCAACCCAAGCTGGCATTTGTTTAAACTGCAGGTTCGCAAAATATGGTTGGTTTTTGGGGGGCAAAAGCCGAGGCCGAGCTAGTTGGGTCCGCTTTGCCTGGGAGGTGTTCATTTCCCGCCCAACCAGCACGCCGGAACGGTTGCTGTGATACCAAGGGAATCCCTCCAAAGTGAGAAAGTGGTCACGGGAACGAGCCATATCGGCATCACAGAGAGATTTGCCACAATCATGTTGTTGGGGGGGGGGGGTTGAGGCACAGTTGGGTGAAAGTACATAGTACGACTCCCTCCATTTCGGATTTATCATCCACTTTACTTACCCTAAAGTCCAATACAGAATACAAGACGCTGACATCTACTCCCAGATGAACATGAAACCCGAAACAAAGGGGGCTCCCCCCCGCAGAGCCCAGCGGATAGGGCCCAACAGCTCGTCCCATCCCGAGATACCGAGGTCAGCGTGCTGCTGATCTGGATCGCTGTGGCGCTGGCGTGCTGCGTGGAGGCCGTGCCGAAGCGCTCCTCGTTTTCGGTGTCGCGCCGAAAGGGCGAAGGTGGGTTCCTCCAAGAAAAACACGGGCGGCGCGCCGTTTTTTTTTTTTTTTGGGGGGGGGAGTTGGACTCCCCCCAAAATGGTGGCCTTCACTTCATGGTTGCCCACGGAAGTGCGGTCTTGTTGGACTCATTAGGCAAACTACTGAACCATGTTTGGGAAACCCGTTTTGGTCAAAACTAGAACTGGGTCTCCTCCAAAACGATTCTATATAGGGTAGAGCAATCTGTTCAGGTAAATGAGAAGCTGGATGAGCTTCACGTTTGGAATGTGTGCAGGTGCGGATCCGACCTTTTGATTTTTCATGCATATTTAGAGGGGGGGGGGTTCTCAAAATAGGAATCGGACCAAAGTCTTTTTGCATGGCTCGACAGGGAAACCACTGGGAAAGGAAATGACAAAAACAAGACAGTGTGCGGGGGGGGGGGGTGACAAATCGCCAACGTCTAAATGTGATTGTGGGGTGGTGCAGTGGATATCGGCCGCTGACCTAGGACCCCTAGTAGTGCCCTTTTGCTCTTTTTTGGGGGAGGGTTCCCCTACTGAAATAGACTACAGAACAAAGGGTACCCTTATTCTGACCTCTCTACTGGAGGACCTAGTTTAGTTTGCTTTTTTGGCCACCATGTTTAGTCGCGGTCCAGAAAGGTGAACCTCTTATCTATGGGTGCTTTGGGCAACAGAGAGAGGGACATGGGTTTGTTTTTTCTTGAGGGTGTCCCTTGCAGGCTGGTTTTCCATCAGGCAAACTACTGAAGCATGTTTGGGGAGCCCATTGTCTCCTCCAAAACTATTCTACATAGGGTAGAGCAATCTGTTCAGGTAAACAATCGGAAGCTGGCGCATTTTCATGCTTGGAATGTGTGCCGGTGCGGCTCTCCGGCCTTTTGATTCTTCATGCATATTTGTTTTGGGGGGGGGTTCTCAAGATAGGAATCGGAGGTCCCCAAATTATTTTTGCATGTCTCGACAGGGAAACCACTGGGAAAGGAAACCGGCGGATGTTTTGCGCACCTTGTACTGTGGTAACAAGGATGACAAAAGCAAGACAGTGGGCGGGGGGGGGCAGCGGGGGCAGTGACAAATCGCCAAAATCCAATTGTGATTGTGGGGTGGTGCAGTGGATATCGGCCGCTGATACACTGCAGACTCCGGATCTGGATGAAACCCTCCTTAGGTCCCCCAAAAAAACCCTTTTACCTTTTACCTTTTTTTGGGGGGGAGGGTTCCCCTACTAAAATAGACTACAGAACAAAGGCTACCCTTATTCTGACCTCTCTACTGGAGGACCCAGCTCCTTGGAGACATCAGCTTTCTTCAGAGGGGTATTTCTCGCAGACCTCCAGCAGGTGCAAGTCCTTGCTTCAGCTGTTGGAGGGGGGTCTCCCTGGAAAATCCGCGGAAAAAAAAGGCGCCGGTCCTTGGTTTTATTGGGGCAACTGGTCTGGGAACGCTTTGTTTAGGCGGGAGGGTGCCGTTGGCCCGGGTGCTGGAATGGTTTTTGGGGAGTGTGAATCTTCTGGAGAGGAACCAACAATTGACAAGAAGCTAGAACCCCTGGACACCTGAACCCATGTAGCTATGTAGCTGGATGTCTTTTTGGTGCGGACCCCAAATGGAAGGAACTGAGAGCCGTTTTCTGGGGGTCACCTAACTTGAACGGTGGGAAAGGGGAGTCTGAAGAGCTGTCAAGGGAATCCGGGGTCTTCTCCAAACTGGTTTAGTTTTTCAGGGTCGCAGGGAATCGGAATCCACATGTGTCAGATGCTTAGGAATAGTTGATTCAGTAGATTCAGAATATAACGTATCAATATAATCGATATTTTTGATTCAGCAGCCCACAAGTTCCGAAAAAGACCCCAGGGAGGCAACGCCAAGAGGAGGCAGTTGCGGGACCCAACCAGCGACCCGACCGGATCTTGATTTTGCCTGGGGTCTCAATTCTGTTTCATATTTGGTCTAATCGTTTTTTTAGGGTACCTTGTCGGTGCTTTTTGAAACCAAAGGAACGCCAAAATCCATGTCGGGGCTCCCCTATTTTGAGACAAACTCACATTAGTTGCATTTTCGTCTGGACAAAATTCTGTGGGTGGATTTTCGTCCTGTGCCACCTAACAAGCCCCTGAAATGTTGATTTTTCTGAAAACACCAACAAACATGGTTTCCCATTGTTTCCAAGTGGCGCGAAATGGGTATGGGTCAAAATTAAATCCACCAGGGGAACGCAGATATCAGTCCATGTTTCCATTTGCCAGGGTTCCATTTTGGGCTCTATTTTTTTTAAACCACGGCCAAATGGATTTCGCAACCGTCCACAGTGTGAACCAGAACAGATCCATTTCCAGGTTCCTCAGATCCGGTTCTGTCCTGGCGTCAGGTTTGGGTCTGCGCGGGGACTGAAGCCGGCACTACCTGGCTCTCCGGGTGTCCCATGGAGTGGAGTGCAGCGGATCTGCTCATACTGCGGGTGGTTGCGACATGAAAAACAACATGGTCGAAACCACAAGGTTTGGTGGTATTTGCAGGGGAATTGAATCAACACCCAGGGTTTGTTAGGCGGATTTCGTCCATTGATGCACAGTATGGGGCCGGTGTTGTTTGAGGCTGCGTACCCTTTTTTGGTGGGTGTTGGAAGGGAAACCACAAGAAAGTTCGAACACCATTTTAGACGAGGCACCTATATGCCGCGCTGGGGATAAAACGAGCTCACCACAATGAAGACCCTCTACTTGAAGATGCCTAGTTCAGCTTTTGGGCATCGTAACAATTGCAGATGGCATCGAAAGAAGGTTGCTTGCATTTTGCAGGGAAGTAGTGCCACATATTTGATTCCCCATGGTTTAGGCGCTCGAACACGCGCTGTTTGGAGAGCGCTCTCCCTCCCTTTTTGCGGTTTCCGTTGACGGCCCTGCGGGGTCAAGGCTTGGAGCAGGCCATGGATGTTTTTCTGCATTTGTTCTGGATTCCTAAGGAAACAGAAGCGACCACGACACCAGTGCGTGACAGTTTTTTTTTCCGTTTTTTTCCGCAATGTTTGTTGGTTGAAAAACACCATCATACCTGCATCATACCCCCCATCTCCGCGGATTAGCATGGAGCCCGGAAAAGCCACATGCCTTTTGGCATCTCCTCTTGGAAAGCAAACCTCTTTGTTGGGCATGCTGAAAGTTTCAGCAACCCGTTTTTTCGGACCTGTTCCGTGTAACCCTTCGAAGACCAGAACCTAGTTGCATACGTCTCGCTCCCTGAGTTCCGGGACCCGGACTTCAGTCACTTGTTGGGCTTGGCGTTGAGCCATTTGGGCGTGTCTTTTGTTTGAGGATACTTTTGTTTTGGGCCAAACCATTTTGTTTGAATCTTTCAGGGGTACCACCCCTGTTTTGTATTTTTTTCAGGTACCATGGTGTTTTGTATTTTTTTCAGCGGTACCCCTGTTTTTGGGTTGTTTCCATAGGGAACCAACCGTAAAACCATGTTTTTTATGTGTATATATATATATACTCGTACATATATATATATATATATTGTTTCACGGGTACCCCCTGTTTTTTGTTTGTTTCAATAGGGAACCAAAAGTAAAACCGCACAGTCCCTCTTGGCCCATTCTGTCGCTGGCCACTCCAGGGGTTCATCCGCGGAATTCGCTCGTCGCCAGGTACCTCATGGAGATGCTCTACTCGGCGGATCACGTCAGCCGCCCCGGAAACGCTGGAGATATGACAGGGCTCCTTAAAAGATCTCCATTTTGCAACCGTTTGAAACATCCGGGTGAATTATAACGACCTCACGCGACCTCACCCCAAAGGTTTCTTTGGGGAATAGCCCTCCAACCACCTTATTTCAGGTGGGTGAAATATCATGTCCATCAGGCCCCCCTGTTAAACACGGCCAGGGCTCAGGCTTGGTGGAAAGTTCGGTGCTTCTCGAAAGGGTGGACCTTTTTTTGGATGGGTTTTGCTCAAGGTTAAAGTTGAACAGCGTCCAATTCCGGTTTTGAGAAAGACATCTCCTTTGTTGGATGGCTTTTCTCGGGGAAAAAGATGGAAACAAACCCACAGCGAAGCCTTTCCTGGGTCTGAGAAAGCTTTCGACGGTGGGATGTGCTCCTAAACGGCAGTGGTTAAACTGCTGGAGCTGTGGCCGCTTTCTCGAACGAGTTCGCTTGAGTTGGTGTTTTGCTTTTTGTTGCTTTGTTTATTTGTTTACTCGTCGCGAAGAAACCAAATGCAGCTTTCGGAAGACAAGTCGATCGTCTTGACTTTGCCAGTGCAAAAGTGCGCCCTGCGACTGGAACTTCCTGCGCGTGCGGATGGATGATCCGATGTGCCTCCAGTCGCCCTGTTTAATGCTGGGAAGTGTTGTTTTGCACCCTCAGTCTACAGCAGGGTTGTGAAATCAAGGGGTTTATTCCCACTTCTGTGATACAAGGGAATCTCCCCCTGTATATGGGGTGTTCGTCTTTGGGAAGCCCTTTTTGTTGTATCACAGAAGTGGTCATTTCCCACAACCCTGGTCTACAGTCAACTTCCAGAGCATGGCTGGTCGTAGGTAGCTGGCAGGTCTTAGTCACTAGCTTGTGGATCTACCCAATTCTAGCCACTTTTTTTGGGTTTGGGACTCATTGAAGTTCACAATATGTAGTTGGTGTTAGTGGGACACACGCGATGCACTGAAACGAAGAATCTAAAAGCCGTTCCTTTGATTCTTCGGGAAAGCTACGTATTTATCTCCCGAGGGGTGGTTTTGAACAACCCTTGAGGCCAGTTTGCAGATTCGAGAGGGAATTTAGGCTTCAGCTTAGAGTTTGCCAGTGATTACCAGCACCCCCAACTGCCTTGTGGACAGTACCAAGAGGATTTTGGTTTTGTGGGACAAAAGCAGTTGTTGGTCCGGGGGTGTGCAGTTTACACATTTCCGAGGCCAGTCAGAGTTTACAGACTTGCGTGAAGGAAAAGTTGGGTAGATGAAGGTTAGTAAGGGGAAGTGCCAGCCAGAAATAGTTGCGGCCGCCTTCTTAATTCTTTACATGGTGATGGGTAGACCATATTAATACCGGGTTTTGATTGTGACTCAAAAGTGCCATTTCGAGTGCCCATTGCACTTTCCAGAAGCAGTCTGGGGATAGTCCCAGTGGGTTGGGATTCTCGGCATCTCGCACTTTTGGCGAGAAAAATCGATGTCGGGGGCTTTGATTTCGGGGGGTGGCGGGGGCGGAGGGGGGGGAGTTTCGGCCTGCCGAGGTCTTTGTGATGCAGATGATCTTCAGCGGCTTTCTCTGCAAGTTGGGGAAAAGAAAGCGCTTGGCCTCGTTTTCCTAGGTCCCCCAGTAGTGCCCCTTGGGGGGAGGGTTCCCCTACTAAAGTAGACTACAGAAAAAAGGGTACCTCTCTATTGGAGCTTGTTTTTTCTAAGCCAGTTCTTTCAGTTCTGTGGGTTTTCTGGATTTTCTCCCGTAATTACTCATACTTGGATTTTGCCAGCCCCCCTGCTTTGGGTCTTAAAAAATACGTGGTTTCCCCTGGGAATCTGGCGCTGGCTTCGACTGGGAACAAGTTGGCCCCGTTTTTTTGCCGCGGTCCTCTCGCAAACTTTTGCGCCGCCCAAAGCCCGCCAGCAAATAGGCCGGGAGAATACGACCTTTGCACAGTTTCCAAATGATGCTTGGGTTCTCATTTGGGTCTGTCTTTTTTGGGCGTACACATATTTTGGTGGTTGGAAAGGGAAACAAGGAGAGCCACCAGTTTGGGAGTTTCCTGAAACAAAACACGCCCATTGCGAGTCATGGCCATAAAAGGTTAACCCCTGATGTGCAGCTGCTTTGGGCGAGGCCGCGGTCTGAATTCCAACGAAGAAAATGGTCGATTGGTTTGCGCCGCGATTCATGCAGGGCTTAGCAACCAGGATAGTCGGTTTCCTCGAGGTATGGTAACCCATGTCTCCAAAACGGTCACGCTCAGAGGAACAACTGCTTGGTTGGTTTAGAGGGAAACTTGCAAACAGGAAAACCGAAATCAATGTTTGGAGGCCTCCTATTTTGATACATAGACATACATGACATGGGTATCTTGATGGACAAAAGCCTTGTTTGATCAACGTGTTGATCCCGCCAGTTTCGGGCAGAATCGGAGCCGGGCTGTCGAAACGGAAGTGTGAAGCATTCGGAGCGGCCTTGGAACCCATTTGGCTGCTAATGAGGGACAGCCCTCATTGTGTACAGGACAAGTAAGCTGGGTTTTCTGAGAACAGGTCCTGTTTTCACTAGCGCTTTTTTTTTTTGGAACGAACGACATGGCAATGGAAAGAATAGGAAGGAACCCTCAGGAGCCGGCGGATGGTTTTGACCATTTGACTCTGTCGGGGCTGAAGCTAAACAACGAGAAGCTCCACGCACAATAAAAGAGAAGAAAAAACAAATCCATGATTCCGCAAGTTCCTCGAAAGGACACCGGAAGAGGGCATGAGGTCACAGAATTATAGCCCTTCACCCGGATATAGGTTAATTTGCTCAGATTCTCCTGTCCCAGGAGGCTCCCGGATCTTTCAATGGAAGACCAGACCCCTCCATTCGACATGCCGGGAATTGGTGTTGACTTGGTCTCAAAACCTGGCTGTCTGAGCAGGGCTCCTTAAAAGATACATTTTGCGCATTTGAACCATCGCTTTTTCCACCAAAATAAAAGGAAACCACCATTTACAAGGCAATGTTCAGGTGTATAATGTAAGGATCCCTGCTGAGGGCCCTCGCTATTGATCGATTTTTTTAGCGTCTGGGGTGTCTGAGGGCCATCGCTTTCAGCCTCTGCGCCCGAGGCAGTTTGGACACCCCTCACCGGCTGATGCCGAAGGCATCGACGCGACCAAAAACCGTCGAGAGGGGGGGAAAGGGGGGATTCCATGTCCCTAGCTGGTTAACAGGGAGCCGGACCCGGAGCTGGTACCCTCCCACCAACTAACATGGAAGTGCAAAAAGGACCTTTCCAAGAGGAAAGTGGTCTTTCCACAGGGTCTGTGCACTTCCATGTTAGCTGGTGGGAGGGTATCCCAATTTTGTTTTGAAAGAGGGATTCTTTGGGAGCCATACTTGGAGTTCTGTAAAGCTCCCAAGGTAACTGTAAAACTCACCAGGAGTTCTGGGGAACTCACATGAAGCCAGGCTGTTTGGTAGTCCATGCCATGCCCAATGTGGTGCTGTTGCAGCAGCTTCACCAGCGCAAAAGCGCTCGCCGAGCCTGAGATCTGGCTAAACATGACTCTGAAACTAGTTTACGCTTGACCACCCCGAGTGAGCGTGTATCTCTGGGAGTCGGTGGGTTCCTTCTCCATTCGCTTTTACCATTGTTCTCTTCGAGAGCAAACGCGGTTACCTGATAGTAAACCCGTATGAGCATGACGCCATTCGGTTTGAAAGTGACCCAAGCCCTTCCAAATACTTAGGCCCTTTTTTGATCGATAGGCCACCAGTCCCAGGCTCCAATCGCTTGGAACGTGGATGTCCCTAGCCCCGAATTCACGAGGAACACTCCCCGGCAGGCTGAGATGGCAACAGACTACATTCCAGCCACAAACCGTTTGTGGGGTGGTTTGTGGGTGGGCGGGTGGGGGGGTGGTTTGTGGGCGGGTGGGCGCATGGGTATGGTATGGATCGCAGGCGCTCTACATCGCCATGATGGGCAGCATGGGCTTCCGGTTGATTGGGTTTCTGGGAGCCCGGAGCCCTGGAAATCGAGGGTAGCATGACAGAAAGAGGGTCTCCTTTTTGGGGTTTACATAAAGGGAAAAGACAAATCACCATGTTGAGCCCAGATTTTGAGACACGCGTGATTTTTAGGATATGGAGTCTGAACAAGCGTGGTTGTCCATGGTTGTCCTTTGTGTCCCTTTGAAACCACACCAAAACGAGTACCATCAACAAAAAGACACATGTCTCTATATATATATATGTATGTATGTATATATATATATATATGTGAATTTAGCTTGGCTCCAAATGCGCCCTGCGTTTTTGTGACTTGCTTCGCTAGGGAATGAAGAGGGCTTTTGGGAGGTGTGTTTTGTTTTGTATTGTTTGGCAGGGTGATGGTCTGGGGGGCTTTGTTTCCTGGATCTTTGCTCAACTGCTGGCGTCAGCAAGATGGCACACCCCTGGCTTCTCATTCCAAGGCGAGAGATGCCGGAAGCAGAGCGAGAGAGCGTGAAGAGCGCGGAGAGAAGCGGTAACAAGACCAAGCAATTGCAAGGCGTCATCGTCTGGACTTGTCCAAGGGCCAAGCCAGGCAACTGCAGACTCGACTTGGCTGTGCCCACCGGATGGGTGGCGACCGGCTCGGGTACGTTGAGATGAGCTTCGCCCCGTTGTGGGTCAAGCAGCTGCTTCTTCAATTGACCGGTCCTTGGCGCAAGGGTCCTCGAAGATGCGTGGTTCAGATGGCGCAGCTCAGGAGATGAGCTGGCTTCTTGTGGTCGAGCCCAATCCAGTTACTTCTGCGCGCGGCGTGTAACAGTTGTTAAAGGAAATGGTCGTGGCTGGTGAATATCTGTTTTTTTGGGGTGCGCCTCGCGCAACGGGAGAGCTCCCTTCTCTTCATGGTTGCTTATTTTGATGTGATGAATGGGTATGAGGGTTGGTTGGGTACGCTGCTTGCGCTGCTTTGCTCAGAAGCCAAACAGGAAACGGAAAACGATCAGGCGCCGGTGAACACCCGGATCTTCTCCTGGATCTTGGGCACTGTCTTTGTGTACGCAGGCGCGACGCTCCCGAAGCGCTGGCCGACGGGGTGCCCTTTTAAAGGGGAACCAACAGGCGGTTTGGGGTCAAAAATGGTTACCAGGCTATGGTTCTGGGGAACCAAAAGTTCTGGGGAACCAAAAGTTCTGGGGAACCAAAAGGAGTATTGGTGCCAACTGTTGTTGGCACGCTTTCAATTTTTTGTGTTCTCCGTTCTGCTCATTTCAGTCGGGGTGCAAAAAGCCACGTGCTACCAGACCAAGGGTTTTAACCACCCAACCCCGCTGGGTGCGTATCGGGTCGATTTGCAGGTGAAGACCCTAGACCGTCAGTTGAGGGAGCAGGGGGAAGTCTCGAAATCTCTCCACAAAAGCCGGTAAGGACCACGTGGAAAGAGGAGTTTTCCTCGGCCAGGGGACTCCTGATTCATTTTTCCTTTGGTTCCTTTCGGGGAAAGGAACGCGTTGTCTCTTTTTGGCCCATGGAGCCCTGAGGGGGGCCACGGAGGACATCTACATGTGGCATTTCTTTGGGGGAGACAGGTGGCATTTCTTGAGGGGCCTTCTGAAAACGATCATGGCATGGCGTCTCTTGAAACAACTCCATTTTCCAGCAACCAGCTGCTCCTTGGACTGACTGGGGGCCAAAGGGGACATCAAAAGCGGGCAGTTGGGGCCCGGGTGGCTGGGGACCGCCGGGTCGACCGGGTGCCAAAAATATTTGGTTCGCACCCAGATGGGCGCTGGGTCTTCGTCGGAGCAATTCGTTTGTACAGTTTTTCCTGGGCATTGCTTGTTCCGGGCAGTGCGTGTCACAGTTTGCTTTGATGTCACTTCAGTGGACCCGAGATGTGTGCAAATCCCTTGGTCAGCCTTTTGTGAAGTTGGGTTCCCTTCAAGATCAGCTACAAAAAAACATAGGCGCCCATTGCATTTTCCTTGCGGGGTTGGGATGTTTGGGGGGGGGCGGGGGAAAACCTGGGGTACAGGTGTCGGCCAGGATGTGCCCATGTGACCAGTTCGGGCTTTCTGGTCCTTCAAAGAGCACCTTTGACACACCGAACCCCTGTTTGGCCGTGGGTTTCAAAGGAAAGCAAAAGGACGACCACCAATTTGTTCAGAGTCCATATCCTGTATATGCGTGTGTCTGAACTAGGGCCTCAAAATGATGTTTTTTTTTCCCTTCAAAGCCACCCTAAAATCGCTACCCGCCAAAACAAGATAGAAAAATCCTACCAGCATCCAGGTTTCAACAACTGCCCATTGATGTCCGAAATCTTCCCAAGGTCCAGTAAGTCCAAACAGCAGTGGTTGCCTTGGGCCCCGTGTGCTGGTAAAGGAGGCTTTTTTGGGGGGGGCTGCTGTGAGGCTTTTGGATGTTGGAGGAGGCAAACATCATGTTGGCTTTTTGGGGGAGGTTTTTGGATGTTGGTTTTTGGATGTTGGTGAGGTTCTTGGAGCAAACATCCTTTTCCAGGATTTTGGGGGAGGCGGATGGCTTCGAAGGAACCCCGCGAAAACCTCAAGGAAACCTGCGCAGAACTTAAGGACACTGGCGGGACATATTGTTTGAACCCGGGGAACCTTAATTTGGTTTCTCCTTTTTGGTCTAGTTTCTCTTAATTTGGTGCTTCCTGCAAGTGAGTTAAAAAACAGGAAACCCGGAAAACTTCAGGGAACCCTTGAACCCGGAGAACGCGAGGGAAACCCGTAGACCCAAAAAACAGCCTCGAGGCATCTCGCGGCTGGCGCGCCGGGCCGGCAGCTGCCCGGACGTCACGGACAGCCCGGCCCGGAGCCTCGGGGCTTTATTGGGGCTTTATTGGGCCTTTGGAGCGAGCGCCTCGTTTGGGGTGGGGTGGGGTGCCTCTTTACAGGATCCTCTTCTTGGGGTAGGTAGATCCTAGGTTGTTTTTTTGGTTTAGGCGACCTTTTTTGGGGTAGGTAGAAATTAGGGAAGCCACAAAATAGCCATGTTTTGTGGGCCGGCCATATTTTGACACAAAACCGTTGCTGTTGGTTGGACCCTAAATGGTTGGTACCCATGTTCGACCCCTTTTGAGCGGCATTGTCATTTTCTGCAACCGTGCATGGCAAAAAAGTGTTCCACCAGTTTGTTTGACGCCAAACTTTTATTGTGCCCAGCCCCCCGCCAAACCTTTGCACGAAGGGCTGGCCGAAGGGGCATGTCCAAATCGCACCAGGCTGCAAAAGGTGATCGGCCTTTCTGCTCGGGGAGCAGCCCAGTAATTTTTCTGATGAGCATGCGCCTCAAAGCTCGTGAACAACCAGATTTTGGCCACAGCCGCAGGGTCTCCAGTACGAAAAGAAGACCCATCATGGTGCGAAAAGGAACCCGGCACCCGATTTGGTCCCAACCTGCAAGAGCTGAATGGCCCATGGACCCCCAAATTTCCTCGTTGCTCCGGCTTCTCCTCCAAGAAGGACCCCGTCCTCAAAGTGGCGATCGTAGCATACAGCAAATGGATCAGTGGTCTCCAAGAGTTGGCTGCCAGCCTCTTTCACTCGGGCTTTGAGAAAAAGGAGGCCAACAAATCCAGGGCACCAGCTTCTTTTCAGTGCCCTCGATTCTTTTTTGGAGGGCACTGAAGGGCACTGAACATATTCTGGTAGGTTCTTGTTAAATCCACGCTTCTGGTTTTTCCCCAGCACATTTGCATGGACGGCCCACGCCCAAGAGAGCCCCGGTCCCACCCGCCCCCCGCCACCCGTCACCCACCCGCCAAAGCGAAGCGCCAGGCCGTTCGCGTGCTCCGCACCTTGCTGGGCGAGCGGCTCGGGGAGTTCTACGACGAGGACGGCGAGGCGCGGTTGGCGCCGCGGCCGCGGGGCGGCGGGGCGCGCTGTCTGCCGCTTGTTTGTCCCTTTCTTTTTTTCCGGCTCGAGCTTCCCCTGTGTTTTTCTCGCTTTGTTGGAGCCTAAAACGGGTGCTGCTTCTAAACCCGGCTCCGAAGACAGTTCCTCCGTTTCCGACAATGGATTCCGCTCAGAATTCACTAGTTCACGCCAAGTGGAGCCAAGTGCCAGTGGACGTCCTAAAGATTGCAAGGGGAATTCGGGGAACCTGCAGCAAGGTTCTCGGATGTGGCCGGTCCACTTCAACCGACTGGTTTCTGGTTTCCATCTCTTCCGTTTCTAGCTGGTTTGCAAGCTCTGCCCCCTAAAGTGGTTCCGTTTTTTTTGGAGCTGAACTTTTCCCCTTACTGAAACTCACGGGAACTTCTGGCTTTTTGCAAGCAGGTGCGAACAAAGGGGGGTGCTTTTTCAGGGCTCCTGAAAAGAAATACCTTTTGCAACCAGTTGAAGCATGTTGCGTTTTCAACACCAAAATAAAGTTGGACACCACCATTTACAAGTTGCAATGTTCAGGTGTAGTTCATGTAAGGATCCCTGTTTTTGCATGAGGCGGTTGCATGCGCTTCCTTCTGTGAGTTGTTGTTTGACTTGATTTATTTTTGAGGAGGGTGCTTACGTCCTGAGTCTGTCAGACCTCGGTTATGTGCTACATGATTTATTTTGCAAATGTGTGTGCGTGGTCTTGTTTTGCATCATGTTGGTGTTGTTTTGCTTTACATGTCTTTGTCTGTGTGAGTTTTGTCGTTTGGTCCCCGTGTTTCTTGTTGCGCCGTTGTGTTGTATTTGTTTCCCGTTGTTTGTTTGTTTGTTTGTGTGTGTGTGTGCACCCTCAATCGGAGGCACCTGGATCGCCTGCAGTTTTCTTTTCAAGCTGTGAAAGTGGGTACGAACCCAGCATTTGGGCGATGTGTGGGGAATCAGGTGCTGTAGATCGCCCAAACCATCGGGATACAAACCACCAGAAGCTGAAATCTGCCAGGCCATTCTGGTGGATGTGAAGGGCAAGGCCAGATGAGAATCTGGGCTCGTCTTTTTTTTGAGGGTACTCTTGGGGTTGGCTTAGAGGGAACAGGAAACCACCTGTCTGGAAGATTCCCCTATTTCAGACACACCCATCTGGCAAAGTGGTTTTCGTCCGGTTGATTCCCCACATGCAGATGTTGCAAGTCAATCACAAGTGCTTCCCAAATATAAGGAACAGTTTGTTTCCAACATTCAATATGTTGGTTTGTTTCAAAATAGGGGCACCCACAAAGTGATTGGCCTCCTGTTGATTTCCCTACCCAGCCCTAAAAATGGTACCCTGGAAAGCGCACACCCAGGTTGGGCCGTTGCCAAGTCTCTCACTTTGATAAACAGGCTCTGACCGCACAGATTTATAACATTCATTCATGATTTGTTTGGTTGGGCATGATGTTGAACGGATATCACCTTCCCAAATGGTTGGTGGACCTCAATCCTCACCTAAATGATGTCGACCAAAAGCATAAAGTCTTCGATGTGCTCAATAGTGTGTGTTAGTTTGCCCCGGTTGGTTTTATATGGACTCTATCACCACTGGAAGAAAACAAAATCCAGGGGCCGTAGGCAACTCCTTCCATCCTTGGCACCCCATTGATTTGAAGGAAGCTCCCAAGCTCGGTATGTGTGGCTCGGTGGGTCCAATGTTTACGGTGATTTGAGGTGTGCGTTTGCTTTTTTGCAACCCGCTGAAGCGAGCACTGAGCATCCACGGTGTTGCATCTGTACTCACCAGAAAAAAAAGGAAGACAGATCCATGGGTCAAAATAGGGGTGATGCCACCAAAAGTGGCGGTCTCCTTGTGGTTTTCCCTAACCATCCAACCCCTCCAAATTGGTGCGCCTGAAGTGAATCATGGCGGGGATCCAGAGTAATTATCCCCTTAGGAAAGCATTGAGAAACCACAAAAAAGCAGGCCCTTCAAAAACCAACCTTGTAGGGGGTCCCTTTCTGCTTGGGGGAAGCGTAGTGAAACCGGGCTACATGGGTGTGGGTCAAAATTAAGGCACCAGGAATTAGACCACAGGTTTGGGTCCATGTTGCCACTTACCGATCGGGCAACCCATTTTGGGGGTTCCTACTTTGGTGCATTTTGCTTGGCTGTTAGGACTTTAACTTTTTGCCAACTAATGGGTTTTCCACTAAACCACTAAAAGTTAAACTTTTAGCGGGGGAGCAGAAAGCAACTGAGCCTATTTTTGACCACCACAGCCCACATTTTCTTCTTCCGGGCCGAGCCGTTTGGTCGTTTCGGC
>CAUJNA010000489.1:0-52500 GCA_963377175.1 Effrenium voratum | reverse complement strand
AAGTCATATTCAAAATCTGATGAGGTTTCTATGTATTCTCTAATTTGTTTCTGTGTTGTTTGTTTGTTTTCTTTTGGTGTTTCTTCTCTCTTTGGTGGTTTTGGATTCTTAACATTATTGATATGCTTGTTTGTTCTTTCGTGCTTTGCTTTGTGTTGAGGGCTTACCATACATCTACAGTATTGACATTCAATTTTCCGTTGGATGTATTCTTTCCTATATGCTTGTCTGTGTTCTTTGTTTTGTTCATAATAAACCTTTGCCTTCTGCTGTATTTGTTCTTTGTGTGCTTCTCTATACCGTAGTTTATTTTCCAAGCATACATTACATTGTTTTCTTCCCTCGTTGAACTTTTCTAACAATTGAAAGACTTTACATTTGGAACATTGCTTTTTGTCTGTCATTGGTCTCTATATGTTTAAGGGGTTATTTATTTAAGTTTAAGGGGTTTTATAGGTTAAAAGTTCAGTATAATTATAACATATAAGATTTTACATGTTATTATTATATTATGATTATAATTTCAGTTCAGGATAATAATCTAATTGGTTTGTCTTACTTCTTTCATACATCATTTTAAAAATAATATTAACATCTCTCATTGGCTAGGGGGTTGCTGGTCGGCTGGTCTGGGGTTCAGGTTTAATTTAAATGTCTTAACCTTCTTGTTAGATTATAAAACAATGTTTAATCATATTATAAGATAATAATATTAATAAACAAAAGTTAATTTGACCCGTATTCAATCTCACCAGCGATACAACCACTATAACAACTCATACTATACTCACAAAAATAATGCTCGTATCCTTTTATTAATTGGTCTGTGTAAATTTCAATTAAATCGCTAAGAATATGTCTCAAATAATAATTGTTATTTCTATATGACCACCAACTGTTTAGGTTTGGAAAGCAAAATCCATTTTGTTTCCAATATTTTAATTCTTCAACTTTAAGACAATGTTTTAAAACTACACAAACTTCATATTCATTATTCTTACAGTATGATTTTAATGCTTGATAATACATTTTTCTATTTTTAAACCGTTCTTTAACTTCTTGTATATCAAATACTCTGTCAATGTTTTTTTCTGTAATGTTTTAAACTAAAATGGTATCCTGTTAGTTGTGTAATATCATTATTTTGTATTTGTTGAATAATGTTTAACTGAAGCTCTGCTTTTTCTAGTCCTTCTTCAGGAATGTTTTTATCACTCATAAAATGCTCTTCTTCTTCTCTCAAATACCGACAATCAAAACATGTTGGTTTAATACAACCACCTATAAGATTACAAACATCAACAGGTAAAATATTAGCTAGTCCCACGACAGAGTTACATTTTTTATTTTTACAAGGACAATTATCATAATTAAACAGTGTCATTTTTTTTTCTCTTACTATATTATACCCATTTTTCTTTAAGTAGTTTTTATTTTATGTTGAGGGGTGGTGGTTTATATTGAAAAAATATTTTCTAACAATTTAATATAATGGCGAGATTAACAAAAGACCAAATAATCAGCAACATCTATTACGACTTAGACGAGGGTTTCGGAAGCACACAAGCGACACACAAGAAGGCTAAGGAAGAAGACCCAACAATAACATTAGACGATGTAAAGTCTTTCTTAAAGAAACAGCCAAATAAACAAATCAAAAATTATAGAGGAACAAATTCCTATACCGCTCCATTCGCACGATATGAATATCAAATAGACATAATGCATATGTCTCCTTTAGCAAAAGACAAGAACGTTCCACAGTATGCTTTAGTCGTGATTGACATCTTCAGTAAATTAGCAGATGTAATACCGATGGAGGAAAGAGACGGAGAGAACGTTTTGAAGGCGTTGAGAGCAAGCTTTAAAAAGATGGGTTATCCGATGTCCGTGTATTCTGATGACGACGGAGCGTTTGCAACTAAAAATCAAGTTCAGGATTTCTTCAACAGTGAAGGAATAAACCACATCGTCACGAAGACCCACGCAAATGTGGCCGAGCGTTTAATTAGAACGATGAAAAACAAAATTCACGATAGAGTTAGGTTTAACAACATGAAATGGACCGACGCCCTAACGCCGGCATTGAAACAGTATAACAGCACATCTCACTCATCAACAAGGATGACACCGTCTGAAGCACACAAGGACGACAATGAAATAAATGTAAAGGTCAATCTTAAACTACGAGAAAAAAACAAAAGAAAGTATCCCAGAATAGTGGAGAACGACAAGTTAAAAGTGTTTCAAAAGAAAAGGGGTAATTACACCGACAGAAAGGAGTATAACTCTAAATGGTCTAATAAAATATTCAATATCGATAAAATTGAATATGATATTATGGGTAATAAAACTTACAAAGTAGCAGAAATAAACAAACCGCTTTTGAGACACGAAATTTTGTTAGTTAATGATTAAACGTATTTCTTGGTGTCTTCTTTATACTTGACTTGATAGTAATCCAGACTTGATTGTTTAGGTTCTTTTATGATTTTTTCATTCAGTTTTTTAACATAAATGTTTCGTTTATTTTTGTATTCACTACTGTCTCTATCTACTTCTTTTGCTTGATAATTGTTATTGTTATCATATGTAGGTTTAATATTCAAGCTCTTTAAGATTTTCAGTATGTTTTCATTTTGCTCCAACACTTTTTCTAATCTTGGAAACAACAACTCTAAACTACTGTCAATGTTCGCTAAATGTTCCTCCATATATACTAAATTATAAAACTAAACTTTTAAAACTAAATGTTGCAATTATGTTAAATCTACTCTTTAAATACTATTTTTTCATCATTTGTTTAACAGTTTCCTGAGTTTCCTTATCGCCACTATCGGATGGTGATGCTTGCCGACCCCATTTAAAAGTTATATTATGAACATCTGTTTCTAAGTTTATACTGTCTTTAGTTTTATCAATATTCATTTTCTTATCATTCTTACTTATTTTGAAACTTGTTGGAATACACGAACATTTACAATGTCCTTTCTTTTGTATTTCTAATTCATTTTTCATTTCTAACATCTTTTTACACATTGGACAAGCAAACTCAATAACTGATGTTTCTTTAACAATTTCTTCTTTTTCTTCATTGGTTGAAGAAACACTTAAACCTGTTTTATTCTTTTTGCTTTTTTTCCTTCCCATCTATATTAATATTTATATTTTTAATATATTGTATTCCTAACTTAATTAATTCTAATGAATAATAACAACATTTCTTAATTTTATTATCGGTTATTATTACTTGTTCTATATTTCTACTTTATCTATTATATCAATATAATCCGAATAACTTCTATTCATATAAAATAATAAATATAAAATATTTTCTAAATAACTTTAATATTATTTTATTATGTCTGATGTTCCAATAATAAAACCAATAAATATAACTGATTACGATTTCAAACAATCTAAATATGAACATGTGCCAAAACTACCTTTTCGCTCAATTGTTGTTGCTTCATCAACGGGTGGCAAAACAGTTTTAATTCAAAACCTTATCCTAAATGTTTATAGGGACTGCTTCGCCCGTATATTCATTTTTAGCCCGTCGGTTCATAATGACCCTACCTTCGTTGAAGTCAAGAAATATCAAAAAGATAATATGAAGGTTGATGACGAAAAAGAAAAGTTATATTATGACACCTACCAACCTGAAGAACTGGAAGAAATAATTAACACACAAAGAAAGATAATTCATTATATGAAAGAACAGAAGATGAAGAAACTACATTCAATTTTAATCGTGATAGATGACCATGCTGATGATGCTAAGTTTGTGAGATATTCAAAACTACTCCATGGATTAGCAACAAGAGGAAGACATGATGCGATTTCTTTTATTCTCTCAACACAGAAATACAATGTTTTAGCACCAATTATTCGTTTGAATGCGAGTTCGTTATATATATTTAGATTGAAGAATGCTACTGAACTTATGTCTTTCATTGAGGAAAACAGTGCCATTGTTGATAAGCAACAACTGTTAAACATGTATCATACCGCTGTTAATGATGAAGCCTACAGTTTCTTTTTCGTCAATATGAATGCTAAGGACATAAACAAAATGTTCTTCATTCGCTTTGAAAAATCGTTTAAAGTAAAATAAAAAAAAATAGTTTTAAAGAATACTTCTTAATACTTGTTAGGACTGTATAATGCCGAGAAAAGAAATAGACTATTCAAATACTCACTTTTATAAAATTGTTTGCAAGGACTTAAACATCAAAGACTGTTATGTAGGTCATACAACCAATTTCAAAAACAGAAAATCTGCTCATAAAACAAGTCATTATAATTCCTTTGGTAAGTCATATAACAACCATGTAAATAATAAATACCTATATAAATTCATTAGAGAAAATGGTGGGTGGGACAACTGGGATATGATACTGATAGAAACCTTAAACTGTGAAAATGAAATGATGGCAAAGAAAAAAGAGCGAGAATATATTGAACAACTAAACGCAACCTTGAACACGGCCAGACCAACACGAACAGAAGATGAAGCAAAAGAATACAAGAAACTATGGACAGAAAGGAACAAAGAACATGTCAAAGAAACAAAGCACGAATGGTATGAACGTATCAAGGATAAATTCAATCAAGAAAGAAGAGAAAAGTATAATGCAAACAAAGAGCGAAAGCAACTTATGACTGAACAAAAAGAAAATTAAATAATTAAAGCCTAATTTATGTTAATAATATGTTTTATGTTAGATTTGAAAAAGCATTTAAAATAAAATAAAGATTGAAATATATTATGATATTTTATGATTTACCATTAGACATTAAAAACCTTGTATTATCTTATAATTTAGGTGATGTTAGATTATTAAAAATAAAAAATAATAATATTATTAAAAATTATATTAGTAAATTTAAACCAGTGTATAAGTCTTACAAATTAAAGAATTCACAGTATTTTGAAATTGATAATATCATTATGAAAAATATTATCAAAAACGGCATATCATATATTTTTAACTTAAGTGAGTTAGATAAATTACATCAAAAACATAAACCATTAAAATTATTAATTGAATATGATATATTTGTTACATCTACCTCATTTACTTTTTTTAATCATGTTCGTAATCGTACTTTAACATCAAATAATTTATTTGATATTTATTATTTTCTTAATAAAGACCTTTATAAAACTAATTTAGTGTATAGGGACAATGTGGTTAATTTTATTTCATTACAAGTTAGAAAAATAACCATTAAAGTCATCAATTAAGAAAGACAATGTTTTATTAGTAAATTTTATTCATATTTGTTTAATTAATAATGTTAATGAATCATATTAATATTATTAATTTAAATCAATGAAGCGTTGCATAAATTCAACGCAGGTAATTTATATAATAGTTTGTCCGATTTTTGATTTTCTAACTTTTCTATTCTCGCTACACATTCTTGAATAGATTTTATTATTAAAGTATCCGCTCTCGTTTTTTCATCTACTCTTAAATTTTTGATGTCTTCCATACTGTTATTTTCTTCGTTTTTGCTTTGACCAATACCCATTATATATTATTATTTAGATTTTTCTTTTTTCAATTCCTTAACTTCTTTTTCAAGTTTATCTATTTTATCATTTAATTCTAATAACTGCTTTATGAACCAACACGGGTAAAACTAAATAATTTAATCCTAAATATTCTCTGTCCTGACATACAATATTTTCAAACTCTTTAGGAATTGCTTTCAATACTTCATCTGCGATATATCCTATATGAGTTTTACCACCATCATTTCTATCGTGTCTCTTAAACTTCTTTGGCTTAAATTTCTTAATAATATTCATACAATTAGATTTGATATTGTCTATATCATATTTCAATGCTGATCAGATGAATCAACAAACGTTCCGTTAATCGTTACGGTTGTTGCTGTTAAATCTATATTTGTCCCTGTTGCTGGTTCAATTAAATTACATAACAATTTCTTCGTTCCTGCAACTTTTACATTTTCATTGAATGTTGATGAGGCATTATTTGTAAAATTTTCAGTATTAATGGTAGCTCCAAATGTCTTATCAATAGATAATAAAACTGAAGGTGTACTTGAAGCATCTGAAACTCGAAAAGCTGTGTTTGATGTTCGGAATATTATATCAATAGTGCTTAAATTAGTTCCATCATAATAAGTTGATATTTCACTCGTACCAAGCTTTATGTCTGTGCCAGTAGTCATGGAAATATCATTTAAAAATGAAACTGTTGTTAAATCAAATGATTGTATTGTATTAGTTGCTAAATATGCATTTTGAACTGCTAAGTTAGTATCTACGGTTATTACTGTTCCTCCGTTAGGTGCTAAATGATTGCTTCTTAATGCTCCCCCGCTTTTAACATAAATATTGTCTGCAAATAAATTACCCATTACATCAGCAGTAGCAGTATTAAAAGTCCATCCGCTAGTAATATTAACTGCTCCGACTATGTTAGACTGAACAGCGGGGTCTCCACAAATAAATCTAATTGAAGAATCAGAATCGGTATTTCTCATATCAAAAGATGAAAAAGCACTAACATATCTATATAGATGACAATTTGTATCAATTGTTAATTTACCATCAGTATCATATATTAACATCAGCATTCGTATAAATATTACCTAGCACATCAATAGGCTTGGAAAAAATTGTTTTTCCTACAAGCCCATCAGCCATAAAATATTGGTTAGAAGCATTAGTTATATCTCCTACACTACACGCTACAAAATTAGGATGATGCATATAAAAACCTTCTATTGCATCTGGTGTATATGTTTCTAAATATGGTTCTAATCCATTTATTGAAGTATTGATATTATCTATTTTTGTTTTAATATCCGTTGAAAAATCATTATTTGTAAATAAATTTCCTTTCATATAAACAGCACCATCGAAATATGATGTCCCGTGCATCTGCGCAAAATTATATGAAGTATGAACATTACCATTAATTGTGATTCTTGAAGCATTATTAGGTCTTCCAATAATAACATCTCCTGTATTCCATCCTAGCCATAATCGATAAGGAGTTGCCCCTTGTAAACCTTGATAAGAGTCTAACTGACAACCTCTTTTAAACTCTAGTCTTTGATTACTTACAGCATCTTGAATTCTTAATATAGGATTAGTATTATCTGTTAAACTAATAATTAATGGCGAATTCACTGTCTGTAATGTTGTATTAACTTTGTCTAATTTTTGACTTATTACTGTATCTTGTGCGCTATCATTTGTAATTATTGAATTAATTGTATTTGTATTTCCCGTTATTAATCCACTTAATCCATCTGATTGTAAAACATAACGAGCATCAGAACCTGCTATATCTAAAATAGATGAACACGAAAATAAACCTGATACTTGTAAATTACTTAATATTGTAGTATTATGATTTAATATTATTTTATCATTTTGAAAAGTTGAAGAATTATTAATTTCTACATCTCCAAAACCTCTTTGATTTAAAAACATTGTCGCTCCTGTTAAACTTCCATAAACATAAGTATCAATATAATTATTGTATAATTCATGATAATAATTATAATTTCCAAATTCTGCTATTTTGAAAGTTGAATTAGTTGTTATATTATGTATTAATGTATTATTTAATATTGATGTATTTAACTTATTTGATAATAAATTATTAGTCGTTATTTTATTATAATAATCTGCTTCATTAAGTGAACCTCCATTCTGTAAATCTGATATGGCTGAAATATGTGAACTGACTGTACTATTTAATCCTGTTATTAAATTAGTATTTGAAGAAATATTATTAAAATTAGATGTTATAGTAGAATTTAAATTATTTATTAAATGTGTATTTGATGAAATATTATTAATATTTGTATTTATTAAATTAGTATTAGAACTAATATTATTAAAATTAGTCGTTATAGTAGAATTTAAATTATTTATTAAATGTGTATTTGATGAAATATTATTAAAATTTGTATTTGAAGTTATTGTCAGATTACCTATTAAAAATGTATTTGATGAAACATTAACTAAATTACTTGCTATTGTTGCTGTATTATTCATAATAAAATAAGCATTTGAACTAATATTATTTGATAATACATTAACTTCCGTCTTATTGTATGATTGATTTATATCATAAAAATTAGCGTCAATCTGTGCTTTTGTGTAAGTATCTACTTGGTCTGCTTTATTGTTGAGTAAATCAATTATATCTGATTGATTAGCATATATGTTTCTAATGTTTGTTATCCCACTTGTAGAATTGATTTCGCTAATTGTGTGTGCTACAACATTTTCAAAGTTTGTTAAATTTATTGAAGGCATAATCGATATAATTAATTGTAGAAATTAATTATATTAATTATTATCGTTAATGTATTCTTGATGTTTTTTAGTCTTTTCGTGTTGTGCTTTATGGTCTTGTCTATAAACAGACCCGCATTGACATTCGATTTTAGTCTCTTTCCATTCTTTCATTTTGTCTTTGTTTTTTTCTCTATATTGTTTGAAATATTCTTGTTGTTCTGGTTTATGCTCGTCTCTCCATTTCTTACTTCGTTTATTGACTACATCTTTTTGTTCTTGGTATTTCTCCCGTTGCTTTTCTAATAGTTCAGGTTTGTTGTCTTCATAGTATTGTTTTTTCTTTGCTTTCAGTTCTTCCTTATGTTTTTCTCTATATTGTTTAGAGTTTTCAGCGTATCTTTCTTTGTTGTTTTCATAATATTGATGGTCTCTTTGTTTAACATATCCTTTATTGTTTTCCTTCCATTGTTTTTTTCTCTCTTGCTCCTCTCGCTGTGATACTATGGGTCTTTGCACTTTATTTAATGTAGCGTTTAGTTCTACAATGTATTCTCTTTCTTTTGCTCTTGCCTCCATTCCATTTTCACATTTCACTGTTTGTATCAAAACCATATCAAAATTATCAAGTCCTCCATTTTCACGAATAAACTGGTATAAGTAAATATTGTAGTGTCTATCATTTTCATTTGTATATGCTCGTTTGTGGTTTGACTTTCTTTTGGTAAAATCGGTTGTATGTCCTACATAACAATCTTTGATATTCAAATCTTTACAAACAATCTTATAAAAATGAGTTTTTGAGTAATCTATGGGTTTAACTGGCATATTATCTTATAATATATTATAAGATGATATTTGTTTATATATGTTTTCAAGTAAAAATGAATGAGTTAATCAAGTATCTGGCAACCTGCATCGCGAATGGATAATATTTGTTCTGATACTAATGTTATATATATCGTGTCTGGCATATTTGCTGATACCATATTTCCAACAGGTTTCACACGAATTAAAAGCTGTTGCCCTGCTTTTGTGTTAATTCCAGTATATGAACTATCGGGAACCTTTTCGAAATCCATAGCAAAGATAAACTTATCAACACGATAAGCAGAATATTCAATCGATAAATGGTGTTGATGGAACAATGGTAAATTTAATGCTTTTCGTAAATAATAGAATGCTTGTGTTAATGAACGGCATGGATACTCAGGATATAGTTTTGACCCTAATTGAAGTTGAAATTCTAAATCAAGGTCGTGATTGTAGTATCCGCTTTCTTGGTAGTTCAAATAATACATAGGATGATAGAAGTTGTTGTATTCTTTCATAACGTGAATATCACCTACTCCGCTTTTACTGAAAGAGATGAACGCGGTAGCGAGTTTAGACACTGAACGAACAACAGTAGTGTTAATTGACGACGAACCATCGGGAACTTGATTAGATTGACAAATGTAAGTATTATAAGTAATAGGTAATTCTTTCCCATCAAGTAGGTGTGCAACATATTTATTATGAAGGTCGTTGTCCAAGCTTACCAAATCAGTTTGAAGGAATGCATTACTAATTGAGAACTGCTCATTTGTATGAAGGCTTGAGTCTGCGTTGCCACTTTCTGGAAACCTCGACCCGCCCGCTGAAACAACACAATCAGTAAAATTTGAAACTAATTCAAGTTCTAAAACAAGAGGACACGCTTTTAACGGAATATACTTAAATTGATTGAATAAACCAAGCATCGGTTTAAATCCTACAACCATTTTTCTGTTAAAGCCTGGAATTGTGTAAGCGTCATATGCAGGTCCAATATGACCCGATGCAGGAACTGCACGACGTGTGTTTAAATCATCATCATATCTATAACCAAAACTCTGGGCGTCTTCATTGTCTCTTGCTCCTTTTGACATCATGCAACTCATCATGTGATGATTTCGGTTGTAATAATCAATGTCTTCAACAAGTTGATTACCAGCAATTAGTCTTGCTCTTCTAAAAAAGGAATAAGCAGGAGACAGAGGACGTAAGCGTTTATTGTCTGACGAGTCAGTGTTTTCAACAGTCATATAAACCATTACACTCTGCGGGTCAAGCCAAGTATTATCTTCAGCATTTAAAGCTATTTTCAACACACGTTGACCAGATGAAGGGGTGTAGATATTACTCCCAGAAGGGAAAAACGAGACTGAACGACGGTCGTTGATATAACTTGCACCTGTATTTAGTTTGAATGAGAGGTTGTCAATTAGAATATCTTCGGCACTAAAAGTTTCCATTGCTATATATAATTTAATTTAGAAATAATTTAAACTAAACTAAATTGATAAATTTATACATTTATTAATTTCTAAAACATATTTTATATATTTTTTACAAATTGATGAAATTGTAATTTCAATAATTTCCAAATCATAATTAAGAATTATGATTTACAAATTGATGAAATTGTAATTTCATTAATTTCTAAAAAATACATTTTTTACAAATTGATGAAATTGTAATTTCATTAATTTCTAAATCATAATTAAGAATTATGATTTACAAATTGAATAATTTAGTGTAATCCTTTTGATTAGAATTATTATTATTTTTAAATATTTTCATGTTCTTTTTCTTAATCTTATCTTCAACTGGAGTATTCCCTTTTTCTCTCTCTAAAACAATCTCTCTAATTTCATCATATGAACTTTTCTTATACTTTTTATTTTCATTCTTAATCATATCATCCGTTGTTTCATTGTCATATTTCTTATGTTGTATCATAACAATAATATGAAAATAGTTTTGCGTTTTTTCTTTTTACTATTTCATCAAGGTCTGATTGAGTGTGATTACAATTGTTAGTGTTGTCATTGATGAGGACATAACCATTTATATATTTTGGTACAATCATATTATAAATTGAAGTAATCCAGTTATAATCAATATAGTCAGGTCTAACTCTGACACTCCTAATAATGAAACATCCACACAGACATTTTACATGTGTTCGTTTATTATCTCTATTTAAATCCCTTAATCTTTCTACAAGTGTTAATGGTTTAAAGTTTGTTTCACTTTCTGTCAAGTTTTCTTTTAACTGATTATACATATATAATATTATATAGCTATATATTTAAGTACTTATTTAACTATATTATCTCCCTGACCGGTTCAATGCTTCTTGAAACATCTTTGCCTTGGTCTCCATATCCAGTTATGTAATCGTGGTTAGTAAATGGATTTAATGAACCAGTATAAACAGTTATAGCGCCACGGTCAGCAATACTGACAGGGTCTAAGATACTTCTAAAATTAATGTAATCATCGGTAATTTTAGACCTTCGTGATATAAACGGCGCTCCATAAGTGGTTAAAGTTAATTCTCT
The DNA here is from genome assembly GCA_963377175.1 of Effrenium voratum. Taxonomy (NCBI): domain Eukaryota; class Dinophyceae; order Suessiales; family Symbiodiniaceae; genus Effrenium; species Effrenium voratum. The sequence continues at coordinate 40,836 of CAUJNA010000489.1, read as the reverse complement.
TTCAGGGTAATCTTTTGTTATCTGTGCCCCTACACTTGAACCGAGACTATGTGTTATAAGATGTTTAACTTCATTGTTTTCATCCAATGCTGTTGATGTGTCTTTATATCGTTGTGAATATTTTGTCATTTTAAAGGGAAGTCCTACATCTGCCAGAATGTCATTAATAGCACCTCCAAAAGTTCCTTTTCCAAATGTTCCGCTTATATACATTTTATCACCATCAATATAAAAACCCTGACCATTGCCATATGCTCTACTCAATCCTTGTGCATCAGTTAAATTTGAATTAGGATAATAACTATTTAATATTTTGTCAGTTTGTTTCATAACATCAGTTATTTTAGCTGTTTTCTTATAAGGTTGATAATGTTTAATTGTCCCATGCTTCATTTCATAAATTAACTTTTTATTATTAATCATATAAATAAAGATATAAATTAATTTCTCAATTAATTAATAATGCTGACTTACAGCTTTGCTCTAAGCAACTTTTCATATAGAAAAGTTGACTTACGACGTAGTCCTAAGCAACATAATATTTTTTGATTAGAAAATTTATTTTCTAATCAAACATATTATGTTGACTTACAAGAAGGTCTATATTGACAGCGCTCATAGAATTAGTGGTACATCATCAAATTTCAAAGTTGAATTGCCGGAAACATTACAAACAGACAACGGAGTACATTGCTACATTCACGAAATAACATTACCTAACTCGTGGTATTCAATACAGTCAGGATTAAATAATATACTATACTTTTATTCTTCTCCGTTAGTTCCAGATGAAGATAATACTAATGTCCATTATTTAGCGTTACAATTGGACGAAGGAGTATATACTGGCACAGAACTAGCGACAGAATTAAAGGCAAAAATAAATGGTATTGTTGATAATGCTAATTTCTCAAATACTTATGAAATTTCTTACAGTGTAAAAACTAATAAAATAACAATTTATTCAAACTATGCTGATAGAAAGTTCGCTGTATTAACTGATGAACAAATGAAACTAACATATGCAGATTATATATGGAATGGAAGTTTTAATGTTAATAACTTACAGTCTGTTAATGAAGTTTTAGGAAATTATCAAATGGTAGTTTATCAATATAATAATCCTTATGTTTCTGGTTTCGTTAATCTTCAACCCATTAGAAATATTTATATTCATTCTTCTCAATTGTCTAATTATAATCAAGTAAATTTAAGGACAGGCGATAGCACAGTTGTTAAGAAAGTGCCAGTCTCAGCACCACACGCGGGAATTGTCTTTGATAATGAAATGAACCCTCTCGATTACTTGGATGTATCAAATAGAAGCTTTAAACAGTTAGACTTTTGGTTGTCTAATTCATTAGGAAATGAAATTAATTTAAACGGTGTAAATGTTAGTCTGAGTCTACTTTTCGTAAAAAGCGATATTATTTAAATAATATATAGATTTTCCATATGGAAAATCTATATATATTATATGTCAAGTATTGAGGTAGTAGATGTTAATAATGAAACTAAAACAGAAGAAGCACCTGTTAATAATGAAGTCGTTGAACAAAATGAAACAGTTAATGAAGAACCAACGTCAGAAGAAGTTATTCCTGAACCAAAAGCGAAAGCAAAAGCATTACCAAGAACTAAAAAAGAAGTTGAATTAGTAGAATGTGAACAATGCTCTAAAAAGATGACATTGAAAAGTTTGAGACACTCACATCCCAAAAATTGTAAGGGAGCACCTACTGAGTTATTACCAGTCAATCCACAAAAGAATATTAGAAAGATACAACCTGAAGTTATTTCAGAGATTAAGAATGAGATTAAACAAGAAGTGATTAAAGAAACTATTAAGAAACCCACGGCAACAGAACTATTAAACCAACATTATGAAGAACTTAAACAGAAGAAAAAACAAGATAAACAAGAAAAAATAAACAAATTATCTTCATCAATGTTTTAAATAATAATCTAATTATAATATATATTAATCATGCTTATGAGAAGTCATAGAAATGTAGAATTTAAAAGGGCGCCACAAGTAGAACGTCATTATGACGTTTCAGATTTATGGGGAGTTGCCTCGCGTATGAATTACTTTAAACAGTTGAAGGACACACTGGAAGCGAAACAATCACAAGGAGCATTAATAAAGTATAGAAACGATTTAGTTGAAAGCAACAGAACCGAAAGTTATAGAAAAGAGTTAGACAGAATAAGAAACATATTAGACAACACACGGACACCAGATGGAATACAAACGAAGGAACAACTAACTGTAAGAAAGAAGCATTTAGAAGAAATGATTAAGAATATCTCTGATTAATTTATTTTTCTAAATAATTAATATACTATGATTAAATCAATTAGTAGATTGAATACAGTAGGACCGGTAAAAGTAGGTTCATTGAAATCACAACTACATTTGAGACCTTCTTATGATGAATTGTTAAAAGAAACGTTGGTAGGAGATGAGAACCGTCCATCAATTGAAAATGTGATAGACAGAAAAGCGACAAGATACAGATTAAACCAATACGGTAGTCAGTTTGATAATAAGGAGCCTTAGACATTCAAAAGAAACAAGAACTAGACCGGAGAGGAGAAGTTATGAAAGGAGCAATGTCGGACTCTGACAGAGTAAGAGATAAACTTAATGACGAGTTGAAACTTGCTGACACACTGAAACAACACCAGTCTTTCATTCAAGAAGGACTAACGGAAGCACAGAAACAGAAAGAAGAACTTGCTGAAAGAATGAGACTTTGGAGACAACAACACGAAGAAATGGCAAGCGCTGTATCGAAGAGTTCATATCCTGCCGGTGTAGAAGTTCATTCAATGGTGTCCGCTGATGAAATGCCAGAATTAGAACCATTAGAGGAAGGCGAAGAAGAAGATGAACGAGAAGACGACCCAGTTGTTGAAGTAGAACCAAAAGCAGAAGACGCTTATGGCTACAACGAGTTTAAGAAAAGAGCGTCTGAATTAACACCTGCTTATCTTGCAAGCAGACCAGAAGAGATGAAAGATGTCATGGACAAACTGAAAGGATTTAAAAAGATTAAAGACAGTGTTCATGAAGAATTCACTGAGTTATATAATGCTTTAATTAATAGCGATGGTGATTTTATCAAGAAGGAACACAGATTGAAATTAGTAAGGTTTTACAATGATAAAGTGTATTACTCAGTTTTCCACCCACGACCTAAGGAAAAAGAAGATAGACCAACCGTGATGGATGGTTCAGTTAAAGAAATACCCGCGGAAGTTTAATAAAATATATAATATTTAATATGACTGATAAATATTATGGATTACGCCGACGTCCTACTTTTGAAGAAATGCTAAAGGAAGCGATGACGCACAGATTAAAAATTGAAATCATCCCCGAAAGACAGGTAATTGACTTGTCAATCAACAATATAGATTTTGACGATTTTGACCTTTCAAAATACGATAGGAGACTACGGTTGAATGCTAGGGTTCAAACTGATAAACAAGTTCTTCAACACGAATTGTTCCCTGATATGTTTGATGAAGTAGCGCCAACATCACAGTTATATGAAAACAACGAGGCAGACGCACAAACAACACGATATATAGCAAAAGATTTTGCTGATGAAATTTATAGTAATGCAATTTCAGGACCAAAAGATGAACCAAAGGATGAACCAAAAGATGAAAAGCAGGAAGATTTACAAAGTCTTCATTTAACATCATCATCGTCATCAGCATCAACCGAAAAAGATAAGAAAGAGGAAAGCCGAGAAATAAAATCGTTAAGAAACATATTTTTAGGTGGAGAAGACAAGAGCGTATTTGAACTATTCAAACGTGACAAGAAGACATCCACACCATCAGAACAATCAAGGGAACAGGAAGAAGAACAACCGAGGGCATCATTCTGGTCAAGACGACAGGTAGAAGCAAGAAGCAGAAGTCACTCACCAGAAGAAAGAGCAAGAGGTAATCAAATGAACAGAAGACAATTAGAAACAAGAAGCAGGAGCAACTCACCCCAAGAAATAGCTAGAGGTAGTGAATGGACGAGGGAACAAATGGAAACAAGAAGCAGGAGTAGAAGCCCAGAAAGCACAAATACAAAAAGTAGCCGAGGCAAGAAGAAAAAATAAAAACTACTTAAAGACAAAACGCCCTAATATAGTAAAATGACAGGAATTTTTATTAACGGTAATAGTAAACAGAGAATAACGAATGACGAATTTGATATGATGGTTGAACTGATGAAAGCAGAAAACGACTTAGTCTTACAGATGATAAGCGAACAGAAACAGACTTCGAGCGATGACAGTGAGCAACCCGTGAGGTGGAGGGACGACCAGAAGAACTACCACCAGAATTACTACAACAATAACCTAAAACAGTCTTACACTTGTGAGGACTGCGGAAGGACGATATCAAGCAAATCAAATTTATCTAAACACAAGAAATCTAAAATTTGTTTGCAAGCTTCGCGACAATGCGCATTATGAAAAAAATAATAATCATTCATCTTATTAAAAACACTTAATGAGATTAATGCGTTCATTCTCAACCCGAAACCCATTTTCTCCAACACTGACCCCCTACCCGAAAAACTACTTAAAGAGAAAATACCTTATATTATATAGAGTATAGTATTATGGTTTCCATGACAGAAGGAAAAATTATAGATTTCATTTTAAACAGCCAACAAGGCGAACTAATACAAAAAGAAGGGAGGCAAACACAAAAACTCAAAATAGGTGATAAGACCTACAGATATGATAAGAACAAACCAGTTTCAAACGTATTGAACACGAAACTCAAGGAAGTGGCGAGGAGTGAAGGATATAGAAAGCATGGCCTTTTAATGAAAGGTGCTAATTATCTAAAACTAACGAGAGGCAGACCCTTACAGGATTATGTCAAGCGATTCAAGTCCAAAATCACAGACGAGCAACAAGCGTTCAAGGGATACGCCAACACCTACTCGGTAAGTGATATAAGGTTAAAAGGAATGAAAGGTTTATCCTACTTAAAATACCAGAAGCAACGACTGGCCGAATTCCTGAACAGAAACCCGAACATGAAAATAATCGTGGAAACCGATTTATCATTCAAAAATCCCGCCAACGAACTTATTCAAAGGCGGTTAAGAAGCAGAAGATACAATATTCATAATCCCGACGAGTTGAACACCGTCTTAAACAACATTGGGCACGACATTGAGACACAAATTGAAATAACCGAATACATTCAGTCGGGATTGGTTCTTGGTCAAGTTGAAAAGTTAGTCATCAGTTATGATAGGTACAATCCTACCCGTGGTTCATCCTTTATTCCATTGCCCGACTGGGTGGCAAACAAAAAGGCTTGTATTAACATTAAAAATGAGGACGACTTATGTTTTAAATATTCCGTTCAATGTGGATTTTATGAGTTATTCAAAAAAGACCATCCCTGCGAGATGTATCATTATAAGAAATATGTAGATGACAAATTTATCAAATGGGATAATATTGACTTTCCAGTAGGTAATGATGAGATTGAACTATTTGAAGAACAGAACAAACACATATCGGTCAATGTTTATTACATAAACCCCGATACGAATAGTAAAACTATTTTATTATACAAAAGAAGCAACAACCCACAAGCACAACACAAAATCGATTTGATTAAATTGACTGATGATGTTAAATCCCATTACGCTTATATCAAAAATTATGATAAGTTAATGAGTAGTCAGACTAACAAGATGAAGGCGAAGAAGTATCACTGTAGAACCTGCTCACATGGTTTCAAGACCGAAGAACTTTTAAAGAAACACGAAGAACAAGGATGTCTAGCAGTTGAGGGTCAAAAAATAGAAATGCCAAAAGCAGGTGAAACAATAGTATTCAAAAACCATTTCAAGAAACTTAAAGCTCCATTCGTAATCTATGCCGACTTTGAATGTTTAACTGTGCCAATTGATGTTAAAAGCAAATCGGCAAAAGCTAAAACTACATCATATCAAAATCATCGTCCGTGTGGTTTTATGATTAATGTAGTCAATGCTATAACCGGAAGTAGTGAGCCTTACTTATATAGAGGTCAGGATTGTATGGATAAATTTGTTGAGAAAATCAATAAAGTCAGAGAGGAAGTTTTGGAGAAAATGAAGGAGGACAAAGACCGTATTGAAACCGAGAAGGACTGGGAGGACTTCAATAATGCCACTAACTGCTTCATTTGTGGAAACAAATTTGAGGAAGGAGAAAAGAAGTGTTGGGACCATTGCCACTTTACGGGGCAGTATAGAGGATGCGCCCACGAGGACTGCAATCTACGATTTAGTATGAGATATTATAAAATCCCTGTGTTTCTTCATAACCTTAAAAACTACGATGCCCACTTAATCATCAACAAGGCTCACGAACTGAACAAGAATTCTAAAATAGAATGTATCGCTCAGAACAGCGAAAAGTTTATAACCTTTGGTTTTAAAAATCTTTGTTTCAAGGACAGTTTCAGTTTCTTATCGTCTTCGTTGGATAAGTTGGTGAAGTTGAGTAAATATGAGGATGATAAAAAGCGTGAGAATTGGAAGAACAATTTCAGATACAGCGTTAGAAACCCGTATGTTAAAACCGATGAAGATTTGGATTTATTGACTGATAAGGGTATTTATCCCTATGACTACTTTGATGATTTTGAAAGATTTAAGGAAAGGGCTTTACCACCGAAAGAAGCGTTTTACAGTAAATTAAGTGAGGAACATGTAAGTGATAAAGATTATGAAAGGGCACTGAAAGTATGGAAGCACTTCGGGATTAGAACACTCGGGCAGTATCACGACTTGTATTTAAGAACTGATGTTTTACTACTGACCGATGTATTTGAAAACTTTAGAGACTTGTGTATGGAATACTACGGTTTAGACCCCGCTCATTATTATACGTTGCCAAATTTCGCATGGGACGCGATGCTTCTAAAAACTGGTGTTGAAATAGAACAATTGCATGACCAAGAAATGTTTGAGATGGTTGAAAAGGGAATGAGAGGTGGTATGTGTCAGGTCAGTCATAAATTAGCAGTGGCAAATAATAAGTATATGGGGGAAGCATATGATGAGAACAAGCCATCAAATTATATTAGCTACTTGGATGCTAATAACTTGTATGGTTTAGCAATGTCCCAGAAATTACCGCTAAAAAATATCAAGTGGGCAAAGAAAACGCCCAGTGTTGAAAAATGGAATGAAAACGATGAGTTCGGTTATATTATGGAAGTTGATTTGGAATATCCCGAAACATTGCACGACTTCCACTCTGACTATCCACTAGCGCCTGAAATAATGAATGTAAATGTTAGTATGCTTTCTGATTATCAAAAGCAAGTCTACAAAATATATTATGATGGCAAAAATCCCAAGGATGAGAAAACAAGTAAGTTAATATTAAATCTAAAGGATAAAGAAAAATATGTGGTTCATATCAAGACTTTACAGTATTATTTGAAAATGGGATTGAAAATGACAAAAGTCCATAGGATAATAAAATTTCAACAGAGGGCATGGTTGAAACCGTGGATTGACTTCAACACTGGTAAAAGGAAAGAAGCCAAAAGCGATTTTGAGAAAGATTTATTCAAATTAATGAATAATTCTGTGTATGGAAAAACTATGGAAGACAAACGAAATCATATGGACTTTGAATTAGTTGATAATGAAGTTAGATACGAAAAATGTGTTAATAATCCAACATTCAAAAATAGATTTATTATTAATGAAAACCTTGTAGGAGTTGAAAAAACTAAAGCGAAACTGAAACTGGACAAACCGATTTTCTTAGGAATGACAATCCTTGACATCAGTAAATTACATATGTATCAGTTCTACTATGATGTTCTTAAGAAGAAATACAATGAAAACATCAAACTGGTTTATACTGATACTGACAGTTATGTAATTCAAACATTCACTGAGGACATCTACAAGGACTTCAAAGAATTAAACCAATATATGGACTTTAGCGATTATCCACCTGAACACCCCTGCCATGACAAAACAAATAAGAAAAAACTCGGTTATTTCAAGGATGAGTGCAACGGTCAAACAATAACACAATTCATAGGGTTAAAGCCTAAATCGTATGCTTTTACAATACACGGTGAAGAAGAAGAACAAAAGAAATCAAAAGGTGTAGTGAAACACAAGGTGAAGAAAGAACTGACTTACCAAAACTACCACGAAGCATTATTTCAAAACAAAAAGCATGAAATAACATATAATTTTATTCGTAGTCGCAACCATCAATTATTTTCAATGTCTCAAGTCAAGCAATCACTCAGTAATTATGAAAATAAAAGGTTTTACATTGATGCTTTCAATTCACTGCCTTATGGACATTATAAACTGCGTTAAAGAAAAGATAACTAAGGTTATTAATGGATAGCAGTAAATATAAAAACGCAAAGATTTACAAAATAACAGATGTTGGTTATAATAAGTGCTACATCGGAAGCACCTGTGAAAGCTTGAGCCAAAGAATGGCAAGACATAGACAAAATTATAACAAGGCAGAACAATGGAATAATAAAACAAACTGTCGTTTGTTGTTTGATGAATATGGAATGGACAACTGTAAGATTGAATTATTAGAAGACTACCCATGTGAAAACAGAGAACAGTTAATGAAAAGAGAAGGTTATTACATTCAAAATAATGATTGTGTGAATAGATGTGTGGCAGGTAGAACAATTAATGAGTGGAAGGAAGACAATAAGGAACACTATCAAAATATGAGGAAGGAATACGCAGAAAACAACAAAGAACATATATGTAATAAAAGTAGGGAGCACTACCACCAAAACAAAGAAACAATATTGGAAAAACGAAAAGAACCTATTGAATGTGAATGTGGTGGTGTTTTCAGGAAATGTGATATAAGAAGACACGAGAGAACTGAAAAACATCAACGATATGTATGTGAAAATATTAATATCTAAATAGTTCTAATAATATATGCACTTATTAGAACTATTTAGTGGTACTTCTTCAGTTGGTAAAGTAGCAAAGTCGCTCGGTTATAATGTTATATCATTGGATTTGAAAACGGTGGGTAAAACTCCCCAATTAAGGGGGGCGAACTCCCCAATTAAGGGGGGCGAACTCCCCAATTAAGGGGGGCGAACTCCCCAATTAAGGGGGGCGAACTCCCCAATTAAGGGGGGCGAACTCCCCAATTAAGGGGGGCGAACTCCCCAATTAAGGGGGGCGAACTCCCCAATTAAGGGGGGCGAACTCCCCAATTAAGGGGAGAATGGCTCAAGTAACAAGGTCTGGCTCACACAACACAGTCAGGCTCACACAACACAGTCAGGCTCACACAGCAAGGTTTGGCTCACACAGTAAGGTCTGGCTCGCACAGCAAGGTCTGGCTCACACAGACATTTAAATTAAACCTGAAACCCAGACCAGCCGACCAGCAACCCCTAGCCAAAACTACTTAAAGAGAAAAAGCCTTATATATTAAGAGAAAAATGAGTAAGGGTAAAATGTCAGAGAATAATTTTATGGATGAGAATTGCGCTAGCTTACCTGAAGGCTTAGTTTCAATCATCACTACTTACATTAATGGTAGTGAAGGGTGGCGAAGACTGAAACAATGTGATGCTTTAAGAGAATTACAAAGGAAATGGAAACCGTCTATTTACACTGAACGAGTAGGAGAAAGTAGATATTATGTTGAGATTCGCAATAAATGCTTAAAAGGTGATAAAGCGCTTTCATATGCGTTGAAACCACCAAAAGAATTATTAAGAATGATGAAGTATGATGAAGAAATACAGGTTGGAATAGTAGTTAGTTCAAAAATTATGTATAATAATAATATTTGCAACAGTCGTTCTTATTCATCATCTAAACAGAATAAGATTTCAAGTAGAGCGTCATTACAATACCATATTGAACAAGCAGTTGAAGAAACCAAACAGACTATGAAACGACACGAAATCATTACTATCGAACATGTTGCAATTGAAATTTATAGAAAACAGAAACAATGATTTCATGGCTTAATCATAATATTTAATTATAATATGATTAAACAGTGTAAACTTTTATAACCTTTCATTATACTGTAATTTCAACCTATAAAACATAACTAGACAATCACATAAAAATCACATAAAAAGAAGTTGTTAAGATATATTAAGAAATGGTTGTGAAGCAAACTATAATGAATAATTATGGAATGACAGAAGAAAAAGCAACAGAAGACTATGGTGAATTCTTCAAATGCAACAGATGTCTTTATGATAAAACAATTGATGAATTTGGAAATGTAAAAAGTGGAAGAAGATATAAATATTGTCAAGAGTGTAGAACAAAAATAAATAATTGTAGAGATAAACGTCAAAGAAACAAACGACCCACCAACACCCCAGAACTTGATAACTACTAAAAGGGCTACCTCTTTCAAATGAAAAAAATGTTTGCCCCCAGCCCAACAATGAACAAGGCGACAATTTACCCAAATGATTACCTTAACGAAAACGATAAATAAGCTCCCCAAAAACCCTCTTTTAAAAACGAATAAGGGGGAACATAGATTTGAGATGAACATAAAAACCATAACAGGCAACCCTCAACAGACTTCCCCCCAGGCCCCCTACTTCTTCTATTTTTTCCCCCCCCCCGCACCCTCTGATCCCCAAATCGCGTGCCCAAAACTCTGGGCAGTGCCCAAAACTGCCTCTGCCGCGCCCCGAATCTTGGCATCCAAGGCTGGCGGTGCCTTGGAGGACATCAACGGCGTGATGGACTTCAAAGCCACCAGCGAGGAGATCGTTGTCGTTTTCTTCCGCTCGTGTTTTACCTTCCCAAAAATGATCATGTTTTTCTTCCGCTTGTTGAAAGCGGTGTTTTACCCCCAGTTTCCGATCCTACAAATGGTTGTTTGGTGGTTGGTTCCTTCCGGTTTGGAGAGTAACAAACCAGTATGTTGCCCTGCATATCGAGAGGCAATCCCAGGCGAGGGTTTCTATGCAGGTGCATTTGGGGTGCCACCCAAGGCTTGAGACGATGCCTGTCTTTGATAGCTGCAGGTCCCTTTCTCCCATTCCCTGAGGGACATCATCGTTTGGGTGTTCCAATATTTGGGAGTGCTTTTCTTTCACTGACAGGCGCATGTGTGTTTTGTAGCAAGCCAACCTCAGCAAAGCCGGGCATCATCTGGTGGATAGGGCTGAAACCGTTGTTCTTGCTTGTGACATGTTGCATGTTATGTATCTTTCGAATGAACGTTGCATTGCCAGACTCGGTATTCCGTTACCAAACATAGAAGCAGCTTCAGGCTACCAAGAGTCTTGGCTGCATGCGCATTGATATGCAATTAAGACGTGTCTCATGCCTGTATTATGAATAGGCAATGGGTATTATCAGGGGCATACGGAAGGGTACCTTCAGCAATGACCCAGTGACCTAACAGTCAGGTAACAATACTTGGTGGTTTAGATTGGTGGATTGGGGATTTCACTCCCTGGCTTTGGTAGAGGGTGAATGGGAACGGCCCCGTTCACAATCAAACCACCAGGCTCCAGACCACCAACTATAGCAATAGTGATCCATAGTGCATGCATACATTGTTTGGTAAAGCAGAATTGTGGCTTGCTGAAACATTGAAGTGCTCGAATTTGAGAACATCGTGCTTCCCCCAAAAACACATTGTGTCTTGCTTGGGTATGACAGGTTCATCGGTTTTGAGGCTCCTTAGGGGGAAGCTGCAACAATGGGCTCTGCGTCGAAATTGCGCGGCATGGCGCACGGAGGAGCTGTTGGTGGCGGACTTTGGGCACGTGACGTTGCACAGCTTGGGCCGGAAGGTGGACATTGAGCTCAGCGAGGCGGTTCCGGTTGGGGGAGGTTTGGGGGTGGTGGCGGGTGGGGCCCGAAGGAATCTGGCCCAGGTGGCAGGAACCTTTGGATTAGAAGGAAAGAGACCTCCGGAAGGCTAGGAGCTCCGGGCTGTCCCACCCCAAGTGTCACAAAGGAGTCTCAGTGGCTCTGCTGGAAAGCTCGGGACTTGACAAAAGGTCTTTGGCGGGTGTGGTATCAGGATTCTTGTGGCATGCTTGTGTATGCGTTGATGTTTTTTTCATGAGCAGCCTTGGAAGCCATACAAGGGATGGGTTCGGGTGTGCTTCCTTTGCAGCAAAAGCGAATCCCGTTCTGCTGAGCAGGTAGAATACAGGGAGCTACAGTTGGGAGGGTTCACCATTTTGAGACATTCGGTGACACCGCAGTACTTGTAGACAAGGAGAGGCGCATCTGAACACGTGAAGCTTATCCACAACAAAGCCATTTGCGGGTGGGTGGCAATGGCTTACTTGACCAATCATGGGAATCCGTGCATATTTGTACTGGAGCATTTGGGTTCTTCGGTGCCCTCCGCTTCAAATGGACCGGCAGCATGTTTCAGTTCTCCCAGTTATTGCATGTCATTACCACAGTGACATCGCCATGGTGAAATCCTTACCTGACGTGGTTGAGCATGTAAAGCTTAAGTCACGGGTCCAAAAGGTTCCCCAAATGTTCTGGTTGTTGTTGGGAAACATTTTCCAATTTTTGCTTATTGTGGTTTAGTGGTTGAAATCCAACCACTTAACTGCTAACAAATATTGTTTGCTCCCCTTCCAATGTCAACTAAGTTATTTTCTGGTTATATTTTTTCTCTAGGGGCCATGATCCCGCCAATACACTCCCTCGGGCGCCAATGAGAGCCCCTAGCCCGCATCGGGAGCCTTGGGAAGTACTCACAATCTGGAGTCGGGGTATACCCAACATCCACAGAGATGAACTGTGTTTTCTGCAGGTGTATCCCAAAGTCTGAAGAAAGATCCACGTGTCTAATAAATTACCAGAGCCAAAGTGCAAGCTACTGTCTACCCAATGCTTCTGCACGTTATTTTGCGGCATCCGGCACGTGCTTTAACGTGAACCTCTGCAACCTGACGCCATTCGGTTGCAAGGCTGACATTTTTATGATTACCAAGGCGCAGAGCTGGGGCCCTTAACGTTGTCTTGGGGGGGCTCTTCCTGCACCAACCGCTTCCATTGGTGGGATGGTACGCGAGGTGTTGTGCACCCGAAAAAGAATAGACCGGACCCATAGCAGCCTTTTTTTCTGAGCTATTCCGAATGTCCCAAGGGTATAAGCCCAAGGCTTGAATCCGAAGGCTATTTCGATGTTGATTCTTAGGGAACAACACTACAGCATACGACAGCTCCAAATGGCCATGCGGTGGGTCCATACAGTCATCTTTTGATTTTGTCCTTGACAGAAACAGACCGCATATACACAGTTTTTTGTTTTTACTTAAGGAAGAGCCTTGACTCGACCTTGACTCACCTTACCCCTAATTGGTGGTTTGGAGGTCTTCCGCGGCTTCCCGTTTACCCTCTACAAGAAAAAAACAAAGCCCCAGTCCAAACCGCCAAGGGTCTGATTGACGGCCAAAGGAAGCGTATCGCATCCTTTTCGCCAGGTGGACTTGCGCAGCGCGGGCAAGGCCATGACCCCCGCCTCGCTGCTGCAGGAAAAGCGGATCGATCAAATTGGTGGTCGCGGCGCTTGGATTGGAAGGTCGCTGGGGTCTCGTGTGTCTTTTCTTGAGGATACCCCTTGTGGAGTGGCTATAAAGGGAAACCAGAAGGAAAACCAACAAAATAAAACGCGTCCGATTCGTATATAAAAAGACACACCCTATTGTTGGCTTGAATTTGATTGAAAGTTGGATGCATAACGATCGGTAAACGAGAGAATTCAAGGTCAGGTCCCTTTGACACGTGTCTGGTTCTTTGTGAGTCCCTTCGTTGATTGGATGTCAAACATTGGGATTTCTGGAATGTACCTCTAAGTTGCGGCTTTTGATTTGGGGAGCTCTTGAAAATAGTGAGGGTGTTTATCCGGCATCCTCTCATTTGGCTTGATTGATGGTTTGCATTGGTGGTCGGCAGGTTGGGGGGAGCTGTCCAATTCAGGTCAAGCAAGTGACAGAGGTTCAGATGATCAATGCAGAAATTAAGAAGGGGGGAAAACCTCCTAAAATAGTGATTGTTTGGAGTCAGTTTCAAACCCTCGGGGAAATCCCTGCACGACGCGTGAACAGGTGATGAACCCTGCCAAAAGGGAGCAACCCCTGATGAGGGTCCTTTGGATGCATGCTGAATCATTTCAAATTCGTTCAAACCCGACCTTTCAAGATTCCAAAATGGTTCATTTCGCTGCCAAAACTGCGGGTCAGTCCAGAGTTGACATTACTCACTGACTTGGAAGCTGCTGAAACCCAGACCTTTAACGTGTTGATTCGTCTTGCTACTTCTCCTGTTTCACCATTTGGAAGGCTAACCCCCTTTAGAGTATCAAACTCATGACGCAAAGCAGGGTGACCCTTTTTCCGCCACAACATCAAATGAAGCCGAGGGTGCCATTTTGTGCGGGGCAACCCTGTGTAAAATTTGAGAGTATCAAGTCACCAAAACACCAGGGGATTCTTCCTGAGTTCCTGGGCTTGAGTCACTTTTTGGAGGTTTGGGCCATTGTAGGGGCAAGCAACAGGTCAAGGGTTGCATTTTTCGGACCATCAGCTCAGGATGTAGGAAGTGAGACCGGGCAGTGCAAAACGCAAAACGCAAAAACGCCGATGCCCCGCAGGACGGCGAAGGCCGACCCACGCGCCTGGGGGTGACGGCACAGCTGCGGCAGCAGCCCTCGCACCTGGAGGCGTGTGATGTGCAGATTGGATTGGTTTCAATTCAAAATGAAATAGAATCAAGGCAAATGTACTATTATATCTATATCTATTTATCTGCCTATTGTTTGTGTTCAATTAAAAAAAGAAAAGAAACATGGAGTGAATATATATATATATATAATATATATATATATACACACATACACAGGTAAATATATCATATTATTTATCTATTCTATTCCTTTGTTCGCATTTTTACGTACGTACGTAGTATGTGGCTACCATTTGGTTCCCACCACCCGCACACCCGCGGAACCTTGCGCGGAACCTGCGCGCTAGGCCACGCTGCGCCCAGCCTCGCTGCAACTGAGCTTCCAGCGGTGCGACCTCACGCGCCTGCGGCGCCGGCAAACGTCTTGGGCTGGGCTGCGCATGGCTCCGCTTTTTCTTTGAGTCCTCAAAACCACACAAGGGCAAGGGACAGTCCCCTGGCCAAAAAGGGGTGCGGTGATTCTTGAAGCATTCTTGAAATCGGTTTGGATGCGAATCTGTGGATCCACCCCTGGATATTGAAAGAGTACTAAAAGAGGACTAAAAAGAACCTACAGGGGTTCCCCATAGTCTTGCTAGGGCGACATCCTGGAGAAAAATCATCCCTTGTGGGCTTCCTGTCAGGGAATCCCTAGCTTCAATCGCTTATTTAAAACTCAACACCAGCAAGTACCCCATACCGTACACTAGTTGCAAAATCCATTTCGCACCACCGTTCAGAAATTCTAGAATGTTGTTTTCCTTGTAAATACCAACAAACAGTGGTTTTCATGGTTTCAAAGTGATGCATTATTTCGTCCGTCCACAGTAGTTCGGGGGATGTCTCCAGTTACCATTCATACCTTCATGATCCCACATGTTTGTCAGTTAATTGAAATAGATATATTGTGGCCTGGGATTACACCTTCTTTCTCTCACTGGCTTGATCAAGTCAAACCCTCAAGCAGGCCATGTAGGGGATTGGCATGGGCTCCCCCAATGCGACCCAATAGAATTATCAGATCCTAACAAGGCTTAGGGTCTGTTAGGGTCTTCTTTCTCACTCCCCGAGCTCCTGGAGAACCCATTTCTTATAGACGCAAGTGACGATGGGATCCTGACTCTCGGGGACTTGTTCGTTGGGTAGTGGACGTCCGCGTGCCAACGTGGGCTGGGGCCTCCAATTTTCCCTGACAAAACCTTACCTTACATTTGGCTGTGTGCCGACCATACCATGGAGAGGTTATAGGAAATGAGAAGCAATTCAAAGACAGGATCGCATTTTGGGCCCAAAGGAGCGCATGTTGTCCATGGGTGGGAGCCCCCAAACCATGTTTCTCAACAAGAGAGGAGTGAAACCAATAGACATGTTATCGCCCCGAAACAAGCGACACAACCCTTTGATTCCATTTTGGCTCAATATCAACCATAGATGGCTTATAGGGAGCTTGGGCGTTCTAGAATGAAGCTCGCGTGGGCATTGCTTGTGATTGCAAAGGCAGCTGAAAACCTAAACAAAATCCCTGAATTCTTTTGACGCTTTCTTGGGGGTGTCAGTCAGAAACAGGGTGGTTTCCCTGAATCTCCACTTAGGGGCTAGAGGCGGTATTGAAGCAGGCCATGCAGAGTAATGTAGGAACCGAGGAAGAGCGACCGTGGTACATGAAGCCATGGACCTTCAATAGCCAGGGGCTCGACTTTCACGACCAGAGCACGCACGATTCGCCAGACGGGCCCATCACGAGTCCTGGGGCACGGGGTCGATGTTGGGTGTCCGGCCTAGGAATCATGACTGGACACTTTCAAGAATGGTACGAGCGCAGTGCCGCCACTTAATGAGTGGGAAGCGATCTTGCGGAATCTGGAGCTAACCGGAGACTCCAACGGCAAATCACAGTTGTCCCTTGGAGAGTGGATTTTCCTTCTGCGTTTGGAACAGAAGCTGGGCTTCAAATTTCAGGAATCCCCCATACGGTTTGTGGGCTTGAACCTCTGAATGCTAAGGGAGACCCCTTCAACCTCCTAGCAACTGCAAATCAGCAACAAAATAGCAACCTGGAAGCGTCTTAGCCTACCACTTAGCCCGACTTTGTTCCTGGTAATATGGAGCCGCAGTTCCCCGGATGGAGGTCCCTTTGGAAACCTCGCGTCCCTCGCGCCAGTTTGGATGTGCTGGCGCTGAACCTCGGTGGCACTAGCGAGCCAGCTGCGCCAAGCACCCGGCAGCCCTCGCAGGCGAATCGAGCGTTGGGCCTCGGTACGTTTATATATATATATATATATGTATTGATTTATTGATTCATTGGGTTGTGAATTTATTTGTTGAGTTATTTTTTTGTTTTACTCATGTGCTTATTTGTTTATTCATTTATTTATGTATATTGAGGTGTTCCTTTATGTTCATGTTCATTTATGTGTTTATGTTTGTTTCATCTTACTTATTGTTTGATTGTAGTTAAATTTAGTGAATGTGGATTGTTTATTTGCCACGGCCAGAACCTACGACAAACCACTTTAACAGGGGTTGGGGAGGCATGCCTCTCCTCCAAAAGGTGAGCATGGTATATCCACAAAGTTTCTCGTCCGCAACCCTGTGACTTGCAACAACGGCCTTGGCCAAGGAAAGCGAGCTACGTAATGGGGGCATATCCTTTCCAAGACCAAACTGTTATTGGCATGTGTGTTCATCGCATGGGGTCGAGAGAGATACAAATGCAAGGGTTTATTGCCATGTCTAGGCACGGTAGTCACAAGACTGATGTCAATCAAGATACCAATTCAAATCTAACGCATTTATTTTTGGGGTGGGGGTAAACCGACACCATTTTTCCTGCAAACAATTTACTGGCTCTCAGCAAGGAAACTGACTGGGGTTTTGGGAATCAACCGGAAGGGGACTTTCTAGGACATTTCAAGGGACAGTTTGGGGTCCTCCTAACTCATCTACTGAAAACTTCCATTTGCTTAAGAATATTTGGTTATTTTCCTCTGTTGGTTCTAAATGGAACCTCTCACTATAATATATATATATATATGGTACCCCCCCCCCCCCCCAGGGACCTACCTTTTTGATGAATTCACTGGTATTTGCAGTGTTTTCTACCCTTTTTTGGGCTTTGGGGAGAGCAATGAAAAAGACGCATTTCCAAGGACGTTCTGGAAGCTTCAGGCTTGATTGAAACCGATTTAAACCGATTTAATTTAAATCGGGCATGGATTCAAGATTCAAGATTCAAGAATCCAGGCCAAACTTTTCCAGGGATTCTTGAATCCAGGCGTCGATTTAAACCGATTTAAACCGATTTAACTTAAATCGGGCATGGATTCAAGATTCAAGATTCAAGAATCCAGGCCAAACTTTTCCAGGGAGTCTTGAATCTTGAATCTTGAATCCATGCCCGATTTAAGTTAAATCGGTTTAAATCGGTTTAAATCGACGCCTGGATTCAAGAATCCCTGGAAAAGTTTGGCCTGGATTCTTGAATCTTGAATCTTGAATCCATGCCCGATTTAAACTTAAATCGATTTAAATCGGCTTAAATCGAGACCCAAATTCAACATTGCACTTTGCGCGGCTGTACTTTGGCACAGTGTTGTGCAAGCATCCGAGTTCTGATTATTCATTCAATCTGTTTCAATCTAGGCCCGCATTCAAGATTGCAGGTCAAAGTTTTCTAGGGAATCTTGAACCCAGGCTCAACTGAAATTTCAGTCGGTCTCAATGGGTTTCACTCGGGCCTGGACTCGCGTTTGCAAAGAAGACTTGTCTAGAGAATATGGGTTATTTCCTTATCAAATCCTGTTAAATCTCATATTGAATTACAAGTATATATTAGGAAAGGAACTCTATTTAAACTCACAATCTCAAATTTGATTACCATTAGGATTCTGACCAAACATTTCCGTATTGAGTCCCAATTGAATCCTGTTCAAGTTCAAATGAGCATTTAGAGAGCGTTCGTTGGTGGAGATGTGAATTGAGTATGAAAATCGCTACAAAACACTGTGGTTTACGGTGTTTTCTGACCAAGGTAGTGTTAGGACTAGTGAAAGACACAAGTTTGGGACCTTTGGATTCTTTCCTTATGCATTCCACTTAGTATGTTTTATCAAATTCAACCTTATTTCTGATTGAAATTCAATGGAGCTTAAGAAGGACATACTCCAGCCAAAATTGCGATTTAGATTCGAACTTAAATATTGACTGTTTATGTCAAATTAAATGGCACAAACTATTTTATGTCCAATAGACCATTGTACATTGAAATTCAATCACTTTCAGAACTAGCTAGTCCTAGTTTGGTCCTAGTCCTAGTTGGGAAATCCTTGGTTATAGGCCAAGTATGGTCCCAGCTTACTGAAATACATAGAACGTATAAAGGACACTACAAAGGAAGTTCGTTATGAATTGTAGTTAATATATTAGTCAAGTTCTATGCAACTTCTAGCTGCACAATTGAATTTGAAATAAGGAGAATATCCAGTCAGAATTTACATGTTAGGACCAAATATTAGACAGGACCTTTTTTTCCACCAGAATGTAATACTTGACATCCAAATACTATAAGAAGTAGAATTAAATGGTCTAGTCCTAGTTTGGTCCTAGATGAGAGATCCTTGGTTCTAGTGTTAGGTTGCTCCCTAGTTTACTGCAACAAGTAGAAAATATACAGGACATTGCAGAGGAAGTTATACTTGAAGTTCATTTTTTGTAAGAATCTGAGGTGGGTCGTCTAGTCCTAGTTTGGTCCTAGTCCCAGTTCAGAGATCCTGGGTTCTAGTCTCATTTGGTCCTGGTCCTAGTTGAGAGATCGTTCCTCCCAGTCCTAGATGGGCAATTCATGCACTGGAGAGGCAGCCAAAAGGTAGGCATATATATATATATATATTCTGGAAATATGCTCCCATTTTGCAGCGGGCGAAAAAGCAAACGGAAGAAAAGCTGCAGGAAAAACTCACTCCTGAT
The DNA here is from genome assembly GCA_963377175.1 of Effrenium voratum. Classification (NCBI taxonomy): domain Eukaryota; class Dinophyceae; order Suessiales; family Symbiodiniaceae; genus Effrenium; species Effrenium voratum. The sequence continues at coordinate 21,122 of CAUJNA010000489.1, read as the reverse complement.
TTTAATTGTAAATACCAAGTTCCGTGACTCTTGTTGTGCCACTCAGGAAGTGAGAAAACCGATCCTGCAGCTTGCTCGCAGGTGAGCTCCTTTCATTCTGCGCGCGAGTCTGAAAGCACTACCACACATCCCAGGCCGGAGCTCAGCTGAGCGGTCAGTTCGGTTGAAGGCGGCGTCGCCTATGCGGTGCCATGTCAACTTCGGATGAAGCCGCACCCACTAGACAGAGGAGCCCCAAAAGTTGATAATGTTTGAATGACAAAAGGGAATTCAGTCGGAATTCGGTCTAGGTCCAGGGTTTGCTATGTTTCCCTTAGGCCGCTTTTAGCATCACGGGTTTTGGAGTTGGCACCTCTTTGTTGGTGGTTTTAAGGGAAACCAAAAAGAAATCCGAAGCCATTTTTGTTGGGTTCGATTCCTATTTTCAGACATATACATTCTCGTTGGTTTGGTCAGTTTAAAGTGAGGGGAAATACAAATCAGAATCCCTGTTTAGGTTGGCTTCTGAGCGGCCTGGTTCCTGGTTGGGCAATGCCATGACATGGTGTTGTTTTTGCTGGGTCTTCTAGCTAAACCGAGAGGCCCCTGTTGCATTAGGGAATATATTTGTATCTATATATTTATATTGTGAGTGCTTTCTAAACCTTTACAACCAGGTGTGGGTCACATGAAACCAGCCATTCGATTTGTCCAACCCAGGCAGGGTGTGGCAAAGTGTGTGGAATATGTCAATTTCCCAATAAATATGAAATGTCCTCTTGGAGAGCCAGCAAGTTTCTCCGTGGCTCACCCTTTGGCGAGACGAGCCCTCCCACGCGAGACGCGCGTCACGAGTCACAGGACGATGAGCTTCGAAGTTCCCAGCCGTCGCAGCTCCGTGCTGGCGCGCGCCCCGGTGGGTGTGGTCCTTGCCCGAGGTAGTATGCGTTTTCCTCACTACCCTGAGCTCAACTGGCCTTGATCGTCACTTTTTGGTGTTTGGACCGTGTTAGTGGTTACAAAGTTTGGACTTAAGAAGTGAGCTTCAGGTTTCCAACATGTTCGCCTTTTCGGATATGGTATTGAGGTTGGTTTAAGAGAGACCCTTCCTCCTGGTGCGTGAGCCAAAAGAAAAGCAAGTATAAAAATCCAGCATTCGGAGGCTACCTCATTTTGACTGGCTCACCCCAATCTCAAACGCGTTGAACTTTCAGTTTTTCTACGTGTTCAAATCATGTGACACAAGGCTCTGGGATTTGTACCAGATGGTTTACTTGTTGCGAGAAGCTGTGACATTGATGGGCTTTCCAACTTGAATGGTGAAATGATGTGCCGGGAAATTCAACGGTCCTTGTTTGGGGCAGGAGCTGCTAGACAAACTCACGATATTGGGGCGGGGGGGTGTCCGAGGGTACTCTTTTTTGGAATTGCTTCAACTGGACACCGAAAAGCAATCATGTTTGGAGAGTTTCATATCCCATTTGGAGACGACCCATATGTTCATTCATTTCCGAGGAGACCACAAGGAGTAGATCATCCTTTGGCGTCATTGGGGGTTGTATTACGGTGCAACGCACAGTTTTTCCCTGGGTTCATTTCGTCGTCCTACACATGTCTTCTTCGGGGCGTTTCACCAGCAACCCCGGCAGCTCTGAAAAGCTGGCGTTAAACAACAGATCAAAATTCAGGAAACATGGTGTTTGGGTTGGGTTGCTAAAGCCAAGGCAGACCTGGACCTTTGGTGTGTACATGTCACAATTATCATACATATATGCATATAAACATACATGCATACATATATATATATAGACATGTGTCTTTTGTGTTGGGGATACTTTCTTTCGGAATTGCTTGCTTTCGGAATCTGAAGGAATTCCAATGGGGGTCCCCTGGGCAAAGGTTTCCGGCGGAGGCGGCGGCCTCGCCAATCCCGAGGCGGCGCCAAGGGCGCGGACCTATGCCTCGCGGGCCCGCAGTCAGGCGCTCGCTGGCCGGTTGGCTCGTTCGATCAGCGGGCTCCATCGCAACCTTTCGGTGGGCGGGTGCTGTTGTCTCTCTCCTAAGACTTTGGTCCATCTGGATGACTCAAAAGATACATGTTGCCCATTTGAAACATGGCTTTTTCCACTAAAATAAAGGGAAACCACTATTTACAAGGCAATGTTCAGGTGTTGCATGTAAGGATCCCTGCTATTGTTTCAGCTAAGTGGGTTAAACCATCAATTCCCAGCCAAGGCCAAGAATGTGTGCGTGCGAAACTCCTCGGCGAATGTTGGACAAAAAGAGCGTTTGTAAGCTTGGACGATGATCTTGGATTCCTCGGATTGATGGAAGCTGGCGTGCACATCCGAGAGATCTCTATAACATGAATTGATGTCCAACCAAAAGTTGTATCGCCACCATTGTTGTGTCATGTTTTGTCAGAAGAGAGGTAGCATAAGGATGGTTGGTGTCCTTTAACTTTTCCGCTTTATTGACCCCAACAAAGGTACACTCAAGCAAACACGGATCGATCTGGCTTAGCTCTCGTCAGCAAGACGCCTTCTGCTGCCTTCAGCTCGCGCTAGGAGTTTGCGCCACCCGTGCTTCCTGGGACAGGCAGGGCCCGCTTCTATTTGAGATCACGTCGTTGTTTTGTTCAATGGTGTTGCAGTGCATCCACACAGAGCGATGGCACCTTCCCCAACAAAGCACATGCACCCCGTATGAGGCCATGTTCAGTGACTGTGTTCCTTTCATATAGACCCTTTGTAGTGGCCAAGGTTTGTTTTTGAAGCCCCGGCAGTGCGGAAAATGCCTGGTTTCTCTTAAAAGAGGGGTACAGTCTTGGAAGTCTCTTGGCCCTAGAGACTGCCTTAATTTGCAGAAGACTACGAAGAAGGCCAGGCGGAAACATGTTTTGGGTAACATCTGGGACAGGTTCAAAACAAGATAGGACCACCCAGGCATACAGGTGGGTGAGATCACAAACATGCGGCGTTAGGAAACGAGGTCCAGGAGTCCACGCGGGAAGGTTGGAGAACGAGGTGGGAACACCATTCAAGCATGTCGCAAGTATCTGCCGTAGCCTCACATGGAACGCACATCGCTTCAACTGGAAGCTGGGTTTGATTAGCTTTCCAACAATCAAAGGGACATCCCTACTTGTGGGTTTTGACTTGCCCCCTGTTTCGGAAAATGCAAAGGCCCGGGCTTTAGTTTTGTCGGATCCCAGCAAAATTCCCACAATATCGTCAAGTGTGGTCTGCTTGTGCTGATCAAATGGGTGGACCCATTTTGGATGCGCTAGGGGAAACCAACGGATATGTCCACTCCCGCCGACCAATATTGAAGTGCACAGACCTCTCTACAAGGGCTTTGTGCACTTCCATGATGGTTGGTGGAAGGGTACGAGTACCCGTTTTGTAAAAGTCACGCATATTTCACCCATGTTGCCATTTGTGGCGCCTGTTCATCAGGAATGTTTGACCCATGTCGCCTGGTCCTCCATGTCCCTGTTTGGAACAAGCACAACCACCAGTAAATTCGAGGTGGAACTCCAGTGGCCCTTGACAGAGGTGGCCAATGTAGATGCTTACATGCTAGTACATGCTCTTTGCTTGGACGAAGGAAGTTTGTGTTTGTGAAGGGCGATGTGTAGTGGAATGTGTAGTGGGCCAATGGCATCATATTCTTATATATATATATAGACATATGTATATTGTATATATGTAATATGTATGATTGAGTGCCGCTGGCTGCCATTTTGCCGTCGATGTTCTGAGATGTCCCACATCAACCCACCACCGTGCGTGTACGAACTCTTCTGAGAACCCCTCAAGGCCAAGGGTTTTACGGGGGGGTTGACTGAGCCTTGAGTCAAACTCTGCCAGTATTTGCGCTGTCCAAGGCACTCTAGTTTCAAGGAGAAACCAAAAGGACACTGCCATTTTCGGGGCTCCGCCATTTTGGACGAACCGCGTGTCCATTAATTCCAATTGATTTCACAGGCACTGGGGTGCATCAATGGGTTTCTACTTGTGCGAGATCCCCTGGTTGCCACCCAGTGCTTGTTTTGTGTGGCCAAGGGTCGCTGGCTTTGCTTGAGCAAAGTGTCATGTCTTTTGCTTGCTATATTGCTCTAGGGTGTTCAACTGAGTGTGGGGTCGCAGGAGGCCAAGCTGGCTGGTGAAGAGCTTTCCGAAATGAGTTTTGTACCCAGAATGGGATGCCTTACCCTATCATGCCTATACAAGGTGCGGGAGGGGTACACTATATAAAGAAATTCATTCGGTTTTGCGTCGCGTTCTCAATTGATTGATTGGATGATACGCGAAAACACATGTTCAAGTGAAAGAAACAACCAAGCAACAGCGCAAAAGAGCTTACCTTGTGCCCCTGCGCCCAGACCACGCTGAGCCGTTTACCTTTCAGCCGCTGGGCTTGTAAAGTTCGGTCGGTCCCTGAAAGTCATGAGCCGATACCAGCGGATGGGATGGCAGTAAAGGGCGACCTCCCTGGGGGGAACACCTGACTCGATTTGATGTGAGCTGCTTGTTTGGCTTGCAAAGCCTCAGCGCCGCAAAGCACGCATTCCGCAGATATGAGCAGAGCTGGCACCATGAAAAACATGAGGGACTCAGCAATGTGCACGTCACGTCAATGGCTCTATGGTGGCCTCTAGAGATTTTAATGGACGAGCCTACATTCTAGCTGACCAATGTTTATTCCCATTGGATTTAGTGGATGGAGCATAGTTTCAGTGGAGCGGATGGGCGGATTCCCTGCTTGATTTGCCTGCAAAGTGGTGCCTAGGGAGAACACATCAACGCAAAAGCTGCAATAGTGGCCATTGTCTTCCCTCAGATTCAAGTGTGTTGGTTTTTTGCTTGGCTGTTCAACCTAATTACTTTGTGGGAAGGTCATAGCCAACGGTATAAGTCAGTCAGACGTTTGGACATTCCAAGGGCTTGCGGTGTTGGGTTGGTGTGTAGAGATGCGGGCTGAGGCTGACCACCCCGCCCTCACTGCGGATTCAAGCGCCATGGCTGCAATAGCCGGAAGTTGGTGTGTCCTGAAATTACCCCCCCCCCCCCCCAAACAAACAAGAGGAGCCCGGGAACCCAAAAGCAAACCAGCCTCACTCCCCATGGCATGTGGATCCCGTTGTTTTCCGGCTCAAGGGTCCGAAGGCAAACCAAGATTTAAGTTGTTCACAGTTGGGAAATCAACCCCAAAACAGATGAAGAAGGGGAGCAACCGCGACTCAAGCGCAGAGAAACAGGCAAAGGCACGGGTGAAACATGACAGGCCCCGCACTACATGGAAGGCACGAAGTCATCTGATTCATCATGAAGAACCAATCGCAGAAATCCGAAAATGGATCCGCACAAACTACCACTCCCAAATTGGAAGCAAGGCATAAGCTCGCTCTACACCCATCTGAAACAAGTCTGAGACACAGTGTTACAACACGATCTGAGTAGACCGTGGTCAGCTGTTCGGATGTTCATGCGCCCTTTTGTTTGGGCCGAGTGTGCTCAGCATATTCATGTCAACGTGCTTCCAGGCTGCTTCCAAATAAGTAGGGCGAACCCCAAGAGGCCACAGACTCTGAAGAGAGGGTTCGTCCTAGAAACACATTGGCGCCATTTGTTCGGGTCAGGTGTGTGGCAAAAAGGACAATCTTGGCGCACCTGGAACGCCGGGCTGTTCACATGGAGCCGCGCACGTGGCCTTCACAAACTTGCTTCGTAAGCTTGCTTGGATTCGTTAGTTTCTCCACCTATTTTCCCATTCGCAACGAATTGCAACTGGTGACTTTGTGGAAAGGGCCGCGCACGTTGTCAATCGGATGCGTGTGGATGGCAAGTTGGGTGGATTCGCCGCAGGTGTGTGGAGACGGGGCCGGCGCTGCGCTTTTGCGGGGGGCTCGGTGTGGACAAGCCTCGGTCACTTGGTGGGTCTGACGCCTGTCTGAAACAAGTCTGAGACACAGTGTTACCACGATCTGCGTAGACCGGGGTCAGCTGTTCGGATGTTCATGCGCCCTTTTGTTTGGGCCGAGTGTGCTCAGCATATTCATGTCAACGTGCTTCCAGGCTGCTTCCAAATAAGTAGGGCGAACCCCAAGAGGCTACAGCTTCTGAAGAGAGGGTTCGTCCTAGAAACACATTGGCACCATTTGTTTGGGTCAGGTGTGCGGCAAAAATGACAATGTTGGCGCACCTGGAACGCCGGGCTGTTCACATGGAGCCGTGCACGTGGCCTTCACAAACTTGCTTGGTAAGCTTGCTCGGATTCGTTAGTTTCTCCACCTATTTTCCCATTCGCAACAAATTGCAACTGGTGACTTTGTGGAAAGGGCCGCGCACGCGTGTGGATGGCAAGTTGGGTGGATTCGCCGCAGGTGTGTGGAGACGGGGCCGGCGCTGCGCTTTTGCGGGGGGCTCGGTGTGGACAAGCCTCGGTCACTTGGTGGGTCTGACGCCTGTCCGAAATAAGTCTGAGACACAGTGTTACCACGATCTGCGTAGACCGGGGTCAGCTGTTCGGATGTTCATGCGCCCTTTAAATTTTGTTTGGGCCGAGTGTGCTCAGCATATTCATGTCAACGTGCTTCCAGGCTGCTTCCAAATAAGTAGGGCGAACCCCAGGAGGCTACAGCTTCTGAAGAGAGGGTTCGTCCTAGAAACACATTGGCGCCGTTTGTTCGGGTCAGGTAGCGCCGGGCTGTTCACATGGAGCCGCGCACGTGGCGGTTGCCACATGTCATGAGCGTCCACCGCGCCAGTCTTGCTCGCCGGAATGTCACGAGCGTGCACCGCGCCAGTCTCGCTCGCCGGCATGTCACGAGCGTCCACCGCGCCAGTCTCGCTCGCGGGCGGTTTCCGCATGTCACGAGCGTCCACCGCGCCAGTCTCGCCCGCGAGTGATTTCCGCATGTCACGAGCGTCCACCGCGCCAGTCTCGCTCGCGGGCGGTTTCCGCATGTCACGAGCGTCCACTGCGCCAGTCTCGCTCGCGGGCGGTTTCCGAGGGTCACGAGCGTCCACCGCGCCAGTCTCGCTCGTCCGCCTTTCACGAGCGTCCGCTGCGCCAGTCTCGCGCGCAGGCGGTTTCCGCATGTCACGAGCGTCCACTGCGCCAGTCTCGCTCGCGGGCGGTTTCCGCGTGTCACGAGCGTCCACCGCGCCAGTCTCGCTTGCGGGCGGTTTCCGCATGTCACGAGCGTCCGCGCCAGCCTCGCTCGCGGGCGGGGCGTTTTCCGCATGTCACGAGCGTCCACCGCGCCAGTCTCGCTCGCGGGCGGTTTCCGCATGTCACAAGCGTCCACCGCGCCAGTCTCGCTCACAGGCAGTTTCCGCATGTCACGTGCGTCCACCGCTCCAGTCTCGCTCGTGGGCGGTTTCCGCCTGTCACGAGCGTCCGCCGCGCCAGTCTCGCTCGCGGGCGGTTTCCGCCTGTCACGAGCATGTCACGAGCGTCCACCGCGCCAGTCCCGCTCGCGGGCGGTTTCCGCCTGTCACAAGCGTCCGCCGCGCCAGTCTCGCTCGCGGGCGGTCTCCGCCTGTCACGAGCGTCCACCGCGCCAGTCTCGCTCGCGGGCGGATTCCGCCTGTCACGAGCGTTCACCGCGCCAGTCTCGCTCGCAGGCGGTTTCCGCATGTCACGAGCGTCCACGCGGTTTCCGCATGTCACGAGCGTCCACCGCGCCAGTCTCGCTCGCGGGCGGTTTCCGCATGTCGTCACGAGCGTCCACCGCGCCAGTCTCGCTCGCGGGCGGTTTCCGCATGTCACAAGCGTCCACCGCGCCAGTCTCGCTCGGGGGCGGCTTCCGCATGTCACGAGCCTCCACCGCGCCGGTTTCCACATGTCACGAGCGTCCCCCGCGCCAGTCTCGCTCGGGGGCAGTTTCCGCATGTCACGTGCGTCCACCGCTCCAGTCTGGCTCACGGGCGGTTTCCGCCTGTCACGAGCGTCCACCGCGCCAGTGTCGCTCGCGAGCGGTTTCCGCCTGTCACGGTTTCCGCTTGTCACGAGCGTCCACCGCGCCAGTCTCGCTCGGGGGCGGTTTCGGCCTGTCACGAGCATCCCCCGCGCCCGTCTCGCTCTCGGGGGCGGTTTCGGCCTGTCACGAGGTTTCGGCCTGTCACGAGCGTCCCCCGCGCCAGTCTCGCTCGGGGGCGGTTTCCGCTTGTCACGAGCGTCCACCGCGCCAGTCTCGCTCGCGGGCGGCTTCCGCATGTCACGAGCGTCCACCGCGCCGGTCTCGCTCGGGGGCGGTTTCGGCCTGTCACTAGCGTCCCCCGCGACCGTCTCGCTCGGGGGCGGTTTCGGCCTCTCACGAGCGTCCCCAGCGCCAGTCTCGCTCGCGGGCGGTTTCCGCTTGTCACGACCGTCCACCGCGCCAGTCTCGCTCGGTGGCGGTTTAAGGCCCGTCTCGCTCGGGGGCGTCACGAGCGTCCCCCGCGCCCGTCTCGCTCGGGAGCGGTTTCGGCCTGTCACGAGCGTCCCCCGCGCCCGTCTCGCTCGCGGGCGGTTTCCGCTTGTCACGAGCGTCCACCGCGCCAGTCTCGCTCGGGGGCGGTTTCGGCCTGTCACGAGCGTCCCCCGCGCCCGTCTCGCTCGGGGGCGGTTTCGGGGGCGGTTTCGGCCTGTCACGAGCGTCCGTTGCCCCGCGCCCGTCTCGCTCGGGGGCGGTTTCGGCCTGTCACAAGCGTCCACCGCGCCAGTCTCGCTCGGAGAGTTTCGGCCTGTCACGAGCGTCCCCCGCACCCGTCTCACTCGGGGGCAGTTTCGGCCTGTCACGAGCGTCCCCCGCGCTCGTCTCGCTCGGGGGCGGTTTCGGCCTGTCACGAGCGTCCCCCGCGCCCGTCTCGCTCGGGGGCGGTTTCGGCCTGTCACGAGCGTCCCCCGCGCCCGTCTCGCTCGGGGCGGTTTCGGCCTGTCACGAGCGTCCCCCGCGCCCGTCTCGCTCGGGGGCGGTTTCGGCCTGTCACGAGCGTCCCCCGCGCCCGTCTCGCTCGGGGGCGGCTTCGGCCTGTCACGAGCGTCCCCCGCGCCCGTCTCGCTCGGGGGCGGTTTCGGGCCTGTCGGGGGCGGTCCCCCGCGCCGCCCGTCTCGCTCGGGGAGGTTTCGGCCTGTCACGAGCGTCTACCCGCGCCCGTCTCGCTCGGGGCGTTTCGGCCTGTCACAGCGTCCCCCTCTCGCTCGGGGGCGGTTTCGGCCTGTCAGGTCACGAGCGTCCCCCCCGCGCGTCTCTCCTCGCTCGGGGGCTGGTTTCGGGCTGTCGCTCGGGGGCGGTTTCGGCGGGCCTGCACGAGCGTCCCCGCGCCCTCTCGCTCGGCGGGCGGTTTCCGGCCTGTCACGACGAAGCGTCCCACCCCGCGCACCCGCTCGCTCGGGGGCGGTTTATCCGGCCTGTCACGAGCGTTACCCCCCGCGCCCGACTCGCTCGGGGGCGGTTTCGGCCTGTCACGAGCGTCCCCCGCGCCCGTCTCGCTCGGGGGCGGTTTCGGCCTTTCACGAGCGTCCCCCGCGCCCGTCTCGCTCGGGGGCGGTTTCGGCCTGTCACGAGCGTCCCCCGCGCCCGTCTCGCTCGGGGGCGGTTTCGGCCTGTCACAAGCGTCCCCCGCGCCCGTCTTGCTCGGGGGCGGTTTCCGCTTGTCACGAGCGTCCGCGCAAGCCTCGTACGCCCGGTCTGCACCCCCAGCCAGCATCGCACGCCCGGTCTGCAGCACAACCAAATGGAAATCCCTTCTTATCTCCGTTGTCACAGCTTGTATCGCTCCCAGGCACCTTAAGAGAAAACCTAAAGCAGAACCCAAGCATCAGAGATGCTTTTGGGAAATTTGTTAATGTTGAAACGCATGTGGAAACATGAACTGTGTTGGCAATGCTTGACCATAATGGCGCATGCCATTTTGGCTCAAGCTTTGCCCTGGGTTCTTTGAACTGTGAAAAATTTGAGTTTGAACACTTCCGAACTAACCCCGAACCAGCAATGGCTTCCTCGGCAACCTCGGCAACTTCCTTCGAGCTGATTGAGGACCAGACGCTCACCGCGGAGGAGGTGGAAATTGCCAGCCAGGAGGCCCAGGAAATCCGCACACGCGAGGCGGCAGTGGCGGCCGGCCTGGTGTTGGACGAGCCCGAGGCCCCCCCGTCGGCTTCGGCTACCGACGTGATGAACGACCTCTCCAGTGCACTGGAGCGTCTCCGTGTGGCTTCTCCACACCGACTTCCGGCTTGGGTGCCCCTGGCCCCGCCGAGGAGGAGGACAAGGACATGGAAGATGCGGACGCCACGGAGCGGGCTACTCCACCAACGAAGAGGCTGAAGGGTTTCGTGGCGGCTTCCCAGAAGACCACGGCTCAGGTGAACAAACCGGTCTCCCTTGTGCCGGTGGAGGGCCGTCCCGGCTACTTCAAGTTAGTGGACCTCCCAGACCTCTTCCCGGTCCTTCCGGCATCGGCGGCCACGTTGCAGGGACGTCACGGTGGAGGAGGCGGTCTCCCTGTTCCACAAGTTTGTCGGGAAGAATCTCACGGAGGACTTGGTGATTCGCATCCTGGAGGCCTATGTTCCGATGAAGATCCAGATCCGGCAGGAGGAGGTCTGGGCCTCACAGTTCCAGAGGAACAAGGCGTGCATTGGCACCCAGCGGATGCACGCCGGCCACTCAGACTACAAATTCATGTGCAAGGCATGCGGCACGGGGTGGCCGGAGGCAGCCAAGCAATGCTGGGTCTGCCCGGGCAAGGAGTTCGTCCCCTTCCAGGCACCCTCGGCGGCGGACGGCGTCAGCGGGAAGGGGGAAGCCTGGGTGCCGCTGGCCCCGGTGGTACCCGGGCACAGACAGACCGCAACCTGGTGGACGGCACGGTCCTGGGGAGAGCTCCTCCGAAAACGGACACGGCAGAGGAGATTACCATGGCAGACGTGGTCCCGCTCAACAGGCGGGTGGACATCCGGCAGGAGATCCTGTCCATGGAGGCGGACGATGAGGCGTTGAAGGTCCCAGCGGTCCCTGAAGGAGGCGGAGGCTCAGAGCTTCCAGCTCTACCACCCCCAGGTGGACCAGGCGATCCGGAAGAAGGAGGAGCTGCATAAGGCCTTGAGGGAGCACCGGGAACCGACCCCGGAGGAGCACAAGGAGTTGGACAATGAGATGGCTATCCTGGCGCCTTTTGAGGAGGGCATGCAGGCCCTGCCGTCAGAGGAGGTGGCCAATGAGGGAGCCCGGGCCCTCAGGAAGGTCAACCTGGAGCGATTCAAGCTGCGAGATCAGTACCTGGAGGGGAAGGGCGTTGACGCCAGCCAGGCACTGGCTGAGGCGATGGGCTCCATCCAGGAGGCTCAGGAGGCGAACAAGCGCACCCAGGACACCAACCAGGCATGGAGCTTAACCACACCCTCAAGCTTGGAAGTGTTGGCGCCAGATGATCTCAGGCAGGCACTGGAGAGGGGGCTGTTCTGCCCCCTGGAGCTGGATGACCCGAGGACATCCCCAACGTGGGAGACATCAAGGAGAAGTATGTCCCCTACATCAGGAGGCTCAGAGCGGCGCAGAACCCATGGAACGGGCATCTGGCGACACCAGCCCCCCCCAAAAGTGCCACGGGCCCGGGGACCAGTCAATGCCACAGCAGGACCTGGACTCGGAGGAGGGCAAGCTGTCCCTGCTCCTCTGGGCGATGAAGAGGCACCAAGGTGAGCTACGGATGTTTGGGGGGATCTGGAAGAAGCACTCAAGCGGAGATCCGCAAGGGCGCGGACCAGCAATTCAAGCTCACTCCGGAGGAGCTTCTGGCCCTGGAACGCAGGACCCACCCACTCACGTGCGAGCAGGACCACATCGACCCGGTCATCTACACGGCCTTGCAGATCCGAGCGCAGGTGAACCGGGGCGAGCGCCCGGCGCCGGAGCAGGTGGTGGGGATCTTCTGGGCGAAGGGCGATGGAGTGTTTTGGACAAGGCAGACGAGAACGTGGGACCTGCCGAGCCTGACGGGGGTGTACGCCCACAGGTTCACCTTCAAGTACATCTACTCGGCCTGGACCACCTTCCCGCTGATCGTGAAGACGCAGCGCCGGGGCCGCAATGCGGAGGGCTCGGCCTCGGACAAGTGGATGGGCAACATCCTCCAGATGAGGAAGGAGGCGGTCCCCTTCCTGGAGAGCCTGGGAATCCCCAAGCCGCGCAGCAAGGCGGAATGGAGCTACATCTTCAAGGAGATGGGGACGTTTCTGGCGGCCAAGAATTTCATCGTTAACTGCCCGTTGCCGGTGATGGAGATCCCAGTGGCCCCCGTCCACGACAGCAAGGAGGCGCTGCGTTTCAGGGCGGTCTGCGACGAGCGAATCACCCTTCCGCTGTCATCGTTGAGGGCTTTCGACTCGGTGTACACCAAGCTGGTGTCGGGCCTGAGTAAGTCCTCCATGGTGGAGGTCAAGGTCAACTGGCGTTGCAACGTGGTCCATGACTGGGTGGAGCAGGTCCCGCAGGAGGCGGCGGGGGCCCTGTACGACCGGCTGGGCTACTCCCAGGACCTTATCAGGCAGCTGGGTTGCTCCCCCCCCTTGGGGGGCGGAGCGGCCAAGGAATCGGACCCCAAGGCCAAGATTCTGGGGGGAGCGGACACCACGCTCCGCACGCCGGACCAGGGCACCAGGCGGTACCCTCCTATCACCACGTCCACGGTCACGGCGGTCGCGGGCCGGAAGTACATCAACAAGCACTTCCCGAAGGAGACGAAGCACGTGTTTTGGGCCTCCGTGGAGTGCGGCCTGGTCGTGCCCAGCATCAGCGCCTGGGAAGTGGTGGGCAAGGAGAAGTTCAAGACCACCGGGGGCTACATGTGCAGGTTCTGCAAGGGCTTCTGGAGGGCGAGCCGCGGGGGGACCAGGCTGCTCCAGATCACGGGGTGGCACAAGGACAAGGCCACATGCCTGCAGTTGGTGATGGACGAGCCCCCGGAGCAGCTATATAATCAGTGGATCCGGGACAGGATGGAGTTCTACAAGCGGGTGGAGCCGACGGAGCCTCCCAGGGACGAGCGGCTAGTCCTTGGCGATGCGAGCACCCCGCGCATGCGCTTCAGCTCCTCGAATGGCCTGGGGGATGTCTCCACTGCCTTGTGGTCGGTCATCTTGAGCAACCCGGTTAAGTCAGGGCTGGCGGCCATCCACTCGGTGGCTAAGGAGGCGATCTTGAAGGGTGAGAGCAGCTAGGTCGTGTCTCACAGCCTTTTTGGATGGGGAGTCGTGAGATCTCTTCCCACCGGGACTTGGGTGCCTCTGGCCCCATCTCGGGTGGGGGGAGGAGTAAGGGTGTCCCCTTTTGGGTTCATCTTTCCTGGGTTTCCCCCCCTGACCAACGCGTCACGACTGCCGGTTTGCCTCGATCTGGAGGCTGCACGCTTTGGCTGCCCCCAAGGACGGGCCATATCGGCCACAGTTTGGAGAAAGTGGCTGTGGCTGACTCTGGGTTCCCTGAGGTCCCCCTGGGGGTTTTGGGGAATCCCCCGCCGGGTTGGTCTTTCCCCCTCCATGGTCCTTTTTGGGGATTTCCGGGGGTTGACTTTTGGGTCCCGTTGGGCTGCATGTGGCCTGCCTGCCCCATTTGCACTCGGCATCCTGTGGGGTTGGAACATGCGTGCAGTGTGCCGCGGTTGGGTCCCGGCCGTTCAATAGGAGGCTCGAACCCCTGCGCCCGCCTTACACTCGTCTTTGGGACCGCATTCCAAGGGTCCTGTGGGACACGTTGGCGGATGAGTCCTTCTCCCCGAGACAGACGGACGGGGAGCTGCTGGTTCTGATGTGCCTGCGCCATGGCACGGCAGAGGAAGGGAGGCAGCTGGGCGGGGAGCCGGCCATCCGCTTCGCTCAGCTCCTGGAACTCTCGGGCGTTCCGGTGGGCCAAGATGACCAAGTGGTACCAACGGACTACTTCAACGGCCTGGTGGCGTCGGCGGCGGGCAGGCTTCCCCAGCCTTTGTCCGCGGCGGACCTGGCCGACCTTTGGGATAGCCTATGGTTCCTCCTCATGGCGGCTGCGGATGGCAAGCCGAGCGAGAACTTTTCCCCGCTTGAGAATGAATGGGGCCGCCAGGACCAACTGTGGTGGTTCTCGCGAGATGACCCACCCCCACTCCAACAGCCGGAGCTTCTGAAGTGGAGGCACTGGCGGCCCGGGAAGATCAGGGAAATGGAGCCCACGACCCAGCGAGCGCTGGAACTCCATATGCGCGGGAAATGGGCGGAACGGCTCCTTGCCCACTTCGCCCCCTTTGCGGAGCACATTGCATACATGCAGGACATCCTGGGGGAGGACTTCCGCAAGGAGGCATTGGACCTCTTGGGGGACAGCAGGTTCCGGACGCTCAGGCAACATTGCCTGGTCTACGAGAGTCTCCGCAAGAGAGGCTTCACCGTCATTCCATGGCAGGAACGACATGTCCGCTCTCTCCTCAACCAGCTCGCCGATGAGGAGGTCACCCCGTGTAAGTTGCGGCAGGTGTGGAACACCCTCAAGTGGTTCTCAAAGACCTTCGGATTGCTGAAGATAGATGAGCTCCATCGCCTCAAGTCCAAGAAGAGCTCATTGGAAGAGGCGCTCACGGACACGGTCACCAGGCCACAGCGTAAGGCGGTGGTCCCCAGCAAAGAGGTCATTTGGGCTCTGGAGGAGGGGGCCGGCTACGATCGCCTGGGTGCCACCGGCCCCGGCACGCAGGTGCTGGACGCTTTCATCCTGGGTTTCGCCCGGTTCCAGGTTGGTTGCAGCGCTCGCTTCAATGACCTCCAGCACGTTCACCCCAAGGACCTTATCCACACCAGCAACACTGTGGAGCTGAAGGCCTGGCAGACCAAGACGGTCTCTGCAGCACGAATCAATCGCAACCCGGTCCCCTTGATTGCTCCGAAGTACAGCTTCACGGGAATCCCCTGGTGGACTACCTGGGTGGCCTCGGTAAGGCGGTTGGTATCCGAGGAGGCATTCCGGGACATGGATTACTTGCTCCCGACGGTGAGCAAAGACTTTGCAGGGCTGATCCCGCGGCCTTCCACACCGGAAAGGGCTCTGAGATGGCTCAAGGATGCTATTCTCCGTCGGGGTGTCATCCCGGGGTTGGTGAAGCCGCTGTCGTGGCACTCGTTCCGGGTGTTCATCCCGGACTGCGCCTTCCAGATGGGGATCCCCCGGGAGCGCCGCATGTACCTTGGCAACTGGCTCACGGAGAGCGCGGCAGATGTCTACGTGCGGGAGAAGCGCAACGTGGTTGTGGAGATCTGGGGCCAGGTAGCGCAGAAGGTCCCCAACCTGAACCTCGGGCCAGGCAGGGAACGCAGGGAGGACTTGAATCACCCGGACTGGGCGGACCCGCTCCCGCCGCCAGCAGTGGACATCACGGACGCAGGACCGGAGGGCCGCGAGGACCAAACTGAAAGGGAAGGGGAGGCATCCCCTTCAGTACCCTCAGGGAGCGCGCCATCGACTCGCTCATGGTCAGTGGTGGAACACGGACCCGAGGACACACCAGTGAAGGCTAAGGACCTGTTTCCCGCCACCCCGGACCTCCCCCTTCGGGTGGTGGCGGCGGTCAAACGCACAGGCAACGCCGGCCAGTCCAGAATCCACCTGCTGAATGTCGAAGGCACGGCTGTGGGGTGTGGTTGGCGACCGGCGGCTTCTAAGGTCCAGGAGCTCTCGGTGCTGGACTACATGACGGAGCAGGAGGCCTATCGAACGTTGCTTCAAGAGGCATGGCTTCCCGGCGGACTGGGCACTGGAACCTGCGGAGGTCCCCACGCTGCAGAAGGACTCGGACTCCTCGGCGGACTCGGGCTCTGAAACGGATGAGACCGAGGTGGTGGCCCTACCGTTGGCAGCCTAGGTGCCCCCGGCCCTGGCGACCAAGGGGATGGGAGGCCCGGAGTGGGGCTCTGGCCAGGGCCCCAGCACAGACTGGCATCCTTCGGAAATGGCGGGTGTGCCAGACTGTCCTTCGGAAATGGCGCTATCAGTCTGCACACCCGTTCTTCAGTTTTTGAGATTGTGAGTTGGGTGGCCCATGGGGCACACCCAGCCTTTGTCATCTGACAGGGGAAGATGAGTCCCTGGCACCAACACACTGCTCGGATAAAAGAGTTATCGCGTGCTTGTGTGTGGTGCCGTTTGGTTAGCTTGCATACACTTTGTTAATGTTGAAACGCATGGGGAAACATGAACTGTGTTGGCAATGCTTGACCATAATGGCGCATGCCATTTTGGCTCAAGCTTTGCCCTGGGTTCTTTGAACCCAATTTGTGTGAAAAACCCACCCACCCACACCAAGGTCAGAGGTCATGGCGGCCAAACCACCGGAGGAGGTCCCAGCGGAGTTCAAGGAGGACGTGGCAAAGTTGCACAAGCCACTGGCGGCCATCCTGGTGGGGAAGGAGATCCCCTGGGCCACCCAGGCGGCTCTGGGCGCATCGGGATACGTCACAGTGGAAGACCTGGCGGATCGCTGGGACACCCCGGCGGCGGCTAGGGAGAATGGTCCCCGGGACCTGGGATTCCGGGATGGGGAGAACGGGTTCAACGCCCAGACCTCGGCCTTCACGGCGATGCGCCTCCTTCAGGCAGTCCGGGTGGCAGCCAGCTTGATCCGGGGGGGCAACCAAGGTGATCACCCGGCGGGCCAGGCGGGCCCGACAAAGGCGCCCTTGGAGGTCCTGTGTGACAGGCGCCAGCTGGAAGATGCTTACGTGGCCACGCATGGGACCCCGAAGCCGAGGTTGGAGTTCCAAGGGAGTGATGGCTACCTCAAGAAGCAGTGGCGCATGATTGCCAAGGGTGAGCTGGGCTACATCCCGGCAAAACACATCGTGAGCGCGCTCCCAGAAGAAGGGGAACGCCCCTCATCCACCCACAAGAAGATCACGGTGGACGGCTGGGACAGGGAGGATGAAGAAGAGGTGAGGAGCCACCCTACATCCCGGCGCCAGCTGGAACGTTTGCACCTAACCTTCAGGACGACGCTCCTGATGTGCACGGCAGATTGCAACCTGAAGGTCACCAAGGAGGAGCTGGATGATTGGTATGCCTGGTTCTATGGGGAAGACATCGCCGGCCGGAAGCCTCCCCCGAGCGACACCACCTTGCTGTTTGCAGAGCGCAATGCATGGCGCAAGATCCACGAGATGGTGCACCAGGGCACCACTCTCTCCGATGCCCCCAAGAATATCAGGGGCGACTTCCTCTTCTGGCAACGGCGGGAGGTCTATGAGCACCTCAACAGGGCGCCGGAGAAGGGGAAGAGCAAGGGCAAGGCACCCAAGATGTGGCAGACTCAGTGGGAGAAGCCCAAGAAGGGGGGGAAAGGCTCCTGGCCCTCGGGGCCGACCCGGTCCAAGCCGAAGGGCAAGGGCGGCAAGGGGAAGTCCCCCAACACCCCCTCGGTTCCATGGCCGGACCACTGGGCTTTCAAGAATCCCAAAGGGGTGGCGTACTGCAGAGATCATCACCTCCACAACAAGTGTTCGGGATCATGCGGCCGATGCCCCCCCATCGAAGCATGTGCCACAGGCATGCCCTCACCTTCCCAAGTGACAGGAGGCCACTCAGGGTGCCATAGGCCCCGTGGCTTCCCGGTCTCAGTTGGGACCACAGGCCACCAGTGCGAGAGTGCACACAGAGGGGGAGAGCCAACCAGAGCCACAGCGGAAGGCAGACAGAGCGGGGGAGGCCAGGACGGCCTCAGATGGGAGGGGACTTCTCCAGGGTGCCACCGGCCCCGGAAGCCCCTCCACCGAGGAAGAGGAGCGGTCCCAGCCAGGGCACTCCAGAAGGGCGGAAGCATCCCTTTCCCCCGCACCCACCGAGGCAGTGGGAAGACCCCCCAGAGAGACCCAGAGGTGAGGATCCGCCCGGCAAGGGGCGTTCCAAGGGCGGGAAGAACCGCCAGGGCAAGCAGCACAGATGACGGGAGACGGAATCCCTAGGGGGGGCAAGCCCCACCTTCCCATGGATGCAGGACATCCCGGAAAGACTGAGGCTCAGACTGAGGTGGACGCCACGCCCAGTGCCGGAGTCGTCAAAGCCGTCCCTCATCCTGCTGTACGCTGGGAAGGATGATGCGGGGGCCCTGGATGCTTACCTCCATGCCTACAACCCGGCCTTCTCGGAGTACAGTTGGGCGGTGGACATCAGGCGAAAGGGTGGAGACCTTGGACAGGACATGCTGGGCGAGGAGCCGTACTCTACGATGTGCTCCATGGCCATGGCGGGCAAGGTCGCCTTGGTCAAAGGGCCCCAACTGCAGGACGTGGAGCATCCTCAGATGGTTCCCCAAACCGGGTGGCCCGCCGCCGGTGAGGGGCAGAGCAGAGCAGACCCTGTGGGGCTTAGAGGACCTGGAGCCCCGGGTTATGGAGGACACGGACAATGACAGCGTGCTCATGCTCCGTCAGATGTACCTGACCTCGCTGGCCTACAAGGGGCTAGGTCAGCTAACGGTCCCGCAGGTGGGCTCCTCCTTCTTGGAGCACCCGATGGACCCAATGGAGTGCAGCAAGAGCCCGAGCGCAGCGAGGTGCTCATCGATCTGGGTCACACGGGCCTACATTCAATGGGCGAGCGCACTCCACCACTCCCTCATCAAGTTTGACGAGTGCCGCTTGGGCCAGGTGGTTGTGAAGTCCACGACATTGTCAACGGACCTTCCCCTTCACCATTGGCATGATCTGCGTTGCAACCACGGGGCTCACCCCAGGGGGGAAAAGCTCAACTCCAGTGACCTCAGCCGGTACCCGGAGCAGATGATGCAGGGTCTCGCAGCGGCCATCCTTTGCCGAGCGGGACCCGTCCTGGAGGCGCTGAGGCCGGGGGGCACGGCGCCCCAGGCAAACCCAACGACCCCCCCGAGGCGGCAGAGGGAACCTTCTCCCAGCACGCCGGGGGACAACAAGCACCAGTCCCGGAGGCTGAAGGCTGGCCAACAAGCGTTGGCAGGACTAACCTTGGGCTCACTTCCGGTCTCGGCCTCGGACAATCCGGAGGTCCGGACACCGACACAGAGGACTGGCGAGACGGACGAACTTGGGGGGGGAACTCTTTCCCCTGAGCCATGGGCACACCATGGCATGGAGATCTCGGATCGGCCCACCATCCTGCCGATCACGCACGACCCCAATCTCTCCGACAAGGTCATGTACCTCCAGATGGCCTTCAAACAGCGCCCCCTAAGGGACGGAGGAGGAAAGCCCTCATTGGGACGGTTGGCCCCATGGACCCGGCCACTGTCCAAAGCAGCAGCGATGGGGGCCAAGATCTGTGTCCTCACTTCGCCATGGGAGTCGCTCTCGTTGGGGGATGGGTCACATCCCTTCCCGGAGGACCTGCTGGAGGATATCAGGGAGATTCTGGCGCTGGGGGCAGGCCGACCAGCTGACGGCCAACCCTTCTTCCTGGACATCTTGCACAGCGTGGCGCTGAACATTCAGGACCCCGACCACCAGTTTCCCCAGGATCTGGAGCAAGGGGTCCCACTGGGGGTCACGGACCCACCCCTGACCTCGCCGGGCATCTGGCCACTCAAGAAGGAGCTGAAAGGGGAGGAGCCGGAGTTCCAGCAACTCCCTCACCCAACGGGCAGGGGTAACTACCCCTCGGCGGATCACTTCAGCGAGCTCATCCGGGGCACATTTCTGGAGGAGGTCCCCATGGGCATGGTGGAGGGCCCCTTCAGTAAGGTGGAGGCAGCATCGCGCTGTGGCTGTGAAATCGAGGACCTTTGTCCCGGCCCCCTAGCGGGCATCGACGAGGGGGACAAGATCCGCACGATCTACGATGGCTCGGTGGGAGGGGCCAATGACACCATCAGGAACCAGACGGTGGAAAGGACGACGGCTCCGACGGTGCTGGATGGGGTCCAAGCTCTTCATTGGCTACATGCGGCAGCTGCGGAGGGACCCCCCTCTCAGGGTGCCCCTGGCCCCGAGAGGGGGGTCGTCAAACCTCCACCTGCTATGGCCGGAGCCGGGCACGAGGTGGGTGCTGCTCAAGGCGGACGTCACCAAGGCCCACCGGAGAGTGAAGGTCCTCAGGAAGGACTGGCGGTTCCAGGTGGCCTCACTGGGGGAAGAATGGTGGGTGAACAAGGTAGGCACATATGGCATGGCCAGTGCCCAATCCTACTGGGGACGCCTGGCAGCCCTTCTACTCAGGGTCCTCTATGCACTTTTCCCTCAAGTGGATTGGAACTTCGTCTTTGTCGATGACTTCCTGTGGCTGCTTCGAAGCGAGGGGGCAGTAAACTTGGCGGTGGCGCTGCTGGCAACACTCCTGGCCTTGGGCACCCCGCTTAGCTGGAAGAAGACGCATTTGGCGGAGGTTAACCCCTGGCTGGGATTCGTGGTCCACCCGAACATCCCGCAGGTTCTCATGGCAGCCAACAAACACATCCTGGTTATGGAGGTTTTGCAGACCATGGTGGAAGGGCAGGCGATGCACTCAAAGGACATCGAGAAGGCCCTGGGTCGCATCCAATGGGCGACGGCTGCATGTCCGCTGGCGAAGTCGATGCTCCAGCCACTTTGGGCCTGGAAGATGGCCACCACCACGGTGGGGAAACCCCCCAAGGTGGTCAGGATGCTGGCGTTCATGCTGCGGTTCCTCTTCAACACGCCCTTCGTCCAGTACTCCCCTTACTTGCCGAAGTCCTCTTGGTGGGGTTGCAGCGATGCTAGCGCCTCGGACGAAGGACTGGCATTTGTGGGCGGTTGGTGCTCCAACAAAGTGGAGCCGGAAAAGAAGGAGGTGTACTGGTTCCACGAGCAGATCCACGTGGAGGAGTACCCTTGGGCATTCAAGAATGGGGATCCCAAGCGGAGGATTGCGGCTCTGGAGATGCTGGGCACGCTCTTCCTCTGTAACATGATCCTCACGCACCAAGGCCCTCTGTCCTCCCGGGTCCGACTCCCGGTGGGCAGTGACAATCAGGGCACCGTCATGGCGATGCTCAACCTTGGATCCAAGAAGCCCTACACGGCGGCGATCCTGATGGAGCTGGTCTTCCTGCTCCACACCCATGGCTGCTCGCTGGCGGCCCACCACGTGCCCCGTGAATTCAATCAATGGGCTGATGAGCTGACGCACCCAGATTTCTCTGGGT
>CAUJNA010000488.1:140841-217109 GCA_963377175.1 Effrenium voratum | reverse complement strand
GATTTGCGTTTTTTGAGGGTACCCCACTATTCTCCAAAAAGGGGTGGCCTTCCTTTCCCTTTAACCCAACCCCAAAACGGTACTGAGCCCAAAATACAAATGACCACCATGGGGTGGCACAGCTAGAATATGTGTGTTTGGGCCAGGAAACCTTCATCATGCATTCAATCGTATGCAAATATATAAACATATACATATTATATATAGAGAAAGTAAATATGTGTTTGCTTAGTTTTTGAGGGTACCCCACTATGTCCCAACACGGGGTGGCATTCCTTTCCTTTTAACCCAACCACAAACAGTACCGAGACCACATATGAATAAATGAGACAGTTCGAGTAATCCCAAATCTTGACATGCCTGTGCAAATCCTTGGAAGTGGAACAGACAAATAGAATAATCTGTGTCAGATACAAAGGCTGCGAGGTCTGGAAAATGACCTTTGAAAGGAGGTATTGGCAATACTAAGTTTAGTCCTGGCTCCAAAGGAAGTCGAGAAGTGCGTTATCAGAACAAGTTTATTTTGAAAATCTACGGCCCTTGCCGAATTATTCTATCTGATAAAAATACTAAATTTACTATTGGCAATACTAAAGTTAGTACTGGCAATACTAAATTGACTATTGCGGCAAAGCTACCCCCTCTGCTCGTAGCCAAAAAACCTTCCAGGATACGTTTTTAAATAAATAATTTTACAGTTCAAATCCTTGCTAAACTTTACTAGGCTTAGCATTGGCAATCCAAAGTCTATATTGGCAATGCTAAATTCAGTACCGGCAATAGCAAGAATGTCCTGCCAATACTAAATTTACTATTGGCAATGCTAAAATTAGTACTGACAATATACATGATCAAACTAGTACTGGCAATGCACAATTAAGTGCCGGCAATGCTAAAATTAGTCCTGGCTCGGAGGACCTGATTTTACCGCCCGCGTGCAACTCCAAAGTTTCTACCTTTGAGCTTTCCGTGAAAGCGTTCGAGCTTCCCCCCCCTCTAAGCTCATTTCTCACTAGCAATGCTTCATGGACATCTGAGACATCACCATCTGCTTTATTATTCACTTCTTCTTCCTTGACCCCATGCGTCTGCGCGGCTCGATGCCATCAAACGTTTCGACGCCATCAATTGGTGTGTGAAATTGCCTTGTGACCCAGCTTGCTGAAATATTCTGTGAAATATTCTGTCTGTCAAAACATATTCTATCTGAATTATTCTAAGTGTATGCTATCTGAATTATTCTAAGTGTCACTTGTGAACCTAAATATTCTAACTGATGTGTTGGGATATTTTCGGAGTAAAATATATTCTAAGTGAGGATCGGACGGAGTAACATATATTCTAAGTGCTAGCCCGATACTATAGGTGTTGTCAATTGGAGCCGTTCCTACCATGTGCGAAACATGAATCCACGAATTTGACCCTTCAAAAAAGACTTCGAGTGGACTGCGAGGAACTTACATCGGTCAGAGCCCAAGGGGGCTTGAAGCTGCCCATCCCAAACTTGCACGAAAAAACAATTAGAACCCCCCAAGCAATTAGCGTTCACAGAGAAGCAACTACAATAAATAAGGCCACCGAAGAGGACAAACTGCTGGACCCTAACCTGGGAGGGAGGCCCCTACCAAAATCCGTACACTCTCGACCTCAACTTCTATATGACATATTTTTCTGTCCAGCCTGTCCGCTGGGCCAAGTGCAATTGTCGGCACTCAGCAGCCCTGTGAGAATTGCCACATTCCAGTGACCCATGCCAGCTTGACTTGACCACATGTCATGGCATGCACCCCAAACGCATCAAGGAAGACATGCATCTGCTACGGCACTGCTAAAAAACAGGTGGAGACTTGGTGCTCTGCTGCGGTGTGAACTGCTCAAATGCCATAGCCAGCAATGCAAGCACTTTCCACCACCTTTGCAAGGTCTTACTCGCCATGTAACAATGCTCAAGCAAGGCCCATTTGTTTTTATCAAAGCATTGGAGTTGGCAAACGCCTGAGGGAAGGCAGATATGCCCCTGCGCGTGAGACAGCAGGTTCACCAAATTCAACTAATATTCACCCTAGGTGCAAACATTGGACACACACACACGCACGCACGCACGCATGCACGCACCCACACACATAGACACACAGACACACACAGACACAGACACAGACACACAGACACACAGAGACACACAGAGACACACAGAGACACACAGAGACACACAGAGACAGCTGAGATGCAAGAGACACACAGAGACAGAGCAATCCTGAGAGACAAGCCAGAGAGACACAAGAGACACAAGAGAGATACAGTAGAGAGACACAGGAGAGACAACAGAGAAAGACACACAGCAGAGATACAGAGAGACAAGAGACACACAGAGAGACACACAGAGACACACAGAGACACACAGAGACAAACACAGATATCACAGAGACACACAGGATACTGCACACACTGATTGACGGTCACACAACACTGTCACACACAGAGACACACAGAGACACACAGAGACACACAGCGACACACAGAGACACCACAGAGACACACAGAGACACACAGAGACACACAGAGACACACAGAGACACACAGAGACACACAGAGACACACAGAGACACACAGAGACACACAGAGACACACAGAGACACACAGAGACACACAGAGACACACAGAGACACACAGAGACACAGAGAGACACAGAGAGACACAGAGAGACACAGAGAGACACAGAGAGACACAGAGAGAGACACAGAGACACACAGAGACACACAGAGACACACAGAGACACACAGAGACACAGAGAGACACAGAGAGACAGACAGAGACACACAGAGACACAGAGAGACACACAGAAACACACAGAGACACACAAAGACACACAGAGACACACAGAGACACACAAAGACACACAGAGACACACACACACAAACACGCAAATGCACAACAGGGGGCAACACACACAGCGAGCAGGGGGCCGGAGGTCCCATTTCCCGCTTTTGGGCCAGGCGCTGCCAGAAACTGATTGCCCGGTGGAATGAAGGCGATCTCATAAGGAGTCACCAGTGCAGTGTAGACCAAGCATATCACCTCGGGAGAAGTTCGCTTCGGGAACGCATACGAATCCCGAGGTTGGGTTTTGGGCACATCTGCCCCGAAGGAGTACACATCAGTACACATCGAAATGTCCTCTTTACCAACGACATGCGTCTGGGCAACTCTTGCTTCTGCTACCGTTCGCAACCGGCAAACACTTTCCTGATTCACCACTTGCTTTGCTCGCCCCTTCCACGCCAATATGAGGGCACCACGGCGCTTTGGCAATCCCCAGCTGTTTGCTCAGCCTCGACCTACCGGTTGGAGAGCCGACGCCAAGGGGCGGCATCTTCACACAAAAGGCTAGGCCCAAAGCTGCCCTGATCATGACCCATGTCGTGAGCTTGTTTTTGAAAGGAAGAAGCCAAAGGGCCCTGTGAACCCGCAGGAATGTTCGTAGAAAGGTTCTTTCTTGGAGGGAAAGGGTCCCTATTTGATGTTGCTCCTTAGCAAAGCAAGCGTTTGGTGGAGGGCAGGGCAGTAGGCTAGCGTCGATGAGTTTGCGGCTGACTTACGACTACTGATTCCAGGGTTTGGGGTCGCGGGTTGCTTTGGCTTCCTTCCGGGATTCCACTCCCCGTGCCGAGCTGCTAGGATCAAATCCCAAAACTTCATGTACACCGAGTGAGGGTCAATGACCTCAGCGCGTGGGTCATGCAAAAGAAAGTGTCGGCACGCCTGCCGCATGCCTGTTGCAAATGCACAAGTCTTGCCGCGCGCGTTCACCCAGAATCAAAAACGTACATGCCACGCACGGATGCATGTGTGACCATCCATGCTGCGCCAGGGCAGAGCTACCCCTGCACCTTTGTGATCAGGTTTGGGACATGTGGATAGATAGGCAATTTATCTCTCACCACTGCACGGTAGAAGAACACAGTGCATGCTGGTCAGCAAGCCACAAGCTCAGGGCCATTGTGGGCACGAGCCTACAAACCTCACAGACTATATGGCTATATCAAGACACCGGCCTGGCCTTGATGTTTGTAGAAGCCAAACACCCTTGGAAACAGCACACTGGTCAATACACACGTTCACCGTCATTGCAGGACGCCAGCTCTAGGGCGGGCGTGCCTGTCAAGACTCATGCTGAACCCGCAGCAAACTGAAGAGCCTGGCTGCCAGTGTGCACCTGCTGGACATTCGGCCCAAGCTTGAACAAGCTTCTGAACATGGACCCGTGCCCTCTTCCGCGAATTTGGAGCTGGCGCAAACAAGTCCCCAAAGCAAAGCATGTGGTATGAGGCAAACCTCCAACGACATGTGTCTTTCCAACCTGTCTCAAACCTCCTGGACTCAAACAACGTGTTTGTTCGCTCCCCAGGCCGACCCCCAAAATGGGCTTCCCTTTGGCTTCTTAACCCAGCCCCAAAAAAAACAACAAACATTCCCAGGTGACTCCGACGTAATCCGATCGGCTTCCGCTTCCAAGGGGCGAGGACTCTCGCCTTCAAGGCTTCCCTCAAGAGCTCCACCTACGTCGGGGGTGCACCCCGACGAGAAAAAAGATGCCCCCAAATCCGACTTGGTTTCTGGGCGGTAAAAACATGGAGGATCGATGCCGATTTTAACCGCATCTCAGGAAAATGACTGCAAAACCTGTCAAACCCGACGCTGGGAAGGTGAATACACACCCAAATAGGGGTCTGAAACATTCAAGCAGTCACCCTGTTGCTTTCCTTTTTGGAAAGGTTGCAAATCATGTTGAACAGGGGGTCCGCAAACAGTGCATGTTTGTTAATTGTTCCTTCCTGGAAAGGCTGAAAGATACCTGGACCCTCCGGCGGCAGAACTTTCTGCCGAAAGGCCCCGGCGGCAGAAATTTCCGCCGAAAAACCCAAAAAACGCCGCCCGCGAGAAAAAACGCCGAAACGCAACAAACACTCCGACATGCTGAAACCTGCTTCCGCGAAATTCCGCCGATTTCCCGCCGAATTCCGCCGAATTCCCGCCGAATTCCGCCGATTTCCTGCTGCCTGTTTTGCACAGAACTTGATTTTGAAAAAAACGCTGCCAGGGAAACTAAAAACGCCGCCAACAGCAAAAAGGCGCCTTTTTCCAAAAAGGCAGAAACTTCTGCCGATTTGGGTGGTCCAGGTATGGACCGGCTGCCACCCGGTCGGAAAGCGCCGGCTGCCCTGCAGCTGGGCATCGGGAGTGAAGGCATTTGCTAGCGATGACTTGAAATAGGTTTGTCTCACCCAAAATAGGCAGTTTCCTTTTGGTTTCCCTTAGAAAAAGAGTTTCCGCCCAAAGAAAACACCCTGACATTATGTCCAACAGTCCCAGAGCTGGCACTTGCAAGTCAGTGTGCTGACCTGTGTTTCCGGGTTTGGGGCCGCCCACGTTCACGAGCGAAGCATTCTTGGTGTCAAGGGCGTGCGAACCACAGTAACTGCAGTGGTGCTAAGCACGTCGCACTCCGTGCGCGACCTGCCTGGTCGCCAACGGGCACTTCAGTCCACTGCTTGCCTGCAGGGAGAACAAATCATGACATGTGGCGCTGTTGGGGTGGCGTTGCCTTTAAGGGAGACGAAGTTCAGGAAGAGCCCCATACCCAAAGCATGACGGTGCTGGTGCACATTTCATAGCACGACTTCTGAAAAAAAAAAGAGTAAAAAGTAATCCTTCCCGGAGCCAGTGCCTGCAACGGCACTCTCGGAAAATATCAGCAACACTAGCTGCTCCGGAAGCAAGACCATCTTGTCAAAACCCGCTCAAGCAAATTCAGATACCCAGCAAGTTTCTGCCAGGCCGAGGGCCAAGCATAGGTGAAATGCCCACAGCGCACATGTTGCCAGTTGCGGATGAAACAAAACGCTGACCGAGTCCTTCTTGAAAAACCAAGAAAAACACACCGAAGCTCGACCACCCACCTGGGTATTTCTGGTGCGCGAGCTCGTTGAAGTTCTGAGTCGGGACACTTGCCAAAGACAAAGCAAATGCAACAATTCGAGCAACCGAGCACGACCAACAAACCAGCAACCAGGGAGGAGCCCCGTTGGCGATCCAATGAGACTGGCACTTGTGGGCGTGGTTGGCCGCAAGGGGACAATATGAGGAAGACATGTTGGTTGCAAGAGCACCAATCTGACAGGATCCCGTCCTTCCAACCCTGTTTCATTTAGCCCAATACGGCATAATCCATAGCCTTTTTCAAGGAAACCAGGAGGGGGAGTGGTATGGGAGGGGTGGTTGGAATCTGGTTAAATTGACCCAGCTCCAAGCAATGTCCAAGCACAGCATGAGCACGGTGGATGCAAGCCAGGCAGCGATGGTTCTCAGCGTCATCGTCTCAAAGATGGAGCCTGAGTCTGCAAACTGACGGGGTGCAAACAACAAATCCTAAAGGGCTTGAAGTAGAAAAACAGGGCCCCTGTGAAATTCGCACATCTGATTCCTGATTAATTTGCCAACGGGGCACTGGAGTGAACAGTACATATTTGCTTGTCCTGCCATCAAATGGTGACGCAGTCGTCGCGCAAGGATCACCTCAACCTTTTACGTGGTCCTCGCGCCTAATGAGTCAGATGAATTTGTTCCGTGATGACTGGCGGCTCCTAACACTGCAACTTGCCGAAGTCTCTGCAAGTCTCTCTGCAACAAGCTGAGTTGATAACCTGCCCTGGAGATGATGCACTCACACATGCATCGCCCAAAGTCACGTCCCACATCAGGCACCACAAACGCAAAACATGACAACAGTCTCGCACGCTCCTAGCTGCCACATGCTGAACGATTTAGATTCGGCATGTTCGCACTCAGAGGCAAACAACTATGCACAAGTAACAACACACCCACTTGTTCTGCAATCATTGTGCCCAGATACGCTTCCCAGAGCAGTTCCAAATGCTGACATGATCCATCAAATCAAACAATTGAAAATCACAACATCCACCGTACACCGAAGGGCACCGTTTCAGCATGAAACAAAATCCATGGCGATTTTCCTGAAATGACTTGCCGAGCATCATTTGCTGCATCCAATTGCGCTGCTTTCCTTCCTGGCAAAGGCGGTAAAATGGCCGGACACCCTGGCCCAATATTCAGAAGAGCCCTGGAAAATCCTGGAAATAAGATCGAGTTGAACGCCCCAAAGCTGGGTCATTTCGGCGCACACGGCGGTTTTTCCCGCACTACTGAATCCAACCAAGAGTATCTCCGCACCTCTTGCCCAGCTTCGGTCAGAAGGTTGTGTTACCGTAGCAAGGACGGCCTCTACATACTGTGCCATGCTTTCCACTAAAATAGGCAGCCCAGGCGTTTTCCAGGTGAAAAGTATTTGAAAAGGGTGCCAAGGGGACTGACACAAGGCCACAAGGCTTGTGAGTGCCTTTGACATGCCAAGGGACAACCCTGCAGCTCGGTCACACCCTTCTGGACCCAAAGATACATCACATCCGAACTCCCGTCTTGAAATCATGCACTGCTCGTCCTACCTAGCACAAATGCACAAAACCCAATCCTTCAAGGACGGTACCCCCCCCTCCTTCTACACAAAACAAAGGGAGAACAAGGATCAATTCACAACTTGCCATTCGCACCTTATATGTTCCAAACTACATTCAACTATGGGCATCTATCATTGATGAGGGTATGCTGACAAATTGTAACACGATGAGTCTAAGGTGAAGTGTCGGCCTCATTCCCGAGTGGTGTCATGCTACTGCCACAAAAATGGCAAACTGCTCACCTAAAGCGCCTTGAACTAAGGAAGCCAACCAATTGCGCCAATTCACTTGGCCCCCTCAATGGCATCTTCACTTCTGAGACTGGAGATGTGGAGGTGATGGGACCCCTATGATATACAACCTTTCACGCCTAAACGTGCACCTGAGATTTGAGCCACACCTGACAGTTCAAGCTTTCCGCATTGTGTTTCATGGGTGCTTCCAGGCCAGATTATGCTTGCTTGCCTATGAGTCTAGTTGCATGACGCGTATACCTGAGGTAAAGATTGGTAAAGAAAGTAGCGTGACTTGTTGAACTGTTGAATGACATAGTGGCAACTATTGTTTGCTGCCAAAAATGCAGGAAAACCAAGGCACAGAGTTCAACAGGAAGCTACGCCTAATGAACAAGGATAGCCTCAAAGACACGCCCAACTGCATGACAACTTGCGGCTCCTGGTGGGGTTGGCCTGCTGGTGTTCATCTTCCTGCACATGTATAAAGCGGCAACGCGACGAGGAAGCCAGCCCCTTGCTTGAACATGTTCACAGTTCAAACAACCTCTGTTTGGCTTTGTTTTAAATGGAGCGCCGGGGCTGCCTGCTTCAACCAGTTGCCCAAACCTGTGCATTGCTCTTTTTGCCCAGTCACCCTGACAAACAGTTTGACAGAAAAGGACGCCCGTTTTGAGACTGGGCATCTTTAGCTGGGAACGCACCAACCAAACATGAGAAAACGTGCGCCTGAACCAACGAGAAACTCACGAAGTCACCAAGAAAATCCAAGAATTAATGGATTTTGGTGACAAACTAACGGGGCAAAGCAAGAAACAAAGGAATGCGATGGAAAAGAAATAAGGATGAACTGACCAATTTCAGCCCAAGACCTCTTCAGAAGGTTGCTTTGTCTGGTTCCGTCGCTCGCAGGCAACCTCGAATGCCTCATAAACCAAACAAAGCGCATGGGATTTCTAAGCAGGACATGGGGAGGGGATATTTGAACCAGTCCAAGCCTCCAGGTGCACAACCAACAGTTCGCAACAAGATAAGCGAGCTAAGCAGCGCGCCTTGCAAACTAGCCAATCACATATCTCATTGTTTTTTCACTCGTGTTGACTGACAAGGGTCAATGCCTACCAGCGTCCTGGCAGGTGAAGCAGCACAAATATCTTCCCCTGCGGTACAACTTAGGTTGCATGCTTCGGGTGAAGGCTGCTTCAAAGGGAAAGCCATCAAAACCCGAGGTCAAACCCGACTTCGTGTGAGCCACTAGCCCGGGCAAAACTGCAATGCAGCAATCAAGGCCCCAGCGGGGGGAAAGCAATGATTTCGACCCATGTTGAGGCCTTCTTGATGAGGGGGTCTGGACAAATTGCAAAAAATGCCCCATCCCCTTGTGGCTTCCTGGCACATCAATTTCACCTGAGTTCCCCAAGAATCCTCGCCTGCTTCCTCTGCTCTTGCACCGCACGGAGGCCCACCGACTCATTGCCGTTGGCTGTTTTCCGGGATGCCCTGCGAAGATGGATCGGTCCAGCAAAACTCGGCCAACATCTGGGGCGCGCTGAACATATCTCAGTCCGTTTCATACCTAGCCTACCCTAAAGACCCAAAATGGTGTGGAGGAGAAAGACCGCAGAAAAGGGGGGAGGTCAAAGTTGTGAAAGGGGGCCTTGGCCGGCGGAAGGCCTGTTGAACCTATGTGCGGCTCTCCAGTCTGAACAGGGTCGCGAATCTCAAGTTGAGGCTTGCAGCGTGTACCAAAAAGTCAAGACTGCAAAGGCGTGCTGGCATGCTGGCATTGGGCTTGTCTGACTGACCTGGGTGCAGCACAATATGTTGCTAGATTGAGTCAAGGGATCCGAGAAAAAGGCTTCTTCACCCAACGTGTGTTGGCTCCAACTGTGCAAATGTGCACGCGGCGCCTGTGTCCTTTTTCCGAGGGCGCAATTTTGGGGTTGCTTGGAAGGGACACCAAATGTGTTTAGTTTCAGAGAGTTCCCATGGAGAGATGGCCCCTCTGCGGGACCCCAATGTCACTCCGAAGATGTGCCATTCATTTGGCAACCGAGCATCGCCTTAGGGATCCCGGGCTGTCCAGATTTCCAATGTTGTTTGGCTGCAGGATGTAACCACTTTGCCAAAAGCTGAGACGGACCTATTGCTGTATTGCAATCCCAGCACTGCGAGGAAGCAGCCACAATTGCCTCGTGAACACGGCGCTCATAAGATTCAAAACAGATTCTATCATGAAGTGGCTTAACCAATGCAAGCAACTCTGCGCTACATGCCTCAAGAGTAAAAACACGTCCCAAGCTTGCGGCGCTGACATGCAGACCATCACTTGCTCAACACCCGGCTGAAAATCGTCATCACACTGACCAGCCTCGAGCGGACCGACTGTGACCTGGGACGGGTGGCAACTTTACAAGTCCACAAGCAGAGACCGCAAACCGAAGGAATGTCAGACATACCAAGGTGCACCGAACCCCCAAAGCGGCAGCACCGGATATCATATGGAATTCAGGAACCACTCACTCTCTCTCTCTCTTGATAAGGAATCATACCACCAGGCCAGACACACTGATCAATTTGCTCAGGCCTTTGACAGTCTGACATCCCCTTGCCGCCAAGATCCGGCGCAGGTAAGCCGACCACGGCACATAGAAGCAGGTTCGACACGTAGTGACCCAAAAGGCTTGTGACTAACCGCGCGCAAGCCATTAATCGCTGCAGAAGTCAGCAAGATTCTCTTACTCACTGCCATGCGTGCGTGGTTTGTAGACTTTTGTAGACTTCCGGCTGTGCCCCTTGCCCACGCTGCAAACAGTTTGCTGTATGGCGGTCCCAATGTGAACCCCTCGCCCACTCCCTTCCAAACAAGCTGGCCTTGGCTCAATTGAGCCACTGTCACATTTACTTGTTTGCCAGGAGGACGTGGTTCCCCTGGACTTTTGAGTCACCCCGTCCTGGCCCAAATGGACCACAACTACCAGAACACTTTGAACAAACCGCCCATTCTTGTGCATATGCCCCTGCCTTTCCAGACCCCGCCCTCCTTGGCGCCCGCACCCCGTCCCCGGCTGCCCTAATGGCGATGTGAGAGACAGTGTGCCTGGCGCTGGCAGCGCAAACATGATTTGGGCATCGCACGTGAAGTCAAAATATGTCAAAATCGATCTGGACCATACGCATGTCTAGCTGGCTTGTAGTTTCCAAACACGCAGGCATTGCAATCACTACTACCTTGCTTTGCGTTATCTGACTTGCGTGCTTCTATCCGCATGGCTGCGGATTGAGGAGGAGAACGAGCAAGAGGAGGATAAAAGGCCAGAAATCAAGAAACCACTAAAGCACCAAACTAGGAAGCAACAAAAGCAAGGGGATAAAAAGGAGGCAGGAACGGAAGGAGAAAGGCAAGGAGGAAACAAGCAGGATGGAATGGAGATGCCAAATGTTTGCCACGGCCATGCGCGAACAAAACTCCCTGCCTGTCCGATTCATGGTTCACCGCTCCATGAGGAAGATCCTGGCAAAGGGCCTCGGAGCGGGGCTTGGCGGTCGCAACAAAACCTTGGCGAGTTACAATACTGTGGATGGACGAAATCCATTTCGCATCACCTGAGAAACCATAGAATGATTCGATTCCCCTGTAAATGCCAACGAACAGTTTCCCATGGTTTTAAAGTGGTGCAGGATTTCGTCCATCCACAGTGGCTCACTAGCCTCAAATGAGAGAACGCACCGATGTTACAAGAAAATGCATTCTGTCCAGGGCGGCCTGATTGACGTTAAAGACTTGCATGTGAGATAGTGAGCGCATACGGGGTATTAATGACCGAAGCGATTCAAGTGTCCTCAACCTAAAATCCTATGTCAGTTGGATAACCTGTGGTGGTCACACAAAAAGGCATCCGAATGACGTGTCCGAGCCCGTGTGCTGTTTTTGCCTGAGAATCTCTCCTGGATTTGCGTGTGATTCCAGTCATACAGGCGTCCATTCTCATGAATGTCGTGCCAGGTGAAGCACCCCCCCCAATATGGCAATTCGACACACAATATATTCATGGAGCACCAGGAGGTCCCACGGCGGTCCGGCGGTTCGGCTGCGATCTTCATTCCTATGGCGTCCCCTCTTTGCCGGATGCAAAAACTGTCACAGTTTGCCAAGCGAGGATTTTTGAAACGGGATCGCAAGGCGCATCTTTGATGGTCAATTTAAATGTAAAAGGCGTAGTGGACAGCTTTTATCATGTTGAGCTTACCGCTATAACTCAATTGACTTGTTTTGGGGAGCCGTCGGGGGAGATTTGGCGACTGCAAAAACAATGTGGATGGGCAGGCATTTACTCATCCGATATATGGCTAGCCCCGCAAAACAGCCAGTAAAAACCAATGCAGACAAATGGTATTCACAGCCCACAAGAAACCCCGCATTTGGCCACGAATTGTGGACAGAAACAACAAAACAACTAATGGGTTGAAAGGGGCCCGCCAGCGTCTGCCGCCCGTCAGACCCGTCACAACAGCGCTCTTTCGGTAAGGCTGGCACGCAGCGCACAGCTCAGACATCTCCATACCCGAGTCTTTGGGGTAGCGAACACCCGAAACCACACGCTGCTCGGCTGGTTAGGTCGGCTTGCTGCATGTACGCAACCAAAAAAAAGAGCTGCGAGGACTGGTGAATTGAAAAATTCAACGAGCCAAAAGGAGGCACTGAAGCCTTGGGGGTGCCTTGGACTTGTCTCTGGGGGTGGCCTGTACGCGGCACCTGTGAGCCAGCGAACATCATCTGCAGGTCGTGCCCAGCGCAAACCTTTCTGGACCTGTTTTGCAGCGTCGGCGAAAACTGACAATATCATGTGCCCAAACAGCGCTGAAGTCCAGAGTCTGGAAAAGGAGGCATGTTGTCCTCAGTGACAAGGCCTTTTGAACAATTCAACCAATTCAAAGTCATAAGTCAGAAGTGGGCAACGCCACAACCCAGTTGACCTTGCAGAATAACCCATGGTATCGGATGTGATGAGATGCCTCGCCCGGTTTGAGGCAGCAGTATCAAGCTGGCGCCTCCCTGGCAAGACCACTGGCGAGCCATCTCCTGCCCTTTGTACTTGCTGCTGCTATGACACATGCACAAACAAGCAGACGCAGAGACAACGAGACACAGAGACATGGAAAACGCAGGGAAACGGAGACACAGACAACACACACAGGCAGAGACGCAAAAACGCACACACACACACATACACAAGCACGCAAACAAACACAAGCCAAGTGCGCACTCACATACTTGCCGCACGCGGAACCACCCTCCCGCAAGCACGCACTCACGCAGGCAACCGCACGCACGCATGCATCGCTCGCGCGCACGCACGCACGCACATTGCAGGCAAACAATGGAACACAACTGCACCGCACGCAAGCCCATATGCACGCAAAACACAAGATGCCCAGTCTGCATCTGGAGTGGCTAAATTTCAGGCATGTTTTGGCCGGGTGTGAAAGACTAGCTGCGGATTCTTACCGGGAACGCGAGGGCGACTTTCTGTCCGAGGTTTCCTCCTGCTCGGTTAAATGAAACTTCAGTGCCATGTCCAACATTAAGACAAACAATGGTCACTGTTTCCGAGCTGGTCCCTTCATCCAGCATGAATATCTCCAGATTGTTTGGTCGCTTCAGGCATAGCATCTGCTGTCTGGTCAAGTCCACGCCGATAGCCAAGTGGATACCGCTTGTGTTCCTGCCCGCTACTTGGCGAGGTTCCAGCTATAGCTTGCAAGATTCCAAGCTCTGGGTATCTGGGTGCCGGATCTAGTAGAGCTCAGTCAATGTGGATGCGTGTCAAGTGCAAGCATCGATTGCAAAAATGATTCTGACGTCGACCGCATAGCTTCTAGAGAAACAGTTCGTCCAGGTTAGACATGATACACAATGATTGCTACAATACGCACGCGCATACCCAATATGCCAACAGTATTGGCAACATAAATGCATATAACTATCAAATGGTGTAAGCGAACAATGCAACCATTCATATATATATATATATATATATATGTGTCATACTGTCAATCATGTATGCACTGTAGCTGGCCCTTGTAGACAAGCAAACGCATTGATGGTTGTAAGGAAGTGGTTTAACAACCGCAGCTCACACTCGGTGATGCCACAAGGCGGCCTCGATTTTTTTTGGGTCGCGGCCGCATGCGGCGAGCTGATGCCTTGAGCATCGCCTTGCAGGAGCCATCCCGGAGGGGATATCCAGCGGAGATTGTAATCGAGCCTATCGTATCGAATGGTACCTTGCTTCTGCCATCCCGGCCTATTGTCTCCGTTTTGTGCAGCATGGTATGGAATAGGCAGAAACAGTTCTGACTCTCCATGGCCCATCTTCTGAATGAGGATGACATGGTTTAACTAATCGTGGAGCTTTGACAGGCTGATGCAACTGCTTCTGAGCCAGGAAACCGCCCATCCTGCCCTCACAGAAAAGCTCGCGGGCGGTCAAACAGCCCAACTCAGAAATCGTCCTCACTTTCCTCGTCACCTGCCCACAAAGCACGCGGTGCACCGAGACCCCATTCCTGCGCCAAGGAAATACTGTCTTGCGTGCCTGCCGATGCACGCAGGTGTTCACCCCAACAAACACAAACACTAAGAAGGAGGGCACGCGGCAAGATCCTACGCTCTAGGCCTTTAGACTTTAGGCATGATATATATTGATACAAGGTCTATATCGTCCTGCTGGTGTTGTACCCCAACACACGGAGGTCAGCAAAGCCAAAGCCAGTTCTTGTACTTACGCCCCTGTATATAGCTTGCATTTGCTTTCGGAAGCCAGTCCTATGTCATCGAACTTGAAATTTCACATTCCAATGCCTCTTTGGCTCATCATGGAACCATCTGCTGATATCATTTGTTTAGCAGTAAGTCCCTGACCACTGCCCACCAAAGAAGCCGACGCCTGAAAAGCAGGAAGCCAAAATGGGCTGAGAGGTGTTGATTGGCATTTGTTGACCACTGACCCACTGCCACCTCCCAGTGAAGCACTGTGTGTGATGCATCGGTAGGCTTAACCAAAAGCACTTTCAGTTGTTACGCGCTGTGCTTGCTTGTCGGGTCACCACATCACCATTCTAGCTTCTTTCGTGCCACTGATCGGGGTATATAGGGTGCCGTCCTGGAGTGCAGGATGGGACATGCGCCTCGCCAGAGAGAATGCCACTATCGTTTGCTGAAGTGCACCTGCTCAAGCTGTTTAAGAAGTATTGTCCAAGGAATGTGGTTTGTCTACATGTGACAGAGCAAGCATATCATGCCCATTGGTAATTACTATTGCTCGTACGCCTCGCACACACACACGCACAGCCACAACACCGGCAGTTTTGCAGTTTTGCTTTGATGGCGTTTCTTCTCCAACAAAGCTTTATTGCCGTTGACAGTCGCTTGGCAGCCTGCCATGTGGCTGATCTACTTGGAGAAAGCGTCTCATCTCACTCGAAACGCGGCTCCCAAAATTGTGCAAGGAACCACCTTACACCTTCGCAATCAACAGCAATCCGCTGCACGAATCTTGGCCATTTGGGGTATGCATTTTTGGTGAACCCTAAACTATTAAACAGTTTTGGAAGAGATTTGGGCCTATCAGGACGTTGGATTTGGTCATACCTCTTTTGCGCGGACTTGCCGCGGTACGCTGGACTGGCAATCCTCAACGGAGTATGGAGAGGGATGTTTGCCGGTAAGCCCTCAGAAGCAATAATGTCTGCAAGCTGCTAGGTCTCGCAGCTGCCTGACAAACATAGACCCAGGCCCCGCCCTTCTTCAATCTGCCTGCGTCCATGCTGCCGGCCACCTGGATGCCTTTAGCATCCTGAAGAAGCTCCTGGCACAGCGCAAAAACAAACACCCTCACGAGAATCAAACAAAAAAAGAAGAAGAAAAGGACAAAAAACGTCCTCCGACCATACTTGTCTGCGCAGGCTCTCCGAATCATTCAGATTGACGTGATGTTCAATCCTCCTTTGAAGTTGGTCATCTTCCAAGGATGGCTAAAAAAATCCTAAGGCTGCAATTGAAACAGTTCAAAGGTTGCATTTGGAGAAACTCATGGCAGCACCCCAGGCCCTTTCACCAAACGCAATTTCATCTCGGGTCACCACACACGGATCAACAAGACACAGCTGCAATCAGGAAGGATCCCTCCTGCTTCGGATAAGTTTCCTCTGCAAAAGCCATCCAGCCCTAAGCAAGCACTTGGGAAATCTCGAAAGCTTCAACCCAAGGCAATACACCGCTAAGCTGATCTGAGGTTTCTTCATGCTCTGTTGGTTGATCGCACATGTGCGATCTCAAACGTCTGAAACCAGGCCGCACATGGCAAGCAGCAAACTTGTGTACGACTGCTTGCTCGTTGCAAAACCATGTCGGTTGCAATGCCCAAAGTGATGGATGGAGCGAGCTGCAAATGGTCGGCTAAGAGTGCCTGGTCCGTACCCAGCACCCACCTTCGATCAACAAAAAGGCCCAGGAGGGCCTTGCCATAGACACGTGCGAGCTCGACCATGGAGACGCAACCATCCTGCAAGCTGCGTTGGCCCACAGCCACTTGAAGCGATCGGCTTTCGTGGCTTGCTCTGGGCGGTTGGTCTTTACGAGGGTAAGCAGCCTACTTGCTAATCCCAGTGGCCAAAGAGTCGTGTCTGGGACAAAGACTGTCACACACAAAATCACATGCTGGTACCATGAATCGGTAATGAATGACTACTATAGTTACTATAGTTACATACTTACAAACGTTGCATGAACGCAATCCCCACTTTGCCTAGCCTAAGTAGCTGTAGTGCCAAGGAAAGGAAGCTCAATCAGCCAAGGCCATGCCTGCTGTCCAAACTTGGGGATCAGCACCCGCACCCCTGGAAGGCAATCAGTCACACCCAAAATCCCCCAGCTGCCCGTGGGGAACAGGACCAATGAGCAAAGCATGCTTGGACATGGCCAGCCTTCGCCAAACAGGAGAGACTGAATCCCGAAAGCTGGCTTGACAGGCAGGTCGAGTCTGCAAATGCTGGCGCAATCTTCATGACCTTTGGCCTATCAGTCGGGAGGTTGTCTTCAAACGAAGGACACGGGCCCGCATATTGGGACGCCCTCTACACAAGCCGAAGATCAAGTCATCTCAAGTCACTTGGCCGGCTGAATCTTCTACTGGGGTTGAAGCATGCAAGACATGTCACGAGCGCCCAATCCAGACGTATTCACATTGAACTTGATTGGGCGTATTCACATTGAACTTGATGTCGCCCGAATAAGGCAATCATGCCTTGGCCCATCTAATACTTTCTGACTCTGTTCCAGTCCACATTGCCTCCCCCAAACTCAACATGAAACCGGAGGGGGGGGGGGGGCTGCAGTGGGGGGCTGCAGTGGCGCTTTGCCTCACCCCACCCGCCTGATTTTTGTCCACTGAATCGAAAACGCTTTGCAGCATGCGCCGGTCGAAGTCCGTGTTTGCCCCGAAGAGGTGCTCGAACTCCTGGACTTCAGTGCAAGAAGCAGCTGACCCAAATGGATTCAGGACAGACCCGACGATTGATCAAAAGTCTGAAGTAGGGATCCCCCAAGGACGTACATCATGGCGAGCTCGCGTGGTGAGCACGCTGTTCACCCCCCAGGTGGGCTTGCCCCAACGTTTGCTCAATATTCGTCGGGTTTCATCCATCCGTGGTGCAGGGCTTTGTCCATCCACAATCCACATTTTGAGGGGCGGTTTGCTGTGCGCTTCATGGAGGGTGGCAGGACAAATGGGTTGCTTGATGTCAATCCTTCAGGGAGTCAGGCCTTTCAACAGCCTGTGAATATGAAGGTTGTCATAGGTTCAGCAAGTCCTCACAATCAGCCGGCTTCATTTGGAACCCACTCTGGGCGCGGCCATGGATGCTCTTTCGTCATGGCCCCGAACAAGGAACAACTTGCGCGCGCAATGCGAAGCCCACGTTTCGAAGCGTTGCTTTGAATACCGGAACGCCGATTGAACGAAAGCCAATCACGAAAGTGAGAAGTTGTCCAGGTCCAAGAAATGCTGCTCGCTCATAGGCCGCTGCTGTCACCTTTTAATCAGCCTGGCTTGGAAGCAACGAGCTAAAGCCAGGGATCAGCAGCTGGGCCTCAAGTACAACCCCACAAAAAAGCGGCAAAATGATAGCTCCGATTGGAAGGCCTGCTGGCGGGTGCTGCTTTGGCTATGTCTTGTTGGGCTCACACCTCCGGTTGTCACAATGGGCAACGCGGGACTCACCAGGTAACGGTCCGCGTCTTTTGACACAATTGGGCACTTAGGTTTTGAGAGTGCGGGGCTTGTTGACCCTATTTTCCAGTGTGTTTAGCTGCGTAGCTTCTTGAATCGAAATAGCAACGAACACTTTCTGGCACATTGTTTCAACAGGCAAACTTGTGCCAACATTGCTTTTCACGGGAAGCAGAATATGGTATGGCACTCCTTTTTTCAAGTTTTGAGGATGCACATTTGGGTGTTGTTAAAAGGGAAACCAAACAGAAATCAATCTATTTGGAAGTTCCGCTTTCGCGAAGAATCCATGCCTATTTGAAGCTCAGTCGGCATCCAAACCCCACCTCCATGCTGATGCGACCATCAGAATCCGCGTCTGCATGAGAGAAGGCGTTCGCCATCACTCGCTTGTCTGCATCTGACGCCGTGGTGGAGATGCGGCCTTGGACGCATCGGACACATGCCCCCGCCTAAGGGGGATGGACAGGTGGGCTCTAGATACAAGCGTGTTTTAGGGATTTGCGCGTTGGTGTGCTGGTGTGTTGATTGTGGCAGCACGTAAAGGCATAATACAAAGAGAAGGGGGGGCAAGCCGGAGAGCCAAGCAGGCAAGCAGACACATCCAGCTGAGTCACGAGCCCTGAACCAATTCCCTTTGCAAGGTATAAGTTGCGGCGCATGCATCGTCCTTTCGCACAACTGCCTTCGGCTTTCTCCGAGCTGCGCTTGGCGCCAATGACGAAGGACACCTCGGCGCACCACCCAGAGCCCAACGGATTTGGTGAGGTAGGCGCTGGTGCGCAGGGTCCGGGGCAATCATTTGAATCCAAATCAGGGACCCCCATGCTCCAAGTGTTTTCTGCATTGAAACCTTTCGCACCTGCCCACCTCATGACTCTGTGGCCTCTTTAGGGTAGCTTCCCCATTCTTCGCAGTAATAACCAAACCCCACAAGACCTACATGCGTTAAAAGAACGTAACGATGGCTGCAAAGAGTTGGACAACATACATTCCTCGAACTATCCATCCCTAAAATTGGATCCTGGAGTTGGACAAAAGATCCGACAACCCCTTCCCTATTCATAACCCCCCCTCCCCCAACCAAAAAAAAAACGGCGCCAAAAGGCGAACTCCGCGCTGTGGATCTTCCCGTCACCGTTCTTGTCCATCTGCGCGAAGACTTTCCTCGATCCATCTCGATCGGATGGTAACGAATGAGCGCATGGATCAAACGCAGAAAACCCGTCGTAGTAGAAAAACCTGAACACACATTCCAAACCAAACATGTCATAGCACGCAAAGCATGATTGCTGACACGGTGTGGTTTGGGCTTGTTCTGGGTTGGCTTCCTTGCTCTAAGGCTGACTTTGTGGCCTGATATGGAGTGCTTTCGAAGTAGTTGTGCTCCAGTGGTTGATGCCAACCCCAGTGATTGACGCCAAACTAATGCTCTCTGACTTTTAGCGACTTAGCAAGTGCAATATTTGATAGACCAGAAGCACAACTGCCATGCTGTTGTCCGTGGACTGCACGTTCTCCGGGAAGAGCAAGCGCCTGCAAACTGACACAGAAGATCATGGCGGAAATCCAAAGACAAGGGATGCGGGGCCATACGGCTGCTTGTGCGCCCGACCGGAAAAATCATGCTTGTCACGGGGGAAAAAACGGCAACATCCACGCAGAACTTAGGCAAGCAACCCATTGCGCCTGTGCCACTTGATGTGAATCAAGACATAGGCCTTTTCATACAGTTCTCAGTTCGGCGGCACGCGTGGCATCCAAATAGCTTGCACATGCCATGCCCAGCAAGATGGTCCGAAGGCTGACAGGATCCCTGCCATTCGGCCCTCGGCGCCTCAGATCGCCCAGGCGAAGGAAGCCCCGCTTGCTGACGTCCGCCTGCTGAAAGACCTGGCGGCCAAACACGCGCGCGCTGGGCTCTAGCCAGTAGACGGGCGGTCCTGGACCGTTTTCTCTTCACGGGTGAAAGTAGATGACGTGGTGTTCCCATGTTGGTGAGTCAAGCCTAATCAAACTGGGCTGCCCTCAGATCCCCCGCTGAAAGTTTAACATTTAGTGGGTTAAATGGAAACTACAACTAAACACTAAAAAGCTAAAAGGCTAAGGGGATGGCTGGGAGCCACCAAGCAAAATGAGGGAAGTGTGCCATCTACTTTCACCCAACTGTAATGGCTGGCAATCCAAGGCCAAGCTGGACTACTTCCCAGTTGCCTTGGAAGTGCCAAAGCAACTTTGGGCTGGCGTCTTCAAATTATGTCTTGAATGGTCCGCAGCTACCGTGGGGCCCCAAACGCAGACCAAGCTGCCACTTCCTTCCCCCGAGTCTTCCAAAGGCGTCACGAGCTTCGCTGAACTCCTTTCGGAATCTGCGGGAACTAGGACTTGCAGTGAGCCCTCAGGCATGCAAACATTCCCCTGCAAACCAACCTAAGCCCCAAACACACCCACCAATTGCTGCGCAAACCAACCTAAGCCCAAAAAACGAGTCGGGCCAAACAAGGGACCAGAACTCCACGCAACATCAGAATCAGCCAAACAAACAACCATGCACAAGCAAACAGACCGTTCCCAGACTCTCTGTCCACGTGCCTCTCGGAGCGCCTGGGTGTTTAGCAGCTGCAAGGATTGAAGCAGCTGCGGCAGGTCCGGCTCACCCCCTGGCGTTTGGATCCAGATTGCTCAGAACATGTCCGGAATTGTTCCTCTACAAACTCTAAGTCCACTAACTGGGGAAGTGAGTCCACAAACTGCCCTCCCCCCCACATGAAGAGGCTTGACCTACTTGCCAGGGTGCTTTACTAAAACAAGACACCTGCAACGATCTTTTGACGGAAACCCTCCAACTGTGTGTGGGCAGCCTGATTTCGACATTGCTCAAAATGAGGCTTCTCCCAATTGTGAACCCATTTCGGTTGGTGCTTGCAGCGAAACCAGAAGGACATCACTCCACCCATTTTGGGGTGGCCCCCCCCCATTTTGACAGAAACAAAAATGGCTGGAAGGGAAGCTTGGCATCCCCTTTGATAACAATGCGGCACAAGGAGGCACCATGCGAAAAGCAAAAACACAAAAAAGGAAAGCAAAAAAAGCCGCACTTTCGGCAACCACCCCAAGCAAGTGTTGCTTCTTGGGTGGGTTCCAACAAATGTGTTCCATTCGATACTCCAGATTGTTCTTTGGCACAAGGCTGTGCAAGGGATCCACTTTTTCGGAATGGGTTCTTTGAGCTTCGGACGCAAAACTTGCGCCTTCCAGGTCGAAGGTCAGGTCGCTCAGGTCCCGAGTCAGCTTTGGGGCACGCGCCTCTGACCCCACCCTGCCGGCACAACACGGCTCGAGAGCTCGAGATCGGCCTGGGTGGGGTTTCCGGAAAGGCACGGAAACAAACAGGGTTCCTTGGGTGTTTTGACAAAGGCACGACAACCAACATGAACCCCTTAGATCAACCCAAGCGAAACTCAACTCCATTGGCCCAGGAGATGATACTTCAAACACCCAAAACGGAGCCACGACGACCAATTCTCTGGTAGCACCCTTTTCAAACAAGTGCCGGGCCCATTTGAAGCCAAGGGTACCAGCAAACAAGCCACTTCGAGGGTCCCGGTGAACCCCATAGCAAATCCAGTTTGCCAAGCTCCCCGTGACCAAGGACTTGCAAGTGGAATGTCAAACAGGAGACCTCCTTGACTCAAAAAGTGACCTGCGGGTCTGTTGGCGTTCAGGCTGTCCAGAGTCGCTAGACCTCGCTAGCTTTCACCATCACAAAGTCTTACCTCCAACTGGCTAGCCCGTCCTGTAGAGCCCGCTTGCAGGCGCAGGACGGATGTTTGCATCCATCGTCTCAGTCGCTTCGCGCATCTTCATCTCCTTGGGTGCAGGACTACTGTATTGCCGACGGCCTGCAAACCATCAGTATCAGCTCTCTGCCTCAACAGTGCGAGTCAAAGTGGAGGTCGACTCACTTGGATGACATACTCCTGACGGTGCCCAACAGATTGGTCGGGGCGGTGGGGTGTTGGTGCTTGCAAAACACAGAAAGACACGCCAGTTTTCCACTGCTACCGCCAGCACATCGCACGCCGAGGGCTCCATGGCCGTTTCAAGACAAGAGGTGGAAAGCAGCCCCCACCAAAAATAACATATTGACATTATGTTCCGGGAGTCAAAAATATATTGGGTCCTCAAAAATATGAAAACAACCGTGACCTTTTGGGAGAAGCAACCATGATGGGTGCTATTTGGCATCCAGCAACCTGGACGACAGCTGCCGAAGAGCGTATCCCATTTACTACAAGAACCAGGGGTTCAAATCCCCACCAATGAAAACCACCCAGGGAAACAGGGACGACACCAAAGCCCATGTCAAGCGAGGTAGATCCGGGGCGCTGCTTCATCGCTGAGGTCTGCGAAGCCGAAGACAAAGTCCACCTCGAGCGGCTGGCGGGGGGGGAGGGGGGGCAGGTGTAGCACATGGTGCGGGTCTGTGGCATAAGGGACAAGGATCAAGGTTTGGCATTGAACAGCCCAGTATCGCATCGCGGTGGAGTCTTCATGGGAAGCCCTGCCCGTTTTTGCCGCAACGAAACCTGAAGAGTTGTGCACCCGTTTCCTGGCACAATGGTCCTGCTTTCCTTTTCAGCCATGGTTCTAGTCAAGGCCCATCCCAAATGAATCCGGCCTCCAGGGTGATTTGCTAAACCCGAGGCGGCGAAACATGTGCATCCAAATAGCCTTGGGACCTAGCAAATGAAGTGACACAACTAGAGCCCTGAACCATGAATAGGCTACATGTTTGGGAGAACGCTTACCCCCTTGCTTCAGGCAACTTACTGACAGCTGCATCACTGACATCATCGCGTCCAAACTGCCGAGTGCATCCGAGTGCCCTGCAAACTCGCTGAATTGGATCCTGGGCAAGCGGGCGCGCAGGATGCGAGCACGGGATTGTTTTGTCCAGCATTGCGCGGCCATACAGCTCAATATGTGATTCGGGCACGAGCCTGTGCCCAGGCAATGGGTAAGTTGGGGTAAACAAGCCACAAAAGAAAGGTTCCCCAAAAGCAAACCAATCCCCGGTCCCAAAGATCAGGGTTTCCCACACACCAGAGAACAACAACCAAAAGGGAAACAAACCAAACAAGAAACAAGTACCCGCAACCTTGG
Organism: Effrenium voratum; assembly: GCA_963377175.1. Classification (NCBI taxonomy): domain Eukaryota; class Dinophyceae; order Suessiales; family Symbiodiniaceae; genus Effrenium; species Effrenium voratum. The sequence continues at coordinate 193,886 of CAUJNA010000488.1, read as the reverse complement.
ATCGACGATGAACCGCACGGGCGGACCCCACCAATCTGGCCCCGGGCCGATGTCTCTTTCTCCACCGACACGAAGGTGATCGACGCGGGGACCCGGCGACGCTCATCCGAGGCGCGACGGACCCGCAAACTTGAGCCAAACACCACAGGTCAGTCACTACCGCGACATCCCTGGTGATGAAATAAACCATGGCTAATCACACCCCCCTCACGAGGAGCCCGTCATATGACGGGTGGAGCGTGCCATTTACTGATAGGATTTAACTGCTCGCATACGTCCGCAAACAGCTGGACACTACCGCCGTCAGCGGTGGAGCAAACCCACAAAGGCAGTCGCGCGACATCCCGGGCATTAAATTCCCGCCACCACCCCGAATTAATCGGGGTAACGCTGTCCAACATACCTTGTGGAAAAGTCCACATGACGACAATAGGTCACAACTGTTTGCATCAGAAATGCAAGAAGTTTAATTCTTATCAGAAGCCATGAAACAAAAGATAACGTATGTCCATTAGTACCCTCGCCTAACGGCAAGAGGTACTCCTGACCATGCGTACCTGAAAAATGCCTGAATTCCGCAAACCCGGGAGTAACCCCCCATCAGTTTGCTTTCCCTCTCACTCATACTGCTTCCGGATGAGCACGTCCAGCAGCTCAGCAGCGGTACGGGAGAGACATGACCTCCGCGCCTCAGCGGTCCGGGAGGAACATCACCACCTCCGCACCGCGCCGACCATTGGAGAACGGACGCAAGCCTATCGGCCGCAATCCTCGTGACTCAGCCTATCGGCTATCGTCACGTCTCCTCCGGTCACGTCCGCCCCGCGCACGGTCCCTATCACGATCCCTTTCGGATCTCCTGCGATCATCTCGCCTTCGATCCCGCTCCCGATCGAGTGAATCATCATCACGACGATCACGAGCATCGTCCCTCCTCCTGTCGCGATCATCCTCGCGCCGCGGACGATATCTGCGCCTCCTCGACTCTCTGGAATCCCTGGTGTCCACGGTCCTAACGGACCTCCGAGAAGGAGTACGGGAAACATCCGACTCCCTACGCCTCCTCCCAGATTGAGAGTTCGTCACGATCTGGTTGAGAGCTTCCAGTGCCGACGCGTCCTCACCATTTCTGATGAAATCCCTAACCTGCTTGTTCAGCACTCTGTTGGTGGAGATCGTCAAGAAAGCGTCCACCACCGAACTCTCAGGCAGCACCAGGAAGTGACCCTCCACCGGGCTCGCCGCGGCCCGCTCAGCAGACTGCAGCCGGATCTCCCCGCCTTCAGGCTTCTTTGCCATCGCCTTGGAGGCAGTCAAAGGCGCTACCGCATCCTTTGCCGAAGATCTGCCAAGCGCGGAGTGAAGATCATCCCCGCTAGCTTCTCTCGCTGCCGCACCCGGTCTGCTGTCGACATCGCCAGGCCTCGTGGATGCCTCCCGCTTTGTCGACTCCTTCGCAGCCTCGTCGGGATCCCAACGGGACTTCCTTTCTCTCTTCTGCCCTTCGGCCGACCCGCGGCTACCGCCGGGAGCGTCACCTCCGCCTGTCTTCTCCTTCTTGACCTCAACCTTCGGTTCGGCCTGCTTCGTCTCCTTAGCCACAGCTTTTGGAGCCGGAGCACCCCTCGCCTCAGATGCCGAAGCAGCCTTCCCTTTCGGCTCTGCCTTAGGGACTGGGGTCACTTTAGCCTTGGCACTCGGCCTGGCCCCTTCAACCACCATCTCGGCCCAAGACTTCTTCGGCTGAGCTGCTGCTGCATCAACCTCCATCGGAGCAGGTCCAGCGTCATCCTTCGCCTTCGGGACGGATGGGCTACCGCCCTTACCGGATCCTTTACCCGGCACTTCACCTGACTTTGGCGGCGGGCCGGAAGGACTACCGCCCTTACCGCCCTTTTCCCCCTTCTTCCCTTTTCCTTTTCCGCCCTTGGGGACCGGTTCCTGCTTGGGACCAGGACCCGGCGCAGCATGATGCACTGATTGGAGTCCCTCGATGTCCACGTTCAATGGTTCGGGTTGACGACCGTCAAGAACCGTCCTCACCCTTTCGTCGCTAACGTAGACGAATGGGTCACGGAATGGTGCGGGAGGCTCTGACTGTCCGGCACTGATCGCCTTCTGCACCTTGGCTATCGCCTCCTTCAACCTCTTCTTCTCATCATACCCTGTCTCCGATACCATGTACCCCCTGAGCTGCGACATCAACGCATGACTCTCCAGGATGTCCACGTCCTTTCGATGGGTCGGGTACAATGGGGTCAGATGACCAGCCGCAGAACCAATCACGTATGCCATCGGAATATAGAATGACAAGTACGTGTCATGACGAGCGAACTTCCTAACGGAAGTCGTCATACGCCTACCCCACTGAGCAGCGTGTCTTGGGTTGGCCCGGAAGTACTCCGTGACCGACTCAAATCTATCGACTTGGTTGGTCTTGATCAGGTGCTTCGCCACCCACTTCTCCACAAACGCATCCGAGGCCGAAATCCCGGACACATAGGAGAATTGGAAGAGCACCTTCGCCAGCTCATCCCACGCCGCATCGACACCTCCCTTGTCTTCACCAAGATAAGGGGGAAGTCTGATGCCGCTCTGCACCGTCATCCTTAGATCGGATGCCATCGAATAGGAAATCAAATTCCTCTTGATGACTCCGACCACTTCGGAGGGAATCCTCCTGGGCTTGAACTGCCCCATTGTCCTCACCCACTCCGGCACGATGTGGCACGTTTCGAAGTCCTTTTCCTCCGCGTTGGGGATAAAGTTCGGGTAAAAGACCGGGAGCGCGCACCCGGGACACAAGTGCATCCCATTCGGCATCAATTCTGCGCACCTCAAGCAGAACGTGGCAGTCACATTCAGCCTGATCTCTTCCCGTGATCGCCTGTGCTCTCCCCTAACGGGGGTGAAGTCACCGTAGTCCCATGCCCGATGGTACACTATCGTGTAATCATCGTACATATACGCCGCCTTCCAAGCCCCCATGTGGATCTCGTTCCTAACGGCAAGAGTCTTCCTTCTCGTCAAAAACACGGGTCCAACCAAGGACCAGTGCACCCGAAGATCCACCATTACCACCACGTACCTACCGGAGTAGTTCCGCAGCCTGTCCCTGACATACCACGAAGGCGATACCTCGGCATCCGGCGCCATGGCTCCCACAAGTGGGATCAGGCCCTCATCCTGCCTACCATCCCCAATGGTCTCGTACACATCGGGCCTCGTGATCAATATCTCGATCATGGCCTTTCCATTTCGCCTCACCCTTTGGAGCTGAACCGCCTTCCGAAAGTCCGAGAACTTCATGATGACGTATCCCACCATGGGGAGTTCATTCCAATGCATCTCGTACATCAGAGATCCGCCAGGTGCATCTTCCTGAGTATACCTGTGCCTAACGGCACTGTAACTCAAGTCGCGTCCGATCCGCGTGTGCCTAACGGCAACCAACCTGGTGCTCTCCTTGAGGAGAACGCCATCCCCGTCGTACATGACCATGAGCATCGCCTCCACTTGCCCTATCGGGAAAGCTTTAAGCGTCGGAATGAAGAACTTCCAAGACATCTCAGCGTTCTCCATACCCGAAATCTCCTTCAGGAACCAGATGGCCTGGTCACTTTTCACCCAGTTTCCAGCCTCGCGTCCGGTCTCCTTCAGCACACGTTCCTCGAATAACTCCGAGACTCTCTTTGAATTGATGACCAAGCCGTCGAAATCGCACGAGAGCAGTCTCATCAACTCCTTCGCCGCCTCCCGTCCTGCAACAGTGCCCACGGTCTCCTCGTAGTTCGGGAGGTATTCACCCAACCTCGTCTTCGAGGGAACCACAATCTGGCAAGTGACGGCCTCATCAGGGATAACTCCCGTTTCCCTTAACTCCGGATTGATCTCTCGCCTATCGGCAAGATAATCCTCCTTCCCATCCAGTATCACAAGATTGTAGGTCATCTTGCTCGCCGCCCCACTAGGCCTGAACTTCCTGCTATCATCTAGCTGGTCAGGAGCAAAGGGTCCACTAGGGGCAGCTGCACTCACCAGAGGCGCTCCTCGCCCAGAGCAGAGGTGCTTCTTGTGGAAGTTCACCATCTGATTCAGCTGCGATAGTGCGTAGGCACGATCCTCCAATGACGCACTCTTCATCCCAGCCTCAGTCAGAGGAGCCTCAGGCTTGTCATAACTCGCCTTACCGCCCCATCTCGCCGCGACCAGCTCAGCAGACTTCACAGGGTCGATCAAATTCCCCGACCATCCAGGCATATTGCTCAACCTCCTAGTCAACGCGTCTACCGACGCAGCCAAGTCTTCGTCCGTCACGGTGTAAGGGTCGACATTCTCCCTGTCGTCCTGACCCACATCCGGAAGCCTATAGTCCCCGCGGATGGCCTCCATCGCGGTCCTCTCGGCTTCCTCAGCCTCCTCTTGCGTGGCCACAGCTCTAGGAATCAGGAGCGCGACCTCAGCCGGCAACGACTTCTCCATGTTGATTGGAGTATTCTTGGGAAGGATTCTTCGATCATCTCCCTCCCCGCTGTACACGTATTCCCGAGCAGCCTTTCGGTACTCCTCAGCGGTAGCCCCTCTGTAGTTGGAGGCCTTGCTCGGGCCTTCCTTCCCAGCCTCGGTACCCCGAGGCGTGGGCTCCTTCGTCTCGGTGGAGCCCTTCTTGGAGCCTTCCTGATCCACGTCCATGTCGTCCTTCTTCTTCTCCGTCACGGACAGCTTCCCAATGTCAGGAAGGGTCACATCATCATCCTTTCCTGACCCGGCGCCCCTATCGGGGGCCGGCTCGGTCCTCGGTTGCCCCGAAGAACTCGCCCCAGGATCCACATCGCCCTCGTCATCCACATGTGGTCGCTTTCCCCACACGATCTTCGTCTTCGGCTTCAGTGGGACAGCGACACCTCCAGCCATATGGTGTCCAGGCCAAGTGGCTCCCTCAGGGTCATCTTCGAACCATGATTTCCCGAACGGGCACCCATCCCTACCAAGGATCTCCTTCCTATCGGAAGCATGAGATAGTAACACCTCAACCGCTGACTGTGCCAACGTGTCAGGCATCTGCTCCCTCGTCGGGACAGTCCGCAGCTCCGGAGCGAGGTGGCCGGCAATCATGCTGAAAGGCGCAGTCCCCAACCGCTTGCCCAATACCGCCTCGTTCAGCGCGTTGAAGTACTTCTGCAGCTTCTCCAACATTGCCGTCGCCGCCATCAGCTGGGGATGAAACATGGGCATCCGCCACGCGCGCCCAAGGGCGGAATCCACGTGCGATGCGATCACAGAGATCGTCCCTACCAGCAAGTGCGATGATGCAACCTCCGGCACCCAAGTCGGGTCGTCCAAAGGAATGCATTGACCCGTCTGCGCGTTCAGCAAGGTAGCCCTCACCCCCGGCGCTCGAAGACAATCATACGCCCTGCGGTTCGGGTCACTAACGACACCACGAACCATGTAATCATCCCGATCGGGCATATCTGCCCAGTCCCCCGGAGGTGCTCGCCCATGATGGTACTTCGCCTGAATGTCCTGCCTCATCCCTAACGGGATATGGGCAGCCTCGGACGCCACCTTCTTCATGTTCCATTGCTGATCACCCCACGGCGTAGACTTCCGATCTCGAGGATTGATGTACTCCTGATCGATCCTTCCAGCAGCTCGGGAAGCATCCAACGCCCCGTACATGAAATCGTTATGCACGGCCCTCTCCAATACCGCATTCCACTCGCTATCGCGATTCGGGAACACAATGTGGCTAGTCTCGTTCGCCTTCCTCCACTCCTCCGCGGTAACCCGCTCTTGAGTGATTGCCTTGTTCCTGATCACAGCATAGATGAAGGGCTCACCAGCCTCCCTAGCCAGGACATGCTGAACGATGAACCTCCTATTCGACCTGCTTTCCGCCGGTCTTGCTGATGTCCGCGAGCCCCTCGTGGATTGATATGAACCATGCTCACGGTGATGCCGAACTTCCGCTGACTCCAACTCGGGCGCCTCTCCCGGGTGCTCCGGGTACGGCGTGTTTGCATAATTGTGTATGCCCCCTCGAGACTCCTGGGTTGAAGCCGCCTTCGGGGTCGCTGCAGTATCCCGCAGGTCCCCGTCGTCGTCCGTGTACTTCGGAGCATAGGAGATAGGCACACCCGGGCCACCTGCACCCGACGCCTCCTCCTTCTTCTGACCACCAACAGGTTCTCGAGCCCTGCGTTCCTCCCTAACGGGCGACGCCGCTCGCTTTGCCGCAGGCGATTCCATCGGCGGCTCTGTCGTAGTCGTAGTGGCCTGAGGCACCTCAGCTGCCCTACCGGGAGTCTCCTCCTCACCTACAGCGGGAGCCTCGGCTTCCTTCTCCGGTTCCATCTCAACGTCTCCGGCGAACTCCAGCACCTCGGCCTCGGTCGGGACCCCACCATCGTTGAAGGTATCCGTAGGAAGATCGACCCCTTCCCTATCGGGTAGGAGATCATCGACCTCGGCGGAGCCACCCGCGTTCTCCTCCTCAATCGTCGCTCTAGGCGTTCGAAGATTCGAGGACCATCGATTCCCAACTTCGGTCGCCGGGACCTGAGGTGAAGAAACTCTCGGACTCCGAGGTGGGTTCGGCGGGGACTTCGGTCTCACCGATGCCAGCATCTCCTTTGTGACTAATGCCTTAGGAGGTGCTTTCGGGGCAGCGATCTGACCCTCCACTTGCTGACCTGCGTCAGACGATTGCCCTCCAGAGGCAACGCCTACCGGCGGTCCTCCCAGAGCGGCACCTGTCATGTCGACATCCTCAGACTCAGACATCGATCCGCCATCACCCATCTTCGAAGAAGTACCCTCCTTCAGAAGCTTGAGGATGTTGTCCCTGATGTGCAACGTGACAGAACCAGGCCATGTAGTCCTGGTCAGGGAGAAAAAGTCCGGAACTGCCGCAAGATAGGGCGGCACCACGGCCCATGCTCTCTGGACCGGCCGATTCCTGCCGTAGCTGTCAACTTCGCTCCCCCATGACACCGCGTCTGCTGAAACCACTGGGATCAGGTTCGCACGGAGATCGCCCATCTTATGCTGGATCTCCTTAGTCATGTGAACCCCTTGGTCACCCTCTCGATCTAACGATCGCCCCGGGCCACAAACCATCACCTTGACCTTGTTGTTGAGTGCGACCAGCGACGCCACGTCCTTACTCCACACGGTCGCCGCGTCACTTCTGGCCTTCCATGCGTTCCTCTCCCACCTATACAGGTAGGAGCCACGGAGACCAAAGACATACAGGTCATGCTTGGCAGCATCCGCGTTGCCGTACTTCTGGACACAGTCGTCCGTCCGCTTGTCCATCAGCTCGTACGCCTTGTCAATCATCATCCGAAGGGATGTCTCCTCGTTATCACGAGTGCTGGTCACGTAGTGCACCTCACAGTTCTTGAACGGCCGGCTATCTGGGGAACCCCTCAACCGGTCATTCTTTGTCCTGCACTTGAGGATGTCCTCCGCCAACGTTGCTGGGTCCATCCCTTTCTTGTTCTTCGTGGATGCAGTGTTGAACGTCTGATCCAGCAGATAGAACACAGTCGCATCCGGGGCCGCGGACTCCTCTTTGAACGCCGGAGGACCGTACCCGGCCGCCATGGCCGCAGCGATCCTCACCGCAGCACCTGTCCCACTAGCCGCTAAACACCGAAGCAAGATTACCATCTTGTCTTGGTAGCGACTCATCTCGTGCAGAACAATGGATGGGTAGATGGACAGCATCACATCCGCTAACACGGCGATTGCCCATGTGTCCCACAGCCTTTCCATTTGGATTGGATCAACTGCCACACGGGAGTATCCTCCCTTCGGCAGCTCCATAGCTGGCGGAACAACCTTCCCACTCCTGACCAGGCGCATCACCTTCCTAGCTTGCTCGAAACACTCAAGCTCCTGCGGGAAGAGAGCACCCCGACCAACGGCCTTTGCCTCGTCCTTGATCTCGGTAAGGTATCCCTTCGTTAGGGTGAGCACAAACGTTTCACCCCGGATGGCCTCAAACATGTTCGACTTCGGCACGATCCTGGCGAATAGTGCCCCACCTTCCGCCTCGGCAGCCTGAGGGGTCCCTGGAGCAGCACGCATGTTCTCCTCTTCGACGGAAAGACCTATCGGTCCCATGTAGTTCTCTGGGAAGAACTTGTGCATAGCCCACACTACCGATGGAGCATGCGGATTCCACTCGACGAATGGGTTGTAGTACTGCAGGGTGCTATCGCCCCCTGAGTTGCACAGCTCCACATATTGTGAGTCCGCCGCAGGCTTCTCAAGCTTGATGCAGATCCCACAGATCCCCAACCTCGCGTTCGGGAACACTCGTTGGGCTCCTCGCTTGACGCCCTTCAGGTGGGGATTGTCGCTGAACAGATTCTCGGACTCGTCCGGTTGCGCGATGCAAATCGCGACCCTCGCCCACGTGTTCTGACCGTAGTGCGACAGAGTGCTGTATCCCAGGGCCTCGACCGCCTTCAAAGATGTCCACACCCCTACCCATTCATCACTCGCGGTGGACGCAGTAACCTGCATACCACCCAGGATGCTCCACAATGAGGATTGCGAAGTTCCATGGATGAGGACCTTCTCAGTGTCCGTCTGGCCCCTGAAATTGATGGCCAAATCGAAGAATGCCCATCCATCGTCGGGACCAATTTCCACGTCAGTGGTACTCGCCGGATTCTTGGGCGAGATCCTCAACACCTGTCTACGGTCCCAGTCAAAGGCATCATGCAAGGACGTGACCACACCTGACATCTGTCCCATCGCGTGCAGGTAACCCCGCATTCCTGGCTTATCAGCCGACGCAAACTTCTGACCGACGGGACCGACGAAAGCCTCCGTCCCGAGGAACATCTAACGATCTCCTCCCTGTTTCTCCCCTCCGTCAGCATCATCGCGTCCACGACCAACTCCGGAGGCGTGAACAGTGCGTTTGGCCTCTCGCTCATCCAAGCACGGATAGCGTTGAAATGGTGCTCCGCATCGCCGAAATCATCTCCACTATACAGAGGGTGATCTCCGAATGCCACCTCTGCCTGATCAGCGACCGCCTTTACCAAGGGAGTCTGCGGGTGAACTGTCTTCCACTCCGGCCAGGCTTTCGGGTCTGCAGCCCACATTCCTCCGCATGGTTCAGCTGCCGGCTCCGTACTGCTATCCATGGGTAGCGCACTCTTGCCACTTTCAATGCTCTCCTCAATCGCAAACACGATATGATAAGGAAGCAAGAAAGCAGGGTCCGTCGGAACCGCAGCGCAGAGAATGGCCGCCAAGTGCACGGCGTTCAACTCCGTGACCTCCACTCCCCGGCGCTTCATCTCAGCCACTATCGCGGCAGTCCTGATCGCCCGGTACCGGAGCAGCTTTTCATGGTCCGTCACCGGCATGTGCGACTTGTCGAGCTTATCCTTGCTGATATGGGACACCCTGCCAACCAGTTCGTCGAACCTCGCAGCACTGTCATCCTCAATCAGCTGATCAGCCTTCTCCATATCTGGATCAATCGTGGTGAACTTCGGATCCTGTCCCCTGAACCCTTTAACCGTCCACTCGCGGTACCCCGCAAGCAAACAACTGGCCACAGCCTTAGGCTTCTCCATACCCAAGCCCATCTCCAGGTCCCAGGACGGCCGCGGAGGCGTCGCCATGCAGTGCCCCAGGCCCATTCCGCCAGCTGCCGCCATGCGTCAGCAGGTTCGGGCCACCGGCCACGGAACCACGGAGGAACTGGGAACCCAGCCTACCGGCCAGAATTCCCCTGTCCTTCAGAAGGCTCAGCCTACCGGCCAGAGACCCTCTCCCTAGAACAAGAACCTAGAAGATGAATAATTGACTGAATCCGTCCTTCACGAAGCAGAAGAAAACCTTAGTGATAGGCATATCTGCCTCATGCTTCAGTACTGGTCAGTAAGCGCACTGAGTCGCCTGTGAATGTGGTGCGGTTGCCCGCAGTGTGAGCCAGCTTGATCAAGCAAATGCTACGCGGCAACGAAGTTGTTCAACCACTTCCCAACAGCAAGCAATCGGTCGTGCTGAGAGAGAGTATCCCCTCCTCGCATCTTGCAAGTACTCCAAAACGAATTGAAGGACTTAGAAGAAAAACACCGAAACACAATCCCATGCCTCTTGAGACCACATTGGCAAGCGCAAACAGATCAATCGAACCCATGCGTGATAGCAACTCCTTCAACCTCACCTTCCTTCAATATATTGCATTTGGGTCGGTAGAGAATGATCGGAACACATCCACTGGTCCGAGCATCACAAGCCAAGTTGAACCTTTGCCTAACGGCAGCCTCGGTCCTATCCCTGAGCTTTCTGGTCTGTCCCCACTTCCCAGTCCTGGAATCAACCCTATCGGGTGCAAGATCATTAAGAACAAGCACAACATAACAAAGGCTATCGCCTTCAATCCTACCCGACCGTATGATGTGATTCCTGTAACCAGGAGCAACTTGAAGCGTGACAACCCTGCAAAGATCACTATACGCAAGAACTCCGGCTATCGCCTGGTCCGCAATAATAGTTTTCTCGCATCTTTTCCCTCCTTTTTCCTCGTCAATCACGATTCCCTCGTACTCAGAGAGTAACCTCTCAATGAGCCGATTGAAACCGGATTTTGCACCTGATTCCATGCGTACCCCCCTAAGCGGGGGCAGTCCAGGAGCGGCAGGGGGCTTAAGACAGGGTTGGGTGGGTTGGGCCAAATATTCCTGCAGGTATCCCGGCAGGAACATACCAAGGGTGTGCAGATTTCTATTCCACACGACCTTGTCAATGCAGGCCTTAGTGAAAATGTCTGCACCTTGGTAGTGAGACGGGCACGCAACGAACCGAAAAATTCCATCATTAAAACGTTCGTTGAGCCACGAGATGTCAATGCGCTGCGTCCTTGACATATAGCGCATGTTGGGATTATTCCCAGTTATAACGATCCGGCATGCCGATTCGTTATCCTCCAGCACGTTGATAATAACGGCTGGGTCTCCTTTCCCTTCCCAATAGCGTGCTGCCAGAGGGTAGCTAATGCCATTCCCTCCTTGGACACTCCATGGTCGAGAGCAACAATCTCTGCTTCGGGAGTCGACTTCGAAACGGAAGTCTGTTTCTTGCTTACTCCAGTGATGGGCATGTAGGTCCTAGGACCCACAAGGCAAATGAGCACTCCCGATGTGCTCTTGGAATCAGTACGATCCCCAGCCAGATCCGCATCACAGTAAGCAACCAACTCAATGAACTCTGGGCTATCGCCCACCCAACCGTACAAATGAAGATCGAGCGTAGAGTTCACATATGAGATTAACCTGTGGAGCTTGCGGTCACAAAGATGATTCCACTTCGTGACCCGGCTGGCTAACGCCTGCACGGGACGAATTAGGTCATATCTGCCCATCCGAGCTCCGTAGAGAACCTTCATCAAGCACCGCCGCCGCGTCATTTCCGAGGCATCCTGGCTGCGCATTGACGGTCTCCATGTCCATCGCCTGGTTGAAGAGTTTGTCAAATTCAGGATTGACGGAATTCTCGTCAAACTCCGGCTTGCTCTCGTCCAGGAACGGAGTTTCAACCTTCTGCAGCTTCTTCGGGTACTTTCCCTGACACAGCTCAATGTATCTATCGACACATGCCTGCATGAAGCTGCTCTCGCTGTACTTGATGAATCTTATCGTGGTTTCCGGCTTGGGGATGTCCTTAGAGAGTAACCCCTCTGGACCAAACCTCAAGTCGGGTTGCTCCTTATCAGGAGGATTGCCGACCGTCCACGCTAGTCTCGGGTCAAAGTGACCCTTGACCACCTGTTGCGTGAATTCGTGCTCGCAGCCAAGATATCTCTTGAGCTGCCTTGGTTCCTCCATCTTGATGACCTTCGAGATCAGCGCCCATCCTTCCGCGATGTTCTTCGCCGGCCCACTCATCTTGAAGTCATCCACGTACACGACAAGGAAGAGGTCGAGCTCCTCATGCCTAAACACGCTGGCCCAATCCTTCACCTTGACGTAACCGACCTTCTTCAGCATTGCCTCGCAGTGCTGTTCCCAAAAAGTACCAGCATCCGGATGTCCATATAGTGCAAGCACGAGGACAACGACCGGATCCTTGTATCTGAGATTTCCGCTGCCTTCGAACCACTCAGGTGGCCATTGATCGCGAGGAATCCTCACCCAAGTCTTCTTTCCCTTCAAGCGGGCCTGAGTGTACGCAGACTCCCCATCACTCACTTCCAGAAGATTCCCTGGGAGTAACCCGTGAGCATCACCCATCTTACCCGCCGCCATAGTAGCGGGGCAGGAGGTGTTCTCGGAGAACAGGGCCCAATGCCCGGTCTCATCACGGACAAAACATCCCTCGAACACGACTCGCCCTTTATACTTGCGATTTGGATCGTCCTCCGGAAGCTCGTGATTCTTCTCGACACAAATGTCGAAGATTCTGCCAACATGGATCTTCTCCCCTTCCTTACGTGCCTTGGCCGCAACATCATGCCATTCTTGGACGGTCGACAAGTCCCAGCATCCTTGCGAAGTTAACTTGTCCCACTCCTTCTGAAGAGCGGCCTTAGCCTTGGCATTTCCAGCTTGTTCCTTTTTGTTCACTGGCCTAGCGACACAAGCGTACAAGGGAGGAAAGACATCCGAGCTCTTTGGCCGATGAGATAGGGATATCTCCCCCCTGGGCATAGAGAACTCAAAGGTCTTTCCATCAGATCCAATCGTAGGGGCAGCGGCAGCTATACCAGTGCTTCCGAAACCCGCGGATCCCCTATCGGTTCCCCGCTTGGCTTTCCTAGGGACGATCGACGCGTCAACGAGCATAACGCGCTCCAGCACGATCTGCGCAATGCGGTCCCCAGGATTCACGACGAAGTCCTCATCCCCATGATTAAAGAGGATTACCTTGATCTCTCCGTCGTAGTCGGGATCAATGACCCCGCCGCCTACAGCGATCCTGTTCTTCACGGCTAGTCCTGACCTGGGAGCTATCCTAGCATACACCCCAGCTGGCATCTCTACCGAGATTCCGGTGCTGACCAAGCCTGACCCCCCTGCGGGAATACTTACTCCCTCAGAGGCATAGGTGTCCAAACCCGCACTCCCCGAAGTAGCCCGCGTCGGGATCTTGGCAGTCTGACTGTTAAGACTAACGTACAGGGTATTCGGTTTCTTCTTCCATCGCTGTTCAATCGGGTCAACCTCGACCGGCATAGCATTCGCAACCTTCTTGAAAGTGCCGTTCGGGTACCATGCTCCAACGATTGCCTCGCACATTTCACTCGGATAGAGAGCAGTCGTTGGGGTGACCGACCCCTCAATGCGTGCATGAAGGTATCCCTTCTCGTGCTTGCATTTCCGACCTGACAGCTCATCAATGAGCTCCTTGGAGGTCGTCGCAACCTTCCACTGTTTCCTGATTGGCACACCGTCCTTATCCTGCATCCCGAAATCACAGCCGTCGAAATCTACGGTCTCGACATCAGGATCAGCAAGAAATCTCTGCATGAACGGTTGCTTCCATCCAAGACAGTGTCTAGGCCACTCAAATGCAACCCTGCCCCCTCCTCGCCTAACGGCTCGGGAGGCCCGCAGGAATGCCGCAAACATAACCTGAGAATTCCTTCTAAGATCATTCAGGTGTGATGCAAACTCAGCACCGTGGATTGAAAGGTTGACATACTGCCATGTACTCCACGGTCCGCACGGAATTGACGCCCACAGGTCACACCCAGGATTATCCTCGATGATCCCAATAAGCCGACTAACGTCTTTGGCTTTGGTGATGTCAAATGAGCCAACGTGAACGCGAATTGCATCGCCTCCACACTCCATCATCACTGCGGACAAACGCGAGTCAGGTTCACACGCAAACTCGATGAGGAGCTTGCGGCCAGGCGCTGGAGCAGCCGGGTCCCTCTCAGGATGTTCGCGGCGTCGTTCTTCCCTTAGGGATAACTCCCGTTCGGTTTGAACATATATCTCCCGAGACCGGGTGGACATCTGTCTCCAACTATCCGCATCAATTGAATTGGGTTTTCCGGTGCCTGCGTATGGCCGCTCACGCCTATCGGCGGATTGGCCATAGTCGATCCTGTCTCCGTGCAGCTTATGACCCTTCTTCGGACCTCCGGCAGGTTTGGCTCCTTCTTCCTTTGGCTTAAACCTACCGTGGGGAGCACATCCCTTATCAAAGAGGATGGTCACACCAGTCCAAAATCCACGCGTGAAATGCCGATGATTGGGAGCATCATGATGACGATCATCTCTCACCCAATTTCCAACGGCATCAAGCCCCCGCATGTGCGTGACCCTAACGGTGTCAAGCTCCTCATGCGAAGGACCACCTGGAGGAAGGTCCTCGTTCGTCGTCCCGAAGAACTTCTTCCGCACCTCAACGTGGATACGATACCAGGCGCTGTCCTCGTCGTGCCGCTCCCAGTAATCTGAGACGCACGCGTCACCACTCCCTTGGACAGCCTTGCTCTGAATGGCCCCATCAGACTTGGAAGAGCTACCGCCCCCCTCGTCCTGTTGGTCATCGTCATCATCATCAGGATCATCAAATCGACCTTCATCAAAGTCGAATTCATCCCTGATCCTCTTACTCGGCTTAAAGTCGGCTCTTCGGTCAGCTAACGCCTCCCGAATGGTCCGAGTCCTAGCGTCATAGGATGCCAACATCGGGAACACGTAGGGCTCCTCAGGGTTCTTCCAGATACGTTTGACCTGGTGTACACTTGGTTTCCTGAGACCCCTTTGGATGTGCTCGAGATCAGCAACGAGATAGTCGCCCTTCCACAGCCCCCCTGGTTCTAACCGATAGCCCAGAAATAGGCCTGGCTTGGAAGATGGGGCGAACTTCGGATCCTCCTCTATCTTGATGAAGTCCCGCTCTTTCTTCTCGGCGGGCAGGGCAGTAGTGACGCTTGTCTCTTCAACCTCTACCTCATCAATGGGAACAAAGTCCGGTTCGTCGTTGCATTCGGGTTCATACTCCTCGTTCTCATAGATCTCGGCCTCGTCCTCATCGATCTGATCAAAATCACAGTCGAAATGAGTTTCTCCAGTCCATTCGTGGTTACCTCCACGGTCGTTCTCGGCCTGGAGCCAGTTTTCGTCAACAACAAATTCGGTCGATCCGTCCAGATAGTTGAGGACTGTGCTCCGCCTCCTGCCAAGGTCTTTGATCTTGACTGGACAGCTCGTCCCTATCGGGATAAAGAGCTCGGTTCGCGCTTCAACGTGGACGCGAGTGAGAACCTTCTCGTCTTCATTTGCGATCCAGTGGTCTCCTCCTTCATCAACGTCCTCTGAGTCGATCTTTCCAGCATGTCT
This sequence comes from Effrenium voratum, assembly GCA_963377175.1. Classification (NCBI taxonomy): domain Eukaryota; class Dinophyceae; order Suessiales; family Symbiodiniaceae; genus Effrenium; species Effrenium voratum. Next base: position 178,551 of record CAUJNA010000488.1, on the reverse strand, counting down.
GAAGTCGTTTTGGGCGTTTTGAACCCCCCCCTTTCTATCCCTGCGAATCTTGGGAGCAATGGGGTAGAAGTCGACCAGACAACCAAACGGCAGAATGACTCCGCTGAAGTTCCCGTACCGTGGCGTCGCATCCACGGTGATCCCTCACCGCGATTTTCGATGTTCCTTGCCATGGAAAAATGCCTAACGGCAAATGGCCACCATCGAGGTTCAAATCCAGCTTGACGCAGGAGCACACGTGCCCCGTGAAGAACGAGCTTAACCTTGTTCTCGATCAGGCCATTGGTCTTGGGCATGCCCGGTGTAGAAAGCCGGTGCAATGCTCCAAGCGTAGTGACAGCATTCTTCAGCTCTGGGGCCTGGTCGCTGTACACTAACTTCAGAGTTTGCCCCCCTGCAAACCTGCGAAATGCCTCCAGCGTATTGCTACGGGATCTGGATTGCACAGGGAGGACTTCGAGGTAGTCAGTAGCGAGGTCATAGAACACTATCGCGTCCGCTTCGCCATGAAAGCCTCGATCCTTCAATCCTCGCAACACCATCGTGTCAGCAGTGGTTAGGTCCCCGAAACTTACCACGTCATGCGCAGCAGCACCACCTTTGCGGCGAAGCTTGACATTCTCCATCTTCGCACGCTGGCAGTGCGGGCAATATGGGTTCTTCGGGAGATGGGTAAGCATATGGCGAAGCGTCTTAGCATCTGCCCGCCATTCAGCCTCTGTGCGGAGTCCGGAGAGAAAGTTTATCTCGACAATGTCACCATCATCCCCTTCCCCCGGGCCAGGAAAAGGTGGTGAGTGGCTATCGCCCTCACCCCCCTGTTCCGCCTTTCCGGGAAGAGCAACGGTCTCGCACTTGACCCGAAACCACGTTTCACCCGTCCAAGGGACATCAGATGCTATCGCATGCTGATCTCTTTCGGATAACTCCCATAGACTATCAACCAGCACCTCATGGGTAACCCCATTTCGATGAACGACAGTTTTCCTGTAGTTGTCCAATCGATCAACTCCAACGGGGCAATCATCGCCTATCGGCACAAACTTTGCTTTGCGCGGAAGCCGGTGCTCCTTCACAACATGGCCCGACCGCTCAGTGCGCCAGGTGTCCTGTAGCTCACTCTTGGCCGCAAGCTCAGACCTACACAGCGGAATCTCGCTGGTTTCAAGCCCTCGATACGCCGCCCCGGGGGCAGGCATAGCAGGGATTGGCTCAGCATCATCAAGAGTGGGAGAAACGAACTGAGTGTCACCATGAGGAAGATATGGCACGTTGTTGATGACATCCAATGTCACCGTCCGGCCCGAAGGACACGTGAGAGTAGGCTTGCAACCTGCAGCCCATACAAACGAATATCCCATATCCATACAACGCTTTCCAACGGAAATGATGGATGGAGTGGACTCAAGGACGTGTGCCTCAATCACCTCGTCCAGGTTGCCAACATCAGCATCAACACGACCAGCGGTGCGAGTCGCCCCGTTGGCAGTGTGCAGCGCATGAGTGTGCCCGCCTTTGGCGATCAGGGCCCTATCGGGTCCTTTCAAATCACCGAGACCGACCAGATCCATTGGGCAACCAGTATCTACCAGCCACCTCACCCCATCGTATCCAACAGGTGCAGCAACCTTCTGAGTGTACTTCGGCTTTCGTACAACGCGATGTCCCCGCACATCACCAGGGTTGGTATCGATGTCCTCGTCATTGTCTAGGAGCACTTGGGCGTGAACAGCCGCTGCTCTTATCAGAGCACTTTGAACTTCCCTAGCAATTCTCTTGCGCGAAGGGAACTTAATCGCATTTGGATGGCTGTATCCAGCCTCACGGCAACGATTCACGACCCTACCCGTATTGTCATTCTCAATCGAGACAACAAACACATCAGGAAGATCGGGAATCTTGACCCTGAGAGGTTCCCTACCGGGACCCTTCGGGAAGTACTTCTTCCTCCAGGACAGTGCAACCTCCGCATCATCGCAGTACCAAAACGTCGTCTTGGTATCACTTCGTCTTGGGAGTCTCCTGAACAAGGTTGCTCGGCGATCACAAAAGTTCACCCCGATATCCTCGATCACGGTCCCATTTGCGTCAACTGTCCGTCTCCAAATGACTTGGTCCCATTTAGGACCTCCACCGGTAGTGCCGGAGAAGAACAATGCGCCTCGCTCGCTTTTCTCCCAACTGCTAACGCAAGGAGGGAGGCAACCCGGTGCAGACCCACCGGTAGCTGGGGCAACAGCCCACATAGCTGGACACGCCACAACAACACGGTTGGCCTCAGGGTAACGGCCCGCCCCGCCTAAAAATCCGTCAATCCTTGAGCGGGGCTGTCGAGACGCCTCGCCTCCCTATCGGGAGGACTGGGCGTAGGCGATCTAGGGGTATCCCCCTCTTCATCCTCAACAACCGGACCAGCAGTGGAACGAGGCGTAATGGGCTTCGTGCCTGGTGGTGGCTTCTGATGCAGGTACTTGCACGGCTGAGCTGTGCATTTGCCATACATCCAGTCGTAGCAGTATCCGAAGAACATAGGCTTGTCCCTAACGGGCCTATCGCCAGTCCTCGGCGTAGAGGGCGCAGCGGGGTTCCTTGGGCTCTTGTCGTGCTCAAACCTGCATTCCCGGCCATATTGACACTTCCCAGTCTTCGTATACTCCCAGCACGCCCGATCAGCAGGTCCAGCAGGGGACTGTCTTCTCGGCGACTTGGGAGACGGCGTGCGCTTATCCCTCTGACTGCCTCTTCCAGGAGAAGCTCTGTCTCTCTGACTGCTCCTTCCGGGTGAAGATGATCTCGGCTTTCCGTCGGGTTTCCCATCCCTTCCGGACCTAACGGACCTTGAAGGACTAGGATCACTCTTCCTGGCAAGTGGATCGTATCTCCGTACAACACCAGGGGCACCAGGATGCCGATCCCTCTCCCGGGATTGAGAGCCTGATCGTGACCTCTGTTCATGAAAGGTCTGGTACATCTGGAGCGTGTTCTGGCGCTTCTGCCACCGTTCGACACAGTCCTGACAAGCCTTATAAAGCCACGCGAACGACCTAACGGTCATATCGCGATCCCACCTTTCAATGTCAGGCCGCATACAGCGCAGATGACGAACGTTCTCAATGAACACAGCCAATAGTACCCCATCATCGATCTTCTTCCTAATCCCAGAAATGAGATTGTCCCAGGTGCTCAGATAACTCCGGAGCCTTGCCTCATCATCGGAGTGACCTGTCTGCCGGCACTTGAGACTGGTCAACTCAGCGATCTTGAAGGTCTGGTCGTCTTCGACTCCAGTCTGCAGGTGGTTCAGCAGAAGCTTCAAGATCTGTCTCCCCTTGATACCCTGCGGAGGACTCATATTCTGAGCGGCTTCGGTCAGGCGATTCATCTTGTCCCTGACAGCCCTGGTCTTGATACACTCCCTGATAGCACTCGTGAAGTTTGAGTCCAAAATCGGGTACTTGCAGGGTCCGCCAAGAGCATCATAGTCAAGCCTCTCAGTCTCTGATATCCACGCTAACGCGTAGTCAGAGTCAAAGCTGAAAGCATTCCTGACCCTCTCCTTGACCTCGGAAAGCCACTCGCGCAGCTTATCAGCTGTCGGCTCAGCAGGCAGCACGATCGTGTTGCACTTATGATGGAACCGATCCTTATCGACAACGGTGGAAATCAGAGCCCCTATCGGGGTACATGAGGTAATCCTGCAACTTTCACACAGTCTCGCAGGCATAGGGCAGCAAACTTCACACGCCCTCATTCCGCAACCAACGCAAGGAACAAGAGGGAAACCAGGCTCAGGGATTCTGCTGCACTTCGTGCACCTGTCCCGTCCATCGTCTCCCCTCAAGGCTTCAGGGAGAAGACCACCGTCTCCCTGCCTACCGGCACCATTCACACTATAGCCGAGGCTAAGACCCGGCCCAAGGTTACCACCGCTCGCAACACTTGAGGGGTAACCTGTGGCATTGCTAGACTGACTAACGCCAGCGCCAACCCCTTGGTGACTAACGCCGCCTCCGTAGGCAGGACCATAGAAACTGGAACCACACTGATTGTTCCCAATTCCATGAGCATCCGCAGCACTACCGTGGAACCCGGGCGCTCCACCAGGGTAACCCCCGGTAGGAGCCCCTCCACTCGGGCCTCCAGAAGGCCCAGCGGGATCTTGGCCTCCACCATAATGTCCAGGACCTGGCGGTGGAGCTGGGGCATGTCCATGCCCACCACTTCCGCTCCCACCTTGACCAGTTGGTCCGCCTTGCCCACCACCTCCCCCGGGAGGAGGAGGAGGGGGCGGTCCAGCTTGAGCGCGTTCATGCCGAATATTGCAGCGTGCACATCGCTCAAGGCCGTCATTTCCGAAGTAACAGTGGTTCTCACAGACGTGAGCCCCACAATCCGTACAGAGATACATGGAGACCTCCTGAGCATTCTTGCGGCATGCCCAGCATTTCATCTTCAGGAACTGACAATTGCAACAGTCCCCGTCGTCGCCACGACAAAGCCCGCAGAATTCACGACTGCATGTCACACACGAGAATTCAGCATTCGGGTGCCTACGGTCGTTGGGATCATCGAGGGCACAAATCTTTGGCGCTTCTGGGCCATCACCGCCGGGAGCCCCTCTTGCAGCCGGCACTGAGGCCTGTCCACGATCCGAAGGAGCTCCAGCAGTCCCTCGCCTATCGCCGGGACTCTGGGTGTCGGCGGTGACTCTGCTCCCAGGAGTCCTCCACTCATCACCAGGACTCTGGATGTCGGCATGGACCCTATTATCCCCACCACCTCCTGAATGATGACCTGGGTTCGGAGAGACGTTCCCGCTATCGCGGATTGGCCTATCAAAATTCGGAGAGACGCTCCCGCTATCGCGGATCGGCCTCTCCCCCCTCGATTGTCGACTCCGGGCCTCAGATCCCCTATCGGGGACGGCAGCAGGCCTCGGGCTCCTATTCCTACCCGCATCCCTATTTGGGGAAATAGAAACGTCCCCCCCTGCGCGCGCGCGGGGACCAACCCTTGCACGCTCCGGTGGCGAATGCGACCTGTCAGGCAACCCCCGAACCCTCCTGCTCCTGCTGTCGGACCTCTCCCTAACGGGATAGATCGGATGCCTGTCTGCGCGAGAAGGATCGACCCTATCGGGCACATTCGGCAAAACATGATCAGGCAAAACAACGCCTCCGCCTGGTCTCACCGGCAGGCCAGTACCCCGGCCGTCACCTTCCCCTGGTGTAGGCGTCGGTGACCTGATCCTATGTCCTTGCCCCGCAAATGCATGGTAACCAACATTCCGTCTTTCTCTGGGTTGTGGAGGAGCTTCATTAATCTGCTGGACACCCTGAATGATGCCAGCAGCCTCGTCAAATTGACCCTCCATCTCAAAGAGCTGGGACATGATTCTGTTGTTCGCGGCGCTAAGGTTACGCACGTTACCATCGATAGCGCTGACTCTCCGCATAACACCTTCAAGTGTACTCCGGAATGTGCCGAGCTCTCGCCTAACGGCAGGCTGCACTTGGTCACTGCTGGCAGGAAGATTACGGATCTGTCCTTGGATGCCATCAACGACCCGATTCACAACTGCCGATCTCGCTTCATACCGTTCAACATGTGATTTCACGGTTTCAAACCTAGAAATGATGTCGTCATGATCCCGACGTTGACGTTGAATTCCTCGAGCCAGATCCTGCATCTTCCGATTGATCTCGTCAACAGCCTCATGCCAGTCCTGCGGGGAATCATGCCCTGATGGTCTATCGACCTCCTGAGAACCCCTTCCACTCTGCAGTCTAGACACTCGATTAACAAGACGAGTGTGCTCCTCTTTGACCCCCTCAATAGATTCAGAGGCCCACTTGGCAAATGTCTCGTGATCAAGGAGAGCTTTCTCGATCTTCAGGTTTAACTCCCTGAAATTTGCATCGACTACACTGCCGCTGGCCCTATCGGACGGATGCGCGACAGGGTTCGGGTTCCATACACCTGCCGGGGTCCGCATCCCAACGGCTTTCTCTACCGAGAACATCCGTTTCTCAAGCTTGTCCAAATCCTTAAGGGTCTCGTCCTCAGAAGCAGCATGGCTTCTGCGGGCAGCCTCACTATTCTCCTGAATCATCAGGCGAAGCCGATCAGTCGATGCCTCATTGTCCCTGACAGATTCATGGACCTCGTGGGACAGTAGGTTAATCCTCTGCTCCACGACCTCGGCTTGCTCATCGATGGCTTGCCTCACAATGGCCTTGCTATCGGGAATAACTTCCCTTGCGAACCGTTGAACTATCATTCGCATCCTCCCGGCATCAGATTGAGTCGCAACCTCAGCTGCCAGGCGATCGACCTTGTCCTTCGTCCGTTGACTCTCGTCACTCCATTCCCTTCGCATGGAACTCACCTGACCGTTCAGTACCCTGATTTGGTCAGCAAAGATGTGGAACGCCTTCGCGACTGAGCCAGAAACCTCACCTCTCTCGAGCATCTCCTGGATGTGCAAATCGAACACCTCCTTCGCCCTAGCGTCACCTGATTCGCCGGAAGACTGGGATCTGAGGGCGGGAGGAGTCGATATCTCGATCCTCTCAGGAGCCCCACTAGCCCCGGCATGTCTTCTGGGGTCATCCACGGGACAATCATCAATCCTGGATGGTCTACTCGGGGTAGATCCCCTTCTCCGGCTATCGCCAGATCGAGGATCAATGTTGGATGCACGTGACTCGGGGGTGGAGTGAATGTGAACATCAGCGGGATCGGGCATCTCCTCATCCTGCGGAGTTGAATCCATTGGTGAGGGGCTAGCCCTCCTCGCCTTTGACCTATCGGTCTCAGCGGCGAGAGGTGACGGTCTTTTCGCAGAAACACTACGTTCCCTGGCAGTCGAACCCCATTGAGGTGTGAACTCGTTGCTAGACCTCAGAGTTTCAAGATCACTGGTATCTCGCCCTAACGGGCTAGCGATCGACGGACGATCTTCGATCCCGAGTGCATCGGCAAGCCGACCATCTCTGGCACCTGTCCTAACAACATCGGCAGCCCGCTCAGTGATCCTCGGTGAACCAGTAACCCGGTTCGAGTTCACGTCTCTCTGACTCAACGGACCTCCAAATGTGATGTTGGGAAAGGGGGGAACATTCGGGGAATCACCAATCGCCGGGGGACCTACCGGTCCCTCGCGGTCATGAATGGCCTCCAATCCCCGAAGAACTTCCCGACTGTCCCTGGCTCTCTCTCTCTCGCTTCGGGCATCCCTGTCAACGCGAAGGTCCCTGGCGGCTCCACGAGAGAGGCTCCTGGGCCTCGCAGCATCACGGATCCTAGCATTTCGTCGTGGTTGGTCCTCCTCCTCATCACGGCGATCCGCAAATGCGGCATACTCGTCATCATCATCGACCTCAAACTTGGCAGCGGCGGGACTAGTCCTTGCAGTCTCACGGCTGCCTGCATCTCGGCGCGAATGGCTCTCCTCCTCATCCGCAAAATTGTAATCTTCGCCATCATAAGACTCAGATTTGGCAGTATTAGGGTTGGGCCTACCGGCATCAGATCCCTGCTTTGAGCTACTGCCCCAACCTGCGGTTGATTTCAACAGATCATCGTATCCGAAGTCCGTGAATTTCCGCTCCTCGTGCTCATCAAACTGACCTGGATTTTGAGAACCAGTGGATCGGCCCGGGATACCTCCCGGAGCCAGAACCATAGTCCCTGGTCCCTGCGGCCTATTCTCAAACTCATCCGAGACCTGCGACTCACCTGGAACAAGAGATCTCGGAGGTCGAATCGGCATGGCCTCCGGGTCATCCGAATGAGGGCGGGCCATGTCCATCGCCATGCTGATGAAGTCAAAACGTCCACGTCTATGACCTGATTCAGAGCCACTCCTACCGGAGTAAACCCTTCGTGTCTGCTCGTCATCAGTGGCCTGGCGGAAAATACGATCGTCTCCATCGTCGGCGTACCCGCCACGGCTCCTGGGTGTATCCCTACCGGGATCTTCACCCCTGCGGTCCTGACCTGTTGAACCTGCTTCGAAATCCTCGTAGTCATAGTCCGGTAGGTCCTCACCTGAGCGGAGGCCACCTAGGATGGCCTCCTCATCCACGACACTCCTGCGAGATCGTGGGGTCGACATAGAGCTTGTAGTTGATGGTCTCAAGCGCGTAGGAAAGTCCTACGGCTGATAACCTGTGATTCGGGCACGAGCCTGTGCCCAGGCAATGGGTAAGTTGGGGTAAACAAGCCACAAAAGAAAGGTTCCCCAAAAGCAAACCAATCCCCGGTCCCAAAGATCAGGGTTTCCCACACACCAGAGAACAACAACCAAAGGAAAACAAACCAAACAAGAAAAGGGTTAACCCGCAACCTTGGTCGACAACAGGCCGCACGACTGGTCCCTACCAACCTGACGGCGGCCCGAGGTCTCTTTCTCCCCCGAGATGCCGTCGGTCGACGCAGGGGTTCGGCGACGCCCATTCGAGGCGCGACGGAACCCAAAACTTGAGCCAAACACCACAGGTCAGTCACTACCGCGACATCCCTGGTGATGAAATAAACCATGGCTAATCACACAATACAACAAGAGAGCAGTATGTCCCCGCAGTATGCATTTTGGAGAGGAAAGGGACAATTTGTATGTATGCAGGGACTGCCCAGATTTGACCACTCTCCGTGAGCCAACTCGCTCCGAACGTTCGAAGAGCAAACGCAATGCAGATCAGGCATCTAAGCAATATGCAAGTAGTCTAGAACATACGCATCCAAGCCAAGTTATCAAGTATGTAGCCCAAAGTGAACTTGCAAGTTAATCAATATGGACCTCTCAGCTAACATTGGGCTGGGTTCACAGTCTACTCCATTTGGCACATCTTAGGGTTTTGAGACCCCGAGCCTTTGATCCTTGTTGACATCCATCCGCTCGAAGATCTTGTCGACCTGCAGCTAAAAGGCAAGGAACCACACCCCGCAATCCATAACATTCTAGAGGTAAAGGTATAGTCTCAAATTCAACCAGGTACCCTCCCTCCCATTAACATGGATCCTGAGACAAACCCCTTTGAAGACCGTTTTCGTCTTAACAGGGACCTTCTGGCAGGTTCCATGTTAGTGGAAGGTGTAATTCGTTGAACCTCCTCTGGCTCAGGGTTTTCGGCGCTCACTTTGCCAACTTTCCAGTCGGGACCTTCGAAGCTCATTGCTTCGCATCTCTGAAAAGCTGTATGGATTTCAGGCTGTGAAGGTCTGGAGCTTGTGCGTCACTCATGTGAGACATATAGGTGTCCTTATGTGTGAAGATAGGCAAATATCTGCCTTGGGAACTACGCCATACAAACCTCCGAACCTCTCAAGCTCAGACCTGGATGTTGATTGTCCTCAGGCGGGCAGCTGACCTTTCCATCGCCGTTTCAGTCCACAGCTCCCCGCCCTCCTGCCTCTGGCTCGGACAGTGTCGGGCAAAGAGCGCTGAGAACCGTCCACAACTCCTGGCGAAACCACCCGAGCCCAGAGCAGATCATTTGGTGCCTTTGTAATGCAACTAGCATTTTCAGGTTCTGGCCCAAAATAAGCCGGTAAATGGGGGCTGCCACTTGAGAGCCCTCAGCGGTGTCTACCTTGCCTGTGATGCATATCCACGCCCGCATGCCGACAAGTCCATGCTGCCGGGCTGGCATGCTAAAGGAAGTCTACACAGTAATATAGACCAATAATTTTAGAAACTGACCTTACAAATAAAAACAGTGGGCTCTTTGCGCGTAACAACACTGAAAAGCAGGCCAGATATTTTATGTATGGAGCCCCAGAACTTGCGCTGCGGGCCCCGCGCGTGATTTTCGCGGTCCTGGCGGTTGATGCAGCCATCCTGGTTGAGGTCGTAGCGCTTAAAAATGGCCTTGACCTTCTCCTGGCTTTTGGAGAATGTAATCTCTAAGTACGTTGCAACCAGCGACCTGTTCGGTAGAAGGGAGCCGTTAGCGGGGATCTTCTCTTCAGACCTTGCACAAGTCAAGCCGAGATGCTGAAACCACCGCGCTGCCCGTGCCACCATCTGCTGACATCACACCGCTGAAGCCGTCATCTGGGCGCACATGTGCATGCCAGTCTCGCCACCAGAAACCGATAGGATCTCACCGCCTAGCCACGCAAAAACATGCTCGCCAACCTGTCAAAAGACGATAAAGGTCTAATATGGTCGAATGCGCGACCACAGTCACAGCTGATTGCTGGATATTTAAATTTAGTTGCAAAATGGAATATGCAAACATTCGAAGAGGGTCTCTTATGTTTGGTATGTGGGTGTGTCTTTGTTGAGGATACCCGTTTTAGGCTTGGTTTAAGGAAACGAAAACAAGAACACAATTCAGAGCGTACCCCATTTTGAGTTAAGCCCAGTGACATAGTTCGCATTATCGATGATTGCAAGCTTGCATCCAAGGCACCCATAGCTGCTCGATACGGCGACGAAACCAAGGCAGTTTCCCGAGGAAACCGAAAAGGAATCCTCAATTCTCCGAAACAACAGCAGCTCTGCTGATCAGCAAAAATGTGTGCTTCTACGTTAAGCCTCGTGCTTTGCGTGATTCTGCCAAGCCCAGTGAAAAGAGTAAGGGTCGATGCCAAAAAAGAAAAACAAAATACCGTTCTACGCATCAAGCGCAGTGAATCACTTCCGTTGCAACTTCCGCTTGGCTCAGGCGGCAGCGGTCAGAGCCGAAACTGCGCAACATAGGGATACGGCACGCCACCTGGCACAACGCAACAGGTGAAACCTGAGTGGGAAGCGCCATGCGTCACAATCCAAACCCGGCGTCAAAATGGTCTACCCAAATCATGTAAAGGACTGCAATATACAACACTGGCGGCCGTATCTATTTTTGGTTGGGCCCAGCCTCTTACCAACCGCCATCTACCCCGGTCAAAAAACCGCCACTGTCGATCCAAGAGGGCCCTTGTTGGGACTAGCTTGGGGTAGAGCCCAATGTTGGCTCCAAATCACTGGTATCCGGGCCAAGGCAACCGCAGTGGAAAACATGATTCCTCCTTGAATCAGCTTACCTATCCGAGCGAGTGGGTTTCAAAAGCCAACATCGCTATTCGGTACCCTCGCTGTATTTGCATCCAAAACAACTCTTCTGCCCCAGGCGAACCACCATGATTGTTGGTCTTGCTGAAGCTGCCCGCAGTGCCACACGCCGACCTTTTTGCAACTAGCATTTACAGCTGCAGGGATCGACGGAGAGCTAATTTTCCATGTGCGGCAAATGCGTGCCAGGCGGCATGCAAACAGAACCTTGCCGGGTCTCGCATGGGTGGCAACAAAACTTGCCGAAAAGCCATGGAAATGGAGAAACCTGCCAACACACATGCGGGCTCTGCAAATGGGCTTTCCTTTAACATGCTCTGCAATGATGCCACGCTCGTGCTGGATTGTCAGAGACCAATCCCAACATTCAGCCAAGGACATGGTCAAATCCCAGTCAGAAACGCAAAACAACAACATGCTGTAGGAAATGGGGTTCCTTGCAACACCCTTCGCTTTTGCCTGTCCAACACATGGCATTACCTGTCAACGCCGTTCTTAATCCTCGCTTGCACGAGAAGCATGGATGCCTGGCACCCACCGCAACTTCAGAGATGCCCTTCCCTTGCCCCAGCAGGACGGTGCAACGAGCAGGGCGAGGAAGAAGTACCAAGCTACGAAAAGGCAAGGAAACTATAATTACCTGCTTGATTGTTTCGCTAATCTTTGGGAAGCCCGCCGCCTCTGGTCGCATGTGATTTGGGTAGGCGATATCCGCGGTGGCTCGTCATGGCGATAATCACATCTTCAGCTCATACAAAAGGGATTGAACAAATATGACAATGACAGCAGAGAAACCAACAAGGTCGACGGAACTCGAGCTATGAATACAATATCTGAGTGAAGGGGTATGCATGTACCTACTCATGTAGCACATATGTTTCCTGTAGATATGCACTTGCAAAATCCTGCAAATGCTTCTACATGCAGACATATTCTTAAATAGCGATATACAAACTATCTTCCACTCTGCTGATTCCTTCGCCACTATGTAAACGCTGCTGCCATGGAGAATGAACATACGCAATGCTTCCCACGCGACGGTCCCAATCAACAAACGAGGCAGCAACTGCTTGCCATGTTGGCGGTATAAACATGTCATCCTTTGCCCTATGTATCATGTTTTTACTGTGTAGCACTTCGTGCTTGTGGTTGAAAAATTGGGGTTCTCATGGCAGGGGTTCTCAATTTGCAATGGGCCCCAGAATTGAAATATGGTAGGTAAAAAACCTTTTTGCCATAGCCATGCGGACTTCTTCCGTGGCCGCCTCGCGATGAATTTGGCCGCATCAGCGACTGGAGGCCTGCAACGGGGCCTGCAAAAAAAGCAAACGTTGCCCATCACTGAATATGTCATGCTCCCCTTAGACAACCAAAAGCTGCAGGTGCTACCTTGTTCAATGCTACATTGTGAAAAACACATTGGTGTGCACCCCTAGTTTGGCAAGGAGCACTAAATGGGCATGTTCATATATTATATGATATGGGTCCATGCAACCTGCCTTTCAAGATCCACAAGCTTCGTGCGCTCACTTGGCTATGGCATTCAAGGCCGATTGGGGTCTACTTGTTCAGTTACATGCCGCCTGGGAGGTTTGTAAAGGGGGAGAGCTTAGACCATCCAGCTGCTTTCCCTGGCTTCCTATCACTCGGAATTCTAGAAAATGGTTTGTATGCGCTTGTGGGCATGCGCTTGTGGGCTCCCGTTCTTCTGCCCTGCTTGGTAGTTTGTCAGTGTGTTTCAGCTCCTTCCAGAATCGGGTCCACCAAAGCATGCTTGTCTTTTGTTGAGGATACCCATTTTGTGTTGTTTAAGGGGAAAGCAACAGAGACGCAACCCATCCCATATTCTTGAGACACACCCAAATGTCGGCAGACCTGCGTCAGGATGCTGTGTTCGTGGCAGTCTCTCTGGTGGGCTATGGCCAGCATCCCCTCTGAAGCATCCTTAGTGGCTTCCCACCATCCTTCTGAAGGCTTGACACCGCCCCGACCGAGCCTTCAACAAAGCCTTTGCAGGGTTAGCCCATCCATGGCCCATCGTTTTGGGCTCCCAAGGCGGAGGCAACTGGTTGCACCAACATCTTGACCATTTTCGTCATCCAAGGGATCTCCCTCTATCTTTTTCTTGGCTATATCCGCCAGCCTGGTTTCAAGGAATCGGATCCTCGACATCAGGCGACTCCTTCACCGACTGTATCCGGCGCCCACCCCGACCGGAACCCGACCGGAACCCGACCCGCGGATCCATGCCTGACGATCAAGCGGCCAGGATGCCGGCAGCCTGGCGGACGGGATTTTAACCCATTTGGTAAGGTGAACCAAAAGCACACACCGCTTTTCGAGGTCCCCCCTAAAACGACCCACTTGAACTCATGTCCCCCAAATTGTGTTTTGAGCAAAGTTTTTTGGGGGGGATCTGGGTGGCTTCTTTTGCTCTGATGGAAAGGGTCAAGCTTCAAATTGCCATGGTGAATTTTAATGAGCTCCTCAAAATAGGAACCCCTTTCTCTCTTGGCCGGCTTTGAAAGGAAGAAGACACAAAAAAATCATGAGCAGTTCCCAATTGCGAGAATCATGTGCAAATCAGCCAGCAGCAGTCCTTACACGCACCGAAATGTATATAGAGCGCGTACGGGGACAATGCGCTGATTAAACAACTGCCACCCTGGCTGCAAAAAACATACTCCTTCACGGAACTCCGAAAACCTTCATTTCTGAAATATGCGACGGCCATTTGTCCGCTTCCTCATGGTGGAACACGATGGGCTAGGCCACAGTCAGCATACAAGGAAATCCACAATGCATGTGTCTTGTTGCTTTCCCAGCGATGTAGAGGGCTAAATAATCACCCACACACACAGCTTTTCCAGAACCACGACTAAACCTGGTCAAAACTCCCGCAAGCAATTAGGCCCTGATATTTTGCCCCACCAGTCCCAGGGCGCATTCCATGCAGCGGTATGTGCCCGTTCTGCAAATGTTTGACAAGGGCCATTTGCGTAGTTGGCATGTACCATGGAAGAGTGGACTGCTGGAGACCTGTAGGACATAATTTCTTTGCTGTAGGCTGCGCACAGCCAAACTGTTGGTCTAATACCCATTGATTGCAGGCGAGAGGTAGGGGCGTCGGCTGCTTCTTCCAAAGGGATGGGTAGTGGGGTTTGCGCCTATTGTTTTACAATTGGTCATGGATTCAATATTACAGCGGAAGAAGGTTAAGACGTGTGCAAGATCCAATTCTACAGAAAAGCGCGAGCAGTCGAGAAGTTCAAAGCTGCCGGGCCCTAACTTTGATTCCCCGAAATGACTAAGTTTCAATGATTGTTGATCCGAGCGGTTCGGTGTGGGAAACGTTCATGTTGTCCAGCAGTGGTCTGCTGCTTCTGCTGCTGCTGCTGCAAACCTGCTGATGCTACAGCGGTTCATCTGTTGCCTTGGTCCTTGGAACTCCGAGGTGCCTTGAGGGCTTCAGCTTCCTCAGTCTTAGGTCATGAGGCGGAACGTTGACCCCGGTGCGTGGACCAGTAAACGGGTGGCCCTTGTGGGTGACATACATGATGCAATGAATCTGGTTTGGCGATGGGCCACCTGCAACTTCCAAATAGCCAGAACGGATGCTAAGCGTAGACTCGAACTTGAGAGAAGAGAGCAACTATGTGTCCCAACACGTGTGATGTACACCAACTACGTGTGATGTCCATAACATTTGAAGCTTGGTTGACGCTAATACCGTCCCCTGCACCAAAAATAAGACGCACAACAAACAATGCTCCTCGTGGAACAAGGGCCCCGCATTCCCCGCGCCAGTCAAGCAGCACTTTCAGCTGTTGCTGCTAGTGACGAGTGTTGGTCTCTCTTGTTCTGTTCCAGTGCCACTCAAGTGGCTGCCCGGCGCTGGACAGAAGTCATGCAAGCTGAAGGAAGCTAGACAAATCCTGCAGCATCCAGATCGTCAGATCCCGGTGCCAGGCAAACTGCCAACCATTCAAACAGAGGCAAATTGGCCAATATGCTGGTCCAAACATGTTGAACAAGTGCTTTCCACTTGTTCATCACGCACTTGCTTCCTCAACTCGGGCTGACTAGTGTCAGCACCTGCACCAACACGCTGAACAATCCATGCATAACTCACTCCAAACGAGTGCAAACTCGGAGACCCAAAGAATCACGTACGCCTACCCCTCCCACAACGAAAGTATTAGCTCCTAACATGCGGGTGGCACATGCAGAAACCAGACGGGACGGTTCAACCAAATGGGCAAAAATTGCAAGCATGAAGCTGCAAGCAAGCCGAAGGCAAACTTGCAAATGCCCTCGTCCACGGCTCCGAGTCAGCACGCCGCGTGGTGCTTGCATACGCCAGAAACGATTCACGGGCCAAGCTGAGAAGCGCATCGCCAAAACAGGGTTTGCCCCCAGAGGACACGTTTAAGAGGAGCTGACATGGGCGACTGAACGCTGTCCAAGCTCAAACCAGCCACAATCAACCAAATAGATAACCTGATAGGACAAGGACAAACAGCCTGTCTGCGCACACATGTCTTGCTAATGCGTATTGTCAGAACAAAGAGTGTTCACATGCTATGCATGAAAAACAAAGCCCCTATTCATTAAAACAAGTCCCCAGACACGCAAAACCGAACCGCCAAGAATCCCCGCCAAGTTGAATTCCTTGCCAAAAAGCAAAGGAAGGCAAAGTAGCAGTCGGATTAGTTTGAACTCTTTGCTTAAGCAGGAGCACTGTTTGTTGCCGGGTCCTGGATACAAAAACATGTGTTGCCACATGTTTTCTTCGCTAGGTGGGCGTTTTATTCTGAGGAGGGGGTCATAAACACAAAATTCAGCTGTGGAGCCGCACACATGGCCATTCTTTCAAGCTAAGAACCGTGGGCGCTCGAGTGGGCGAGCCGAGGCCACAACTGAGCACTTCAATCAGGACATGAGCAGCTGGGTGCCGATAGCCCCAAGCCATTCCAAACATGCAAACTTATGAGTAATTATGCCATGTTTGGAATGATGGTTGGAGGATTATGCCTTCCTGAGTAATTCTGGTTGGGAATGACCCAACCTCCGATCCAGGTTCCAATTTCTGCCCTTCGGATGAATCAAACCTGATGTGCAGCTCGCAAAAGCCAAAACCAGTTTCAGCTTAAAGTTCTGATGCGCGGTGTGCTGCCAGCCTTGAGTTTCTGACCAGCTGAGGGAACCGCCCAATGCAGGCTCGATGTTATGAATCTTCACTGAAATGATGGGAGCGCTTGCCAACAAAGGCAAACAATGCTTTCAACTAGTGTATGTAAGCTAACCAAACGGCACCACACATGCAAGCGATAACTCTTTTATCCGAGCAATGTGTTGGTGCCAGGGACTCATCTTCCCCTGTCAGATGTCAACGGCTGGGTGGGCCCCATGGGCCACCCACCACAAACTCTCAAAAACTGAAGAACGGGTGTGCAGACTGATAGCGCCCGCCCCTGAGCCGGGGCCCGGGGCACCCAGGCCACAGGGGGGTCTGCCACCAGGGGAAGTGAGTCACCCACCGGCTCCGGTCACGGGAGCATGGGTGGGCCCACGCTGAGATCAAATGCATCTCCATTCAGGAGACGCGGGAGAAAAACGAACTCCTCGCAGAGTTCCTGTCTAGGGACCCTGTGCAAAGGGTCGAACCCAGAGAAATCTGGGTGCGTCAGCTCATCGGCCCACTGGTTGAATTCCCGGGGCACGTGGTTGGCCGCCAGCGAGCAGCCATGGGTGTGGAGCAGGAAGACCAGCTCCATCAGGATAGCCGCGGTGTAGGGCTTCTTGGATCCAAGGTTGAGCATCGCCATGACGTTGCCCTGATTGTCACTGCCCACCGGGAGTCGGACCCGGGAGGACAGAGGGCCTTGGTGCGTGAGGATCATGTTACAGAGGAAGAGCGTGCCCAGCATTTCCAAAGCCGCAATCCTCCGCTTGGGATCCCCATTCTTGAATGCCCAAGGGTACTCCTCCACGTGGATCTGCTCGTGGAACCAGTACACCTCCTTCTTTTCCGGCTCCGTTTTGTTGGAGCACCATCCTCCCACAAATGCCAGTCCTTCGTCCGAGGCGCTAGCATCGCTGCAACCCCACCAAGAGGACTTCGGCAAGTAAGGGGAGTACTGGACGAAGGGCGTGTTGAAGAGGAACCGCAGCATGAACGCCAGCATCCTGACCACCTTGGGGGGTTTCCCCACCGTGGTGGTGGCCATCTTCCAGGCCCACAATGGTTGAAGCATCGACTTCGCCAGCGGACATGCCGCAGTGGCCCATTGGATGCGGCCCAGGGCCTTCTCGATGTCCTTTGAGTGCATCGCCTGCCCTTCCACCATGGTCTGCAGGACCTCCATCACCAGGATGTGTTTGTTGGCGGCCATGAGAACCTGCGGGATGTTCGGGTGGACCACGAAGCCCAGCCACGTGTTGACCTCCGCCAAATGTGTCTTCTTCCAGCTAAGCGGGGTGCCCAAGGCCAGGAGTGTTGCCAACAGCGCCACCGCCAAGTTTACTGCCCCCTCGCTACGAAGCAGCCACAGGAAGTCATCCACAAAGACGAAGTTCCAATCCACTTGAGGGAAAAGTGCGTAGAGGACCCTGAGTAGAAGGGCTGCCAGGCGTCCCCAGTAGGATTGGGCACTGGCCATGCCGTATGTGCCTACCTTGTTCACCCACCATTCTTCCCCCAGTGAAGCCACCTGGAACCGCCAGTCCTTTCTGAGGACCTTTACTCTCCGGTGGGCCTTGGTGACGTCCGCCTTGAGCAGCACCCACCTGGTGCCCGGCTCCGGCCATAGCCAGCCCTCGGGTGGAGATTTGGCGACCTCCTTCTCGGGGCCGGCGGCACCCTGAGAGGGAGGTCCCTCCTCAGCTGCCGCATGTAGCCAATGAAGAGCTTGTACCCCATCCAGCACCGTCGGAGCCGTCGTCCTTTCCACCGTCTGGTTCCTGATGGTGTCATTGGCCCCGCCCACCGAGCCATCGTAGATGGTGCGGATCTTGTCCCCTTCGTCGATGCCCGCTAGGGGGCCTGGACAAAGATCCTCCATATTGCAGCCACAGCGCGCTGCTGCCTCTACCTTGGTGAGAGGGCCATCTACCATGCCCATGGGGACCTCCTCCAGGAATGTGCTACGGATGAGCTCACTGAAGTGATCCGCTGAGGGGTAGTTACCCCGGCCCGTGGGATGAGGGAGTTCCTGGAACTCCGGCTCCTCCCCTTTTAGCTCCTTCTTGAGTGGCCAGATGCCCGGCGAGGCTAGGGGTGGGTCCGTGACCCCCAGTGGGACCCCTTGTTCCAGATCCCGAGGAAACTGGTGGTCGGGGTCCTGAATGTTCAGCGCCAGGCTGTGCAAGATGTCCAGGAAGAAGGGTTGGCCTTCCGCTGGTCGTCCTGCCCCTGGCGCCAGAATCTCCCTGATATCTTCCAGCAGATCCTCCGGGAAGGGGTGTGACCCGTCCCCCAACGAGAGCGACTCCTGGAGTTTGTCCCCCCATGGCGACGTGAGGACACAGATCTTGGCCCCCAACGCTGCTGCTTTGGACAGTGGCCTCGTCCACGGGGCCAGCCGTCCAAGTGAGGGCTTCCCACCCCCGTCCCTGAGGGGGCGCTGTTTGAAGGCCATCTGGAGGTACATAACCTCGTCGGAGAGATTTGGGTCGTGCGTGATCGGCAGGGTGGTGGGCCGATCCGAGATCTCCATGCAATGGTGCGCCCATGGCTGAAGGGGAAGAGTTTCACCCCGAAGTTCGACCGTCCTGCCAGCCGGCTGTGTTGGTGTCCGGACCGCAGGATTGTCTGAGGCCGAGACCGGAAGTGAGCCCAGGGTTAGTCCTGCCAACGCTTGTTGGCCGGCCTTTAGCCTCAGGGACTGGCGCTTGTTGTCCCCCGGCGTGCTAGGAGATGGTTCCCTTTGCCGCCTCGGAGGGGTCGTTGGGTTCACTTGGGGCACCGTGCCCCCCGGCTTCAGCGCCTCCAGGACTGGTCCCGCTCTGCAGAGGATGGCCGCCGCGAGACCCTGCATCATCTGCTCTGGGTACCGGCTGAGGTCACTGGAGTTGAGCTTTTCCCCCCTGGGGTGAGCTCCGTGGTTGCATCGCAGATCATGCCAATGGTGAAGGGGAAGGTCCGTTGACAATGTCGTGGACTTCACTACCACCTGGCCCAGGCGGCACTCGTCAAACTTGATGAGGGAGTGGTGGAGTGCGTTCGCCCATTGAATGTAGGCCCGTGTGACCCAGATCGAAGAGCACCTCGCTGCGCTCGGGCTCTTGCTGCACTCCATTGGGTCCATTGGGTGCTCCAGGAATGAGGAGCCCACCTGCGGGACCGTTAGTTGACCTAGTCCTTGGTAGGCCAGCGAGGTCAGGTACATCTGTCGGAGCATGAGCACGCTGTCGTTGTCCGTGTCCTCCATTACCCGGGGCTCCAGGTCCTCCAAGCCCCACAGGGTCTGCTCCGCCCTGCCCCTCACCGGTGGCGGGCCTCCCGGTTTGGGGAACCATCTGAGAATGCTCCACGTCCTGCAGTTGGGGCCGCCCCCCACAAAGACGACCTTGCCCGCCATGGCCATGGAGCACATTGTAGAGTACGGCTCGTCTCCCAGCATGTCCTGTCCAAGATCGCCACCCTTTCGCCTGATGTCCACTGCCCAAATGTACTCCGAGAAGGCCGGGTTGTAGGCATGGAGGTAGGCATCCAGGGCCCCCGCATCATCCTTCCCCGCGTACAGCAGGATGAGGGTCGGCTTCGACGACTCCGGCACCGGACGTGGCGTCCACCTTAGTCTCAGCCTCAGTCTTTCCGGGGTGTCTTGCATCCAGGGGAAGGTGGGGCTTGTCCCCCCTGGGGTTTCCGTGTGTCCTTTGTCCGACCCTCTGGTCGGCTGGCCCTGGGCTTGCTGCTTGCCCTGACGGTTCTGCCCCTTGTCGCAGCCATGACCTCCTACCTCGGTGTGGGTGGGTGGGTTTCAAACAGCTTGGGTTCCAGGAACCCAGATCAATGCTTGAGCCAAAATGGCACATGCCATTGTGGTCAAGCATTCCACACACAGTTCATGTTTCCACATGCGTTTCAACATTAACAAATTATACGAGTTTGAGAGTCCCAACAGCGTTTCCTGGATATCCACGCAAAAGACAGCAAGATCCTAAGGGCAAAGTAACTAGAACCCTCAGTGTCTCATTGGATGGGTCCCTTGCGTATCCCTGTCGCATGATGCGTCCCGGGCCAGCCACGTGACAAAACGGTGCCTGTCCGCTGCTTCACGCAACGGACCTGGACAATGACTCCAGGAAGGCTGTTCGCAGTCATGTCCAGCTCCCGTGCGGGGAATGTAGCTTTCATTAGTCCATGAGCTGGTCACCAATTAGCAAGGAGCCAAGGGAGCCAGGGTACTATGTACCTACCAGAGCCCAAAATCGAGCTCATCTAGCCCAACGATGGGAAACCGCTCTCATGGATCACCACCTTGTAGCACCTTTCATTGGAAGGTGTGCAAGTGGTTGTCTGCTACATCAACCGAATCTACTGGAATTTGAGCCCGATGCATAACCTCCGTGTCACTCAGATCATAATATCCCTATGAGCAAATCAGCATGTCTAGCAAGCTCTTCGTTCACCAGGGGAGTTTGGAATTGACGCTGCGTGCAACACACACAGCCGCCATGGTTACGTCGGATTTATCTTTGTGGTTGGGGGTTTCAAGACTGCATCCATCAGCTTTCCAAGGATTCAAACCAGAACAGCTCAAGTTGTCAGTTGCTCACATCAGGAACCCAGAGTTGCCCAGTGCCCCTGCTATGCCACAAAACAATCGATGTACTTTCTGCTTGTTTGGGGGGGGCGGTCAGGGACAGTGTTTCGTGGTAACCGCACAAACGGGATTTGGACATACGCGGCCTCTTGCGTCTTCTCGCGGCTTGCGCGCGCAAGCAGGCCCTGCGATCACTTGGCGTAGCCTCTGGTCTTCAGTTTGTTCACCTCGCCCGCGGCGCCGAAGGCGTCGCCAAAGCGGAAGGCCAGGTAGTTCTTCCGGAACCTGCTCGAACACACAGTTTGTGCCCGATTCTTCAATTTCTGCCCGAGCAATGAGAAAGTGCCCGAGGTTTATATTTTCAAATGAGCACTTGTCAATTGTGCGTTTCTTTGCAGGTTTTTGCGCTCATTTTGGGGGCCGTTGCGCGCGTTTTTGCACACAATTCCCGCTCGAGTAGGTCATATCAGGACCTGACAGCCAGAAGGGCTGCAAAAACTACTCGAGGTCCAAAAAAGAGGACAAGCCAAGAAAAAAAGGTACGAATTCCAAAAACCAGCGGATTGACAGGGGAGGCAGAAATTTCAGGTACGTTGGAATGTCCAGGTAACTTAGGCACCTCACCCAAAAGCCCTGAAACCAACACCCTAAACTAAAAACGCCAGTCCCCCGAACCCTCAATTTGAGGTTCAAACGCTCGACACCAAGCCATGGAACTTGTCCATGCTCTCCACGTCGATGCCCATGGCTGCCAGCTTGTCGTCCGACAAAAACGGCTCCGGCAGCTTCACAGCCCCGAGCCGCAGCGACGGCGACTGGTCCCCTGGCGCCAGCGCGGCTCCGCGCCAAGACACGTGCCGCAAACCGCCAAATGTGCGGCACATGCGTGTGTACGCGCATATGCATGTGCATTTTGTATGTATTTCCAAACATGTCCAACATACATGTTCATGTCAAGCAATATCTGAATGCCTGTGCATTTGTTGTTGCGCATGGCAACTGCTAGTGAAATCAGGATACAGGTTAGACACTTCAGCCTTCAAGGCATATTAAGGGCTATTCTTTGAGCTTGGTGCCTATCACAATAAAACCCGAACTTGACAAAATCATGGCCCGCAATGCGGTGTCGTTGTGCTATGTTCCACATCTAGGCGGGTGGGAGGCTGCAACCAGGCTAACACAGCATAAGCCAACACGTGCCATCTTCCGGGGAAGATCCCAAACGCAGCCTGACAAAAAAATGTCTTTGTCAAGGCAGGGACGGAGGGAGGGCAAATAGAACTTATCTCCCTTTCAAAGCGATCCATGACCCGATACCACACGCCATGACACAACTCAACGGCAGCCAAGAAGGAAAAAGGGTGTGTTTTCTTGGCTTATCACTTCCAGATTCCAGTGCAGAAACGCATCTGGCGCACAACGGACACATGGAAGAACAAGATCGCCTGGCCAACCCAAGCCCTGCCTCTAGAGTCCTCCGATGGGGGGTTCAATAGAGTTGGGATGAAGGCCACGCCCTCCCGTGTCTCACGGGACAAGAGCCTCAGCCGGAACATGTCACTGGTGGCAAATCAGCAATCACACGTCAGACGCAAGCAAGTACAATCTGGTCTGTTCTCAGATGCCCCGCTAAAAGTGAATAGCTGTTCGTGGGTTAAATGGAAATCCCCACTAAACACTAAAAGGCTAAAAACCGTTTTAAGGGGATGGCAGTGAAATGTTCCCCTCCGACCTGGACAGGCAACAATGGAACGAGAAGCTGGCGTTCCACCACAGAGTTATTCAAGGCATGTACCCATGCACCCTTAGGCCTTGCGGAAACCTTCCGGAGCTTTACCCTCCTTCTTGCGGCCTGTCACCCATCACTGATCCCGCAAGCCCCCTTCAACCTTCTTTTGATCACTATTGGCAGCACAATACTGTTGTCACAAAACACAACCTGCAAGCATTCACAAACCAGGCATCTCTTGAGTGTCTCAACGCTTGACTTATTTGAGGTGCAAGATCCAGACAGCACACCATCACAGCCCAACTGCATACCTGATGGGGAAAACAGGTCCCGTGAACTGCTTTTTTCCACTGTTGGTCAACAACTTGATCGAAATCACCCCCCTCTCCCTTTAAGCACCAGACCCTAAGGATCTGAAGGTTTTTGTATCACACCCGGGGATTACACCCTTGGGAAATGACCAAGAAGGGTTCAAAATAACATGGTTTTATCCGGACATGTGCCTAAATGGGGTCAATACCCAGCGGGTGTATTCCCAGGGCGAGATCCAAAAACACCCTGGGGCTAGCACCAACCTAAGGCCCTGGCCGATCCGCGGGATCTTGCTCCACCTGCTTCCAAAGACTGTTCACAAAGTTCTCCGCCGTGCCTCAGCCCGTCGGACTGCGCATCTTCGAGAACTACCGGATTTCATCCCTTTCGTGCCATTCTTTCATCGGATAAATCCGCCATCTCTGGCTCTGTGACTGCTTGGCGCTGGTTTCTTCGGGCATTCCATGCTTGCACATGCCGAAGGATTGATCCGGGGGATGACACAAGTTCTGCGTGTTGGAGCCAAAGGGCACCTGCCAACTGTGAACCAGGGGCAATTTGTGGCTTTGTCAAACTGAGAGATTCGGGTATGGCGTCTGCTGATTCCTGGTGCTTAAAGGGGCATTGGACTTGGCAAGTGGGGAATAATCATGGTGATAACCCACTTAGGGGACTTATAATGGGAAGTGGGTTAGTCATGGTTATTACCACCTTACTACGTACAATGCCCCTTCAGGTCCTTAGGTATAAGAATTCGCCCAGGCCGAGGCCGCCACCACCATGGAAAAGAAGGGAGTTGAGGCCGCGGAGCATGGGCAGCAAATCGATGGCCGAGCACCTAGCGAGTGGCGTGCCACCCTCTCAATGCAACTACAACTGCGTGCACTACCTATGCCAACCCCCGCACAAGGCGGGTCAAGAAATATAGATGGGGGAGGATGGGGGTCTTGTTTTGTGTTGGAATCTTGTTGGTGAATGTTGCAGGGTGCCTGCAGGAAGCCGTCAACCCAACTCCATACATCGAACGGCCTTGGGCAGCTCCCCACCCAGGCGAGATGGTCGGCCATATCCCCGCCTGGCGCCGCCAGGGCCCAAAGGCACCGGAGCGCAGGCGAGGAGCCTCAGGATTGACTGAGCAGAGTTGCGCCCGCTTCCGATGGCTTGCGGCCGAAAGAGAAACACCCCCAGTTTCTGACGTCAGTCAAAATGACCCCAGATCCAAATAGCCCCAGAATGCATCCTGACATTGGTGGAAATCCGCAAGGTGCCTTAAGTCATCTGAGTCATCTGCAAACCACGTCCGCATGCCATTGGTTCAAGGCAGTCTTGCGTTGGGGCTCAACCGGCCTGATCAAAACCAAGGTGCCATCCCTCTGGGTTCCACTGGCATGATGTTTCTGGATGCTTCAATATATCGTAGGTTCGAGTGCGTGCTGAATCAAATGAGAGTTTGCATGCTGCCAGCCTGCGCCGTCAACTCTGTTTGCAGCTCCCTACCGCAGCACTCACACGCCATCAAGAACTAGTGGCACGGCACGCAAGCACTTGACATAGGTTGGATATTACCGGCAAGCGGAACTCTTGAATGCCAAACTGGTGCTGCTGAGCAACTGTGAACTCCATCCCCTCCAAACGGGAGGTTTGTGTCAGCCTACTCTTGTGCACAAACTTGTGCACCACATTGCACGCATGAAAACCTACAAAAGTTCAGCACAAACCACCTGCCAGTTGCGTGGATTCTGTCAATCAGTAGCTCCCGTTCATTTCCCCCATGCCTCACGACCCAACGTGAGGCACCCTAAGCGCAGGGCGATGTGAAGGCGCGCACTGCCGAGACGCCCTGGATGACGCCCTTGCCAGGCCTCGGCTCTGTGGCCTTCACCCGCAACCCCAGCCCGTTTTGGTTCATGATGTTGTCATGTTTAGTGGAGCAGCCGCTAAAGTTTACCACTTGTTAGGGGGAAAGCTGCTCAATGGAGAAAAAGGGGTTGCGAATGGATCCTTGGGATTGAGACACACTGGGATCCCAGTTCCAATTAACTCGTCACCTTTCTGGCGGAGAACCCATCGGCAAATGCCGCAATGGCTGTTAAAGCCATTGCCACCGAATTGTCATCCCCACCCCAACTGGACATCATGTACGCCCCCCTGGGTATATACATTCTTGTCTGTTTGGCTGCTTGCACCCGAGCCGATTCCTCTCACCGAACACCCGAAAATCACAGAAACCAGCGGGAATTTCTACAGGAAACGTCCCAACACCCAGCCAAAACCAGTTGATGTCCTTTTCGAGCTTCCCATTTTACCGGCTTGGAGAAAAAACGAATCGACCCTTTGGGCGCGGTGGCTTCGGATGGGCCCCCGGGCACATATTCGCCGTCCTGGGGCTTCAGAGCGCCACTGGCCAGCTGGCGGCCGTACCAGGCGTTGCGGCCCGCCAGCATCGTGACGTAGGTGTCCTTCCCAAGACTGCCAGAAGTGACAGTGACCCAATACATACATATATATACATATATGTACAGTGTATGTATAGTGTACGTATACATATATATATATATATATAGCTACATATTGAGATATGTAGTTAGGGACCCTTTTTGACAGGGATTTATGTGTAGGGGATTCCCCATTTAAATTCAATGCCAAACCTTGCGCTCCTGTAAGTACATGCATGTATAAACAAGAGCGCGCTCAAAATCTTGGATACCAAGAAATACATTCGCATAATGAGGGACGAGCCAAGCAAAGCACCGCATGCCGTCTAACAACTCTAGTTGCAGCAAAACAAACAACACATGCTATATATATTTCTACATATGTATGTCCAGTCCCGCGTCTTCGAGATGGTATTTAACCACAGGCATGGCTGATGCGTGCGAGAAAGCACACAAACACATGCTCCTGTTGGACTCTTTACACTTGTGCTTATGTGCGTGCCGCCGCTGCATCTGCCTTATCAAAGGGAAGTTTTACCCAGCGCCAACTCAGAGACAAAACAAACCCTCCCCAAATGTCCAACCGACCATGTTGTCGCAAGAATCGCAGCAACATTGTTAACCAGAACCTCGTATATGGATCCCTTGCTGAATGGGCAATGTGTGCGCCTCGCCGCCCTTTCGCCGCCAAGTTGCTGCCAGCAAGGGGCCCGAAAGTGTCTCCGGCCTCCTGGATAGCACCTCGTAACCAAAACGTATCTCGCTGTGTCGATTGGATCCTTCAATGCCCTAGTAGGGTTCCGCCAACGGTCCTTGTCCAAATAAGGTCCCCCTTTCCGGGCCCAAACATCGTTCAACATGGCAATCTCCGAGTAAGGAGCTCAAACAGCAAACATCTAGGCCGAGTTTTGGATTTGCGCTGGCTCCTTTTTGGCCTAAGATTGTTTGGTATCAAGTTTGTATTGGTTTAGTATTCGTTCTCAATGTTCCACAAAGAAGACTTGAAATGGGGTCGGTGAGAAACTTGTTGGTTTTAGAATTATTTTAGTATTGGCTTGTTCTGCTTCGTGGGGTCTGGGAAAAATATAATGTTGGCACTTGATTAATAAAGGGACCCCCCCCCCCCCCCTGAACAATGGAGGCGCCAAAATAATGGGGGTGCACTTTTGGGACGTCCAAACAATGGAGGGTTTTGGGGCCCAATTCTACTTTAGTATTGCAGCCACTTCCTTTTTGCAGTTCTACTTTAGTATTGCAGCCACTTCCTTTCTGCAATTCTACTTTAGTATTGCAGCCACTTCCTTTAGTATTGCAGCCACTTCTTTTTTGCAATTCTACTTTAGTATTGCAGCCACTTCCTTTTTGCAATTCTACTTTAGTATTGCAGCCACTTCCTTTAGTATTGCAGCCACTTCTTTTTTGCAATTCTACTTTAGTATTGCAGCCACTTCCTTTTTGCAATTCTACTTTAGTATTGCAACCACTTCTTGTCAACTGGGGGTTTGGCTTTGGGTTCTGTGGTTGAGCAACCAATTGAAAGGGGAATGCGTTTAAGCAAGTGGGCCACCAATTGAAAGGGGATGCTTTTAAGCAAGTGGGCCACCAATTGAAAGGGGAATGCTTTTGAGCAAAGCAACTGATAGTTTATTTTCTGGGAGGGGGGGCTGGGGGCTTGCCATTATTGTGGTACCCTAAAACAATCACATTATTGTGGTTCTGTGGGGTCTGTGAGGGGTACCCTTGTCCTGATTGTTTTTTGGCATTTTTTTAGCACGGTTTAATAAAGAGTTTGCAGTTTCAGGGCTGGGGATGGTTTTCAAATTTCAGAGTTTCAGCTAGCTGGATTTTGGGGTCAACATGGATTTTGGGTGATTGTTTGGGGGGGGATGGTTTTTTTTATTCAAAAATCATATAAATTTGCTTTGTGGATTTTTTTTTTGAATTTTCCCCCTGGCCAAAAAACTTTCTATTATTCTGGTCCCCTTAAACAATGGGTGTGAACCATAATAAGGAAAACAACTTTCTATTATTCCGGTACCCTTTACTACTCGAGTGTCAACATTAGACAAATGGGTGATTTTACTAATTGGGGAATGGGACTCTCTCTCTCTCAACTGGTTTTAACACATATTATAATAGGCGACAACAACAAGCTCCACCCAAGGCGCCCTCGACCTCAAACCCCGTACCCGGATCAAGAAGAAACCAACTCCAGTCTGATTAACCGATTCCGACCGGAAAAAAAAGAGCCAGAAGGGCAAAGGAGCTTGTTGAACAGGTGACTCGCCGCTCAGTCCGGGGTGGGCGATCCGATTGTAAAGGCCGAAAGCAGTGCAGCGACCCACCAAGCAAGAATTTCACTTCGCTTTGGCCCTCTTTGGCAGCCCAGGGCCACCGCAAACGGTTGGTCGCCTTGCGCCGCGGTTCGGCCAAGGACCCGAAGATCCGCTTGAAAGCACACAGGAGCCCCTCGTAAGCGTTTGACCACGTCACGGCCATTCGAAAACGAAGGAAAATGCAACAGCCAAGCTTCTCGGCTTTCCACCCACCCCAAGGCCAGCTCAGCTTTCAGATTCTCATACTTGCCGTCAAGAGGCGTGCGTGATGAAGGACATCTCCTGGGTGTGTAGAACATGAGTTGAAATGAAACATATACATATTGAAAGCTGATGTGTATACATATAGATTTAATATATATATATATATAATTTTACTACTTTGGAAGCAACCTCTGATTCCCCTTGAACTTCCGTGGTAGGACCAAATTCTCGCTCAAGCTGATCGCCATGTAATTAACAGTAAAACACTTTTTGTTGTCCGGCTCTCGAACAGAATAGGCACGGCACGGTTGTTTGGTTCAAGCATAAGCAACCGCCTGTATCAGATCCATCGTCCGGCATTAACAGGACGAATTCCAACTTAAGATACCTGCGCACCATCCCGTCACTTCATTAAGCAACTCAACGAAGAGCTGTCCAAGAACCCTAATCGCGGCAAATCTGGGCAGCAACAAGCGTAAGCCGCTCTTGTCACAGCAAGGAAAAGCTCCACAGCCCGCCGAGCACAAAAAGGCCCTGGGCAAATATTGTTTGTTGACAAAGTTCGGCACAAATCAAAGACTTGAATGAAGTGCAAAGGTCACTCCGGAGAACCCCCACAAACAACTTCACCCCACATGTTCCTGCGCTGCTACAAGTATGCAGCATTAGGCTCTAATCCATGAGCCCACACTCTCACACATACAAACAGAAATACAAGCACATGTGTGACTCGCCACAAAATCAACCCGTAGCATTAGGCTTTGGAAGATGCAAGTATTGGCACTAGCTTTGTAACTTAGAACTGCACTTTACCATGCTCTATGTTTTCTGGGGGAGAGGTTAGCACTAATCACAAGCACAAGCACAAACACAAGCACACACACACACAAACACAAGCACAAGAACAAATGCGAACACAAACAAGACACAGACACTGACACAAACCCAGCCGCAAACGCACACACACACAAACACAAACACATGCGCGCCACGGCGCGCCCAGCCCTGTTCAGAGGTGCCTTTAGCTGCTTTGGGCCGAGTCACTGCGCATGCATTGCTGAAGTAGACGCTGTTCGGCGTGGCCCCATGCTTGCAATACTCGTCCACCAACCCCGCACCGATCGCATAGACGTTCTTCAGTCCTGAAGCACGCTGCCTGTTTTGGTCACAGGCCTTGTCCATGGGACACTGGCACATGTTGGCCCCTTCAATGCCAGTCACCAGCCCACTACTCAGCGCCTCGCTTGAACTCGCCACGCATCCCGAATCCCACCCCGCCCCAGCTCCTCCCATGACTTCGTGCGTGATGACATCACGGTTGTGCCAAACCTCAAGCGCCACTAGCCCGAACTGCCAAACTGCCGAACACGCTGCGCAGCAAGGCCTTTACTTCAACGGGAAGCGTGTGCATAACGTGCACAATCCCTCCGAGCAGATGGAAAAGAGATGAGCATCGCCATGCCAGCAAATGACAATGCCCAATTTATGTGCTAGAAGACAGAACGCTTACTGATATCTTTCAAGCGGCCGTGATTACTTCTGCAAAACACCGGGATATATATGGGAATGATCACCCTGCACAACAGGGTTGCTACCTCGCAGGGGTGCCTATGAAGGCGGGAATGCTCCAAAGGTTCTTCCGAAGGCTTGGGCAATCCGCAAGCATCCATCGTCCCCTCTTCCGCACAAGCACGAAATACCTTGTCATACCCTGAAGATCTGATCACTTCGTGAGGCAAAGGCAGGCACTGCTCGCGAGTGTCAATGATGTTTCCTGTTGCTGTTGGGATCTGTTGGGCCATCATGGTCTTGCAAAGCATTGGGTGACAGCATGAGTACTCAAAGCTAGAATTGGAACCCTTTTGGCCAACCGCCGTTTTTAGAGGGGAACCCACCAAGGCTTAGAAGTGTGTCACTGAAAAGCCGACTTGTGGTGCACGCTTGCGTCTCCGTTTGCCCGCCGGCTAAGGATCCTTCTAGCCATACTATGGCAATGAAAGTCAATCCCCAAGGGGACTCGAAGCCAAGACCATCTGGCATTGGCAGTAAGGACGGGTTTTGAAGAACCCAGGCCAGCTTAGGGAAAGCAACAAGCTTAAGGAAAAATAGGTCACACCCCTTCAGTGTAGACAGTAGGCGAGGGACCCTGCCCATTGGAGCAAGCAACTCCGACTCCAAAGCGAGCAAATATTCGGCTTGCTAAATGAAATCAGCATGACCAGTGGCTTAGCAAAGGAATGCTTCTCTGCTAGCCAAAAGTAGACGCCACGGCAGTGGCCGACACCCCCAGCATCACCTATGGTAAAGGAAAAGCTTTTCTGCTTACTACGCTCTGGTCAGTAGACGAAAGTGGTCGACATCGGCAAAACTTGCGGTGCTTTTCAGCAAGGAAGGCCCGCGGAGTGCCCATGCAGGACTGCACAGGCCAAGGTACCCATATATATGTATATTATATGTGTGTATATACAGATACACATACAGTCTGCATTTGTATCTACAGTTTGTTTGCAAACATATTTAAATGTTCGAGCCTAAACGGAAACCAGTTGACTTTGATACCCTTGCCATCCATAGTGCCATGGCCCAGCGGCGCTCAGCCGTGGCTGAGAGAGCACTGCGGCCAGGGGAACCCGGAACTCGTCCACCCCACAGAGCCTGACGGACCGACCGCCCGACGGATTCGGGCGTGCGTCGACGGTTACCCCAATTCACGGGGGTTTCTTGGCACGCGCAAGCTACCCTCAGGGCGCTAATGGAATGAATGTACAACTATATAAAGGGTGTACCCACGTTTTCCCCTGCTGGCAGTGGCTTGGAAGGTTGGAGACCAGCTCGGAATGAGAGGACACCACTGCTCCTGTGACATGCACAAACTAAGAAGTTGTGTCACGCATGAGCTTTGTGTAGACATGCAAGTTGTGGACAGGAGCAAGATAGTACGAGCAACACATGCAGCAAGCGCCATGCAATACGCCTGGGTCAATCCTATGCGCGCATGAGGAAAGGCGGAATGCGGCGGGATTCATGAAACTAAAGTTCATGTGGGCGTGGCCAAGAATCTGCAAATGCCGCTGAGTTGGTTTGTCAAGAAATACTCTACTCCAAAACAACTTTATGCTTGGCGCAAGTTTTGGAGTTGTGAAAATTCCCATTCGGGCGGCTCATGTCACCCAAGAAACTTCATGGCCATACAGCAGATGTCAGCAGCAGCAACCGGCCCTGATGAATACCGACAAAAACACAAAACTGGAGTTCATCAATCCCTGCAGCGTTTTTGTTGTGTTGCTGGCTTCCTTTAATTGTTTGAAGAGGGCGCCCTTGATCTACCTACCAAACACTGCTTTTCACTTTGCACCCTTGTCAAACAACGAGAAGCAATCGAGAAACGCCGGCCGCGCGGGAGCGTCCTGGCAGTTGCATACTCGCCCTGCCAAATCTCGAGCGCAATGTTTGGACCACCGAAGTAGAGCAAGCGGTCCTGGGCCGCAGGGCAAGCCCATGCGGCCAGCGGGCGGCATCGAACACTAGTGACAGAGAAGCACATGATGTCAGCTCAGATCTGCTCTCCAACCTGTGCCTGCGAAAATGTCCACACCACAAGTTTGCACACTCTGTGCCAGCAGAGGGGCAGGGGGTGTCTGGGTGCTGCCGGGGCGGAGAAGAAACAAAGGCAAGACGGGTTGCTGGCCAACCAAATCGCCAAATTGATACCATGTGGGTCCGGCAACCAGGCACCGCATGCGTCAAATGTTGGCTGCTCTTGCGCTGTACCATCATTCTGCCACTCCGGCAGCCCCAAAAAGGTGAAGGGAGAAGTGAGTGAGAACAACAGAGCCTGCAAGGGCCCCCAGGTCAACCAAGAGCTAAGGACACGAGTCATGCTGATTATATAGTTCCGTTCCCGAAGCGAGAATCCGCCCTTAGTTGTCACTGAGTGGCCGGCCCGGCCAGCCAAAACAAAGCGAATCCCTTTTGCTGCTGCTAAACATATCCGGAACCCGGAAGCATGATTCCTCGCCGAACATGAGTCTCACTAATTGTTTAGTTGTATTTTTGAAGGGGATATCGGGAAATCCATGAAGTGCTCCGCACACCCTTCCGAGATCAAGGATCCAAAGGCAGCCCAGTGCAACGGTGAATGAGCCGCGTGGGCGTCAGGATGTGGGGCGCAGGCTCTGCGAGGAACCTCGGCGGGTGTCGCCCGGGCTGTGAAGAATGTGGGCCTCTTGGCTCTGACGACTCCTTTAGCTTGCAGTCAACATTCCCTTTCAGAACACCCCACGGAACTTCAATTGACCTGCAAGGTATTGCTAAGGCCGGTGAAGGTACGAGTTGCTGAAGCAATTGTAAAAGGCGTGGGTGCGAAGCACAAGTGCCACAACTCTTGGTGTTTCTCAGTGCTGACACCTCCCATTGCAAAAGCCGGAAAATCACCTCAGGTAGAAGAAACACACATCTGGAGGTGCTGCGTTTCTTTCGGTCGCCTTGAAAGGCTATACAGCTCACCAGTCACGCTTCAAGCTACACTAGTATGATCAGAAGTCTTAGTCTTTACACAGGTCATGCGAGTGGTATTGTGACCCATCGCCTCTAGCACAGCAAGGAACTGAGAACTAAGAAGAGTCTTGTGAGGAAATTGTCATCGAACCCGAAGGAATCCAGCCTTTGCCACGAAAGCTGAAAGCGATAGGTAAAGGGGTGGCCGGACGCTGATGCCGCTGATATAGTGCTACTGTTCATAGGCGATGCTGGTGTGCCGCTGCACCCCGCTCGCATGAGTGAACCGCGGCCAAGGTCACAAAAGAAGCGCCTTCAAACACTCAAATCGAAACCCTGCTAGCTGGGGCTGGTCAATGCTGTTGTATTTGTGCGTTCCTGGGTAACCCATTGATTCCCAAACAGAAGCGGAATAAAACTCTTTGGCAATTGACAACTGGAAGGTCAGCCCTCGCACACCATGTGCGAGCCAAGTCGCTCAACACCCTTGGACAAAGACACCACCAGCGGAGGATCCTGCGCAATCTGCTGCAATCTGCAAATCCCACAATCTCTCCCAACATCGTGGACAGAGCGTTGTCAAGAACAGAAACAAAATGACGGTGAGCTCGCCACAAAACAATGCGGCAGTTCCATGCTCATATCTGCTTCTGCAACAACCTTTGCTTGAATCGGAAGCCATTGGCTTGCATGTTTCGCTTCCTGGATTCCATTCCCTTCTCTCACATCATGAATGGCCCGCAGCCCGCAGCCCGCCCCGGGGCCCCCTTTCTCCCAGTCCTTTGTGCGCTTGCTCAAGGCTTCAGCCATTGGAGCAAACACCTGCAAAGCCAATGCCATGAAAGATGCGCCAGACATTTCATGGCCAATACAATGGACAATTACACGTGCCAGTACACCAGAATGAAACTATATAGATGGCACAATGTGGGCTTATGTGGGTCAGTAAAGGGGGGCTAAACAAAACGGGAAAATCGTGCCATCTGCTTCCACCCAGGAAGTATGCAAGCAGGAAATGCATGTACCGGCATGCATGTATGCAACATGCATGGTGCATTCGCAAATTCCCCGTGAGCACGTTTGTGTGCGCATCGACTCTTCAAATGTTTCATGCCAATCCGCTCTTTTGCACGGCTTCATGTGAAAGAATCTAGGATGATCTTTCTCCTTATGGGACGGCGCAAGTCATACGGTTTCTCGGGGCATGGGATGCCCAGCTTCCCAATTTCAATGCTGAGGCAAGGTCATCACTAGTTTCGCACAAAGCGCGTGCTGAAATGTGTCGCTTTATCATTCTTCAGCATCACGACTTTGACTTCAGATGGACAAGAACCTGCTCGCTGGCTGCCGAGTAGCGACTAATGCTGTTGTTGCCGCCTGCTTGTAATCCGTTCCTCTCGATAATCAAGCAGTCCCCCCCCTCCCTATCAAATAGCTCGGGATAACCTTTGGCTGTGGGTCAAAAATAGGTACCCAAAACAGAACCCCGGCAAATAGAACCAATGACCAAAACCTGCGATCCCCTGGTAATTTAATTTGCACCCATACCCATTTGTTCATTACTAGGAATCCGCCCGTTCCTTCCTCTTCGATCCTGTTCGGTCCCCAAATAGGCTCCCCCTTTTCTGTGGGCTCCCTAATAAGTAAGCCAGTGCTTGGGTCCGACATTGCTAGTTTGGTATTGGTCTATACTTAGCATATTACGAATCTAGCATCTAGCATCGGTGAGTTTGCATGTTAGAACACCAATTTGAACTACTCGGGGAAACGGACTGTCTTGGGATTAACCTCCGCTTCGGAGAGACTGCTTAACCACCCCAGGCCGTATCAAAAAGAGTCGGACGGAGAGCTTTCGGGCCACAAACTTTGAAGCTGAGCGCAGTCTGCACTTCGGTTCACAGGCATGTCGAGCTCCTTTGAGTAAATGCGGAAGGCGAAACTGAAGATTTTGTACGAAAGCAATTCCGACGAGAGCACTTACCCATTCCCGGGGTGCAGCAGTCGCCCATCTGCGCCTCCAGTGTGGAGGTGCTGGGCACTCCGTTCACCAAAATGTCCGCATTGGTGGCCGCTTCCTGTGGGCAGAAGCGGGCTATTTTTGTATCCTTGGCTCATGGCATCCAAATCAGCCCTGATACAAATCTGCAGCAAGGCTCTACAATCTGTCTGCCGTCTCACGCCTGCTTCTGCAAAATACCATTTTGACGTAAGAGTACTCTTTGTGGGCTGGTTTTAAAAGAAAGCCGAATGCATGGAACCTGCCTGTTTTTAAGGTGGTCTACCGCTTGAGCGATGTAAAACGACGCAGGCCCGTACGTCTTTAGTTACTCAAGCGGAGAAACAAGCCCGTTTCGTGCTCTGCTTTCAGCCTTTCTGTCGAAGGGCGTCGTGGAATGGAGCCGAGCGGACTGGAACATGGCTCACAGCTGAACATGGGCAAGAATGCACATTGTTGTGGCTCTGTTCTGCAAATCTGTTTGGCTTCCTAAGCGGTTTGCAAGGGCAACTTGCAACATGGGCCTAGGGATAGGTTGCAACTGCACAATACAAAAACGCATTGAATTGTTGCCATCATTGCACACCAACAATTGTTTCAAACAAACACAGCACGTCTCACGTCTCGCCGTCTCGCATGTGCGTATGACATGTTCCCTTTATTCACTTCGCCGCCAACACGGGCCATGCGAATGTCCGCTTGCCGCTCCTGCAGGTCCATGCAGAGTTCCATGGGCAGCAGCTGGGCCCCGTCCAAGGTGTCGCAGAACCCGTCCTGCGGCTCCGGCCATGTTCCTCGAGTCCGGTTTGCCATGCGGCCTCCCGCGAGAATCAAACATAATCGAACGCCATCGCAATGCAGGAAGACAAATGGGCTGCACCACCTTTCGAGACCATGCTTCGAGCCTAAGCCGCGCAACGCTTGTACAATCCTCACTCGACAGGCTGGAAAAGGGCGTGGCCATGTGGACGCCACGTAAACAGCAGGACAACATGCCAAGCCGAGCGGAAGATAGTGGGCGAGCGAAGCTAAAGAGGCAACGACATGGAGAGACACAGGCAACCAGAGGACAGGGCTAGCCGCATCATTGCAGGAGTTGGGACTTTGCTCAGCCAAGAATCCAGGGACACTTTTTGTTTGAGGCCTGATAGGGGGAAGTGTCCTTTAGCCGAATTTTACAACCGAAGATACAGCCCCGCAGCCAAAAGAGCTGAACAGATCTCTCCTGCAGCACCTCCTCAGCGGTAAGGGGCGGGTCAATTGGTCGGTCCAAAGATGCGTCCACGTACCGCAGCAGCCTGGAGTGGGGCGAACGGAAAACTTTGGGAGCTGTGCCGTTTCTGAGGCGAACTGCGGGAAGATAGAAATTGACCATACTCAAAAACCCAGAGACATAGGGAGACTCCTACCAAGAAACACTTCGCTTCAACCACACAAAACCCAGAAACAACACACAGCATTGGTCTATATCATGAATGCGCATCAGGCAACTTCTAAGACTATATCCTAATTCGGCATTGGCGGCTTCAGGCGAGGCACGCTTCTTGGACTCATCACCAGCACTAACAAAAGCTCCTCCTCCTCCAAAACTGCCAAAGGGAAACCAGAACGAAACTAAGTTTGATGTTTTTTTTTTTTTTAATGTCAACACAAAGGCCCCTGGACCAAACTCTGGCTGCCTGCCATTGTCGCGGAGCCGTTCCAGCACCTCGGCCTTGCTGTTGATCTGGGCCAACCTTGGCTGTTGGGACGTAGGGATGGGCAAATTCCTCGCCCAGCGGGCACTTGGGATTGGTGGCTTATCCCCTTCGTAGGGAACAGGTTTCACATGCGGCCCGTGCCACAATATATAAAATCGTGCTGGAGGAGGCCCTTTTGGGAGCACCCATCCGCAAGGCAAAACATGTGACTGAATCGCTTCCGTGCCGAATACGATCAATATATGTCGCTTAGACTGGGACAAGCAACCTCAAGCGCTACCCTCCCACCAACATAAAAGTGCACAGACTCCAATTGGAAAACACAGCCTGTTCCTTGGAAAGCCGGTTGTGTGCTTCCGTGTTTGTTGGTAGGGTATGACACTCCTGAGCCATTCCGTTCCATTGTGCCGACTTTGGGCATTTTCGGGTTGGGATACGCAAGCATGCAGGCAGGGAACCTTCATAGATTTCACACCACCAATCCGAGTTTGCCGTAATTTGCCCAAGATTGGCCCCAGCACTTTTGCATTCTTAACTCGGCCCCTCAAAAGGTACTTTGAGGGGGATCCAACCCCAGCTTCTGACTTTGATTCCCCCACTCCTGAGAAACCGCCGGCAACGACAGTCAGAGCCCGCCGCGACCGCAACATTTGTCTGAGCGAGCCGCAGCTTCTGCGCCTGCTTCGCGGCGATCCGCTTCCCAGGGCGCCGCCACATGCGCACACGGAGGTGTTGCGGGTAGTCGGCATACTTCCCTGAGCACGAGGTCGGGGGCCGAAATTCAGGGAGCAAAGAACAATCAAGTAGGGCAAGGTGGGGCATACTGTAAGCCTTTCAGGACCTAGATGATTAGAATGGGGCAGTGGTGCACTGCACAACCCAACTAAATCATCATGATAACAATGGTGTGCGGACATATTAAGTGTCTTATATTACGCTCAACACCCATGCCAAGCATTGCCCCTCCTGAAAGTGACACTTTGGAAACAAAAGATTCGCAGAGTGCATGCCCTACAAAGCAAGCCCACCCAGTGTTTGGGTGGTGAGGAAGGGAGTTGGAGTTTTTTTCGTGCAGTTTGGAATTGGTTTTCTTTTGAGGGGTGCTACAGGGGACGGGGGCGGGCAAACGGGGGCAAGGGGGGGGGGTTTTGAAACAGGGTTCAATGCATCTCGCCAGACAGTGCTAAGCAGTCAACGACCCAAATAAAGGCGATATGCTCAACTCCGGCAAACACTTGACACAAGTCAGCAGACGGGTTCACAGGGGTTCGTCATTTTTGAGGGTACCCTCTGATTCAGTGGTACAGGGAAACCAAAAGGAAAACCAGCAGTTTGGGGGTCCACTAAAAAAAGTCCGCAATGCAAGTCCAGTATGCCAAAGGGCGCTTCAGAATGCATGCGAAGACCGCCGCCCAGGCTCCCGATCCAACGCTGACCACCTCCAAGCAATCCTGGCGGCTTGCGGCTTGCGGCTTGCGAAGAGCCCTTGAAGCAACTGGGTTTCAAAAAGGGTGTCTGGAGAAAACTGTTAACTACCCATCTCCTTTTTGGTTTCCTTTTGCAAAAACAACAAAATCAGGTAAGATCACTTACCGCTTCAACAATCCAGACAGCTCCCTCCAGATATCGCTCGAAAAAGCTTGTCTGCTCTCACCGACTGAGCGAG
>CAUJNA010000488.1:133341-135841 GCA_963377175.1 Effrenium voratum | reverse complement strand
AGCAACCCTGCGCAACGCCATGGCCCAAGGGCAAAAAACATCAACCCCAATTTCCCCGCGCCCCAATTTCAACGTTGCTGCTGTCTGCGGCGCGCTTGTCAACGCCCAACACTCAAATTAGGGGAGCCGAAGGGGGGGGGGTTCAAGAGCAACCTCTGCGCCACGGGCTTGTTGTCCACTCGCGCCCCCGTACAACCTTCGCCGCTTTGGCAGTCCCAGTTTGGAGTAAACTCGAGCCAGAAGCAATCGTGAGAAGAAGATACCAAACGACATAGCAGTCTCTGTGGCTCTGGGTCTGTTTCTGGCGGTGGAGACCGCGTGCTGCAAGCGACTGACGCTTGATGGCTTCAACTGCGCTGGAAGTTCCTGGTAGATGTGTTGCGAGCGTAGTACGCAGCGAGCGCAGCGAGCGCTTTGTCTGGGCAAGTTTGTAATGTGTTGGGAGAGAAGGGGGGCATGATCCAAGACGCGTGTGTGACACAAACTGACGCTGAAAGGTCAATGGTCGGCAAAAACACAGAACATGGGAAGGGGTGTAACTCAACAAGAGAACGCTGCGAAAGATGCGAAAACATCTTACACCAAATCTTAGTCACGTAAGATGGGTCAAACGATAGCTCTCTGAACGCCCAAGTTGGCTAAACCTGAATCAGCATAGCAAACGGTTGGAGCCTTCAGTTGACAAAAAGACGTCACACCGTCAATGCTTTTTTCGCACACATTCAAGGAGCCCGCGCAAGCTGCCAATTACAAATTCCGCGTTGCCACGAGCAACGTGGCCACTGCCGCCAGGAAAGAAACCAAGCCCGGCCATGGCAGTTTGCGCGCAAAAACAAGAGCTTCAGACAGCAGCCTGCGCTGCCTTGAGCAGCGTGAACAGCAGGTCCGGCCCGAGCATCCGTGATCACATCGGAGTCCGTGCTGCAAGCAGCTGAAGCATCCGTGGCGGCGGCCATAGCGGACTGAGACGCATCCATCTCCCTGGCCATAGCGGACTGAGACACGTAGTAGGGCCAGGAGGTGCAGAGCTGCACCGGCTGCAACCTGGCCACTGGCACTAGGCTCCTTTGGTTTCAAGTACTTGTGGACGGAAGAAATCAAACATTGAGGTTTATGTGCGGGGTGGGAGTCTTGGGCTCCTTGTTCTTCAAGTGCTTGGAAATCCATCCACCTTCTGCGGAAACAATCAAACAGTTGAGAGTCTTGGACTCCTTTTTCTTCAAGTACTTGGAAACCGTGGAAACCCGCCTTCCGCAGAAACAATCATTTGATTTGGGTTGTTACAAAGTACAAATCCCTAGGCTTCTTTGGCTTCAAGGAAGAGCCTTGACAAAATGGACGAACCTGCGCCAACAGCCTTGACAAAGATGGGCGCCCGCGCCAGTTTTCTGTGGTCACGGTGCGTTGAGGTTGAGGTTGAGGTCAAAGCGCCTGGGCGCGTTGATTCGTTGATATGGCTGGCGCTCGTGTGAGTGCGTGCGTGCGTGCGTTGCGATTGATTGGAAAGCGTGGTGGCGTGTGCGCAGTGTGCGCCAAAAAGACCTTATATGCCATGAGTACGACATCCCGCCTCTGCGAATTAATGGCCGCGTGCTGACGGCCCTGATGACTGCGCCAAGGAGTCCAGCTCCTTAGGCCGGACTGCGCCGAAATCAAGAATCAGGTGGCCGGTGAACCTTGATAAGCCGTTGATAAATCTAGGGGGCGGCGCAGCAACAATCAAATCCATCGATCACGGCCGGCCAAGAGTCGAACACTCTTGCCGGGAGCCTTTCATCCCAGAATGCCATTGCAGCGATCATGAGGACGATCGGTATTTCCGGCATCTCCTGTCAGCGCACGGTAGCACTCGGGGCGAGATCACCAAGAGTGTGCGCAACAGCCAACATTGGACTTGACATTGTGATGCGATGATTGAGACGCATCGTGTAGTTGAATGCCAACACATGTGACATTATAATCTGGGTGGTTCCATGGACTTTGGCCTGTTGGTCTGTTGGTCCTTCCTACCACAGAGTTCTGCACACCCGATCGTGTGTCACTTGTCACTTCCCAAGAAAGAAAGTATGAGGTTTTATGAGGATTGAGGATTGTTGCTTCTTCGGCGCAGGGGCGCAGCACGCCAGTCCTCCGCGCTGAATTCGCACACGCGCCTGGCCCCGAGAGCGAGGCAGTCCACTTCAAACGCGCCCAACCGGTCACTGAGTTCTGCAATCTCGAGAAACAAGGTAACAAAGTTTTCGACGGCGCACACGCAAGACGTTTCACTGAAGTTCTGTGACCAAGACCCTTGCTCTCAAGGCGCCCGCGTCCGCAGCTGCAGCGCCAGCCGCAAGCCACGATGCGAAGCACAGAGCGCAGCTGTCCGTGGCTCGTTGTTCAGGACAGCCGTGCAGCAGAACTAGCACAGTCGGTTCTGGAGGTGCGCCACTTCTTCCGGGCAAATCTATCCATAGGGCACCCACAACTTCTCATCCTTCGCCGTCATGCAGACCCCCTT
>CAUJNA010000488.1:123341-128341 GCA_963377175.1 Effrenium voratum | reverse complement strand
ATACATACATACATACATACATACATACATACATACATTACATTACATACATACATACATACATACATACATACATACATACATACATACATACATACATACATACATACATACATACATACATACATACATACATACATTACATTACATTACATTACATTACATTACATTACATTACATTACATACATACATACATACACATACATACATACATACATACCTATTACATACATACATACATACATACATACATACATACATACATACATACATACATACATACATACATACATACATACATACATACATACATACATACATACATACATACATACATACATACATACATACATACATACATACATACATACATACATACATACATACATACATACATACATACATACATACATACATACATACATACATACATACATACATACATACATACATACATACATACATACATACATACATACATACATACATACATACATACATACATACATACATACATACATACATACATACATACATACATACATACATACATACATACATACATACATACATACATACATACATACATACATACATACATACATACATACATACATACATACATACATACATACATACATACATACATACATACATACATACATACATACATACATACATACATACATACATACATACATACATACATACATACATACATACATACATTACATACATACATACATACATACATACATACATACATTACATACATACATACATACATACATACATACATACATACATACATACATACATACATACATACATACATACATACATACATACATACATACATACATACATACATACATACATTACATACATACATACATACATACATACATACATACATACATACATACATACATACATACATACATACATACATACATACATACATACATACATACATACATACATACATACATACATACATACATACATACATACATACATACATACATACATATACATACATACATACATACATACATACATACATACATACATACATACATACATACATACATACATACATACATACATACATACATACATACATACATACATACATACATACATACATACATACATATACATACATACATACATACATACATACATACATACATACATACATACATACATACATACATTACATACAGACATACATTACATACAACATACATACATACATACATACATACATACATACATACATACATACATACATACATACATACATACATACATACATACGTACATTACATACATACATACATACATACATACATACATACATACATACATTACATTACATTACATTACATTACATTACATTACATTACATACATACATTACATACATACATACATACATACATACATACATACATACATTACATACATACATACATCCATTACATTACATTACATACATACATACATACATACATGCATACATACATACATACATACATACATACATACATACATACATACATTACATTACATACATACATACATACATACATACATACATACATACATACATACATACATACATACATACATACATACATACATACATACATACATTACAAACATACATACATTACATACATACATACATACATACATACATACATACATACATACATACATACATACATACATACATTACATACAACATACATACATTACATACATACATACATACATACATACATACATACATACATACATACATACATACATACATACATTACATACATACATACATACATTACATACATACATTACATAACATACATACATACACACATACACACATACATTACATTACATTACATTACATTACATTACATTACATTACATACATACATACATTATATACATTACATACATACATACACACACACATACATACATATTTACATACATACATACATACATGCATTACATACATTACATACAGACAGACAAACAGACATACATACATACATTACATACATACATACATACATTACAAACATACATTACATACATACATACATTACATACATACATTACATACATACATTACATACATACATACATACAGACAGACATACATTACATACATACATACATACATACATACATAACATAACATAACATACATACATACATACATACATACATTACATACATACATACATACATTACATACATACATTACATAACATACATACATACACACATACACACATACATTACATTACATTACATTACATTACATTACATTACATACATACATACATTATATACATTACATACATACATACACACACACATACATACATATTTACATACATACATACATACATGCATTACATACATTACATACAGACAGACAAACAGACATACATACATACATACATTACATAATCACATAAATACATACATACATACATACATACATACATACATTACATACATACATACAAACATACATACATTACATTAAATTAAATTTCATTACATTACATTACATACATACATACATACATACATTACATACATTACATACAGACAGACAAACCGACATACACACATACATACATTACATAATCACAGAAATACGTACATATATACATACATTACATGCATACATACAAACATACATACATTACATTAAATTACATTACATTACATTACATTACATTACATTACATACATACATACATACATTACATACATACATACATACAGACATACATACATTACATACATACATACATACTTACATTACATTACATTACATTGCATTGCATTGCATTACATTACATTACATTACATACATACATACATACATACATTACATTACATTAAATTACATTACATTACATTACGTTGCATTACATACATACATACATTGCATACATACATAGATACATACATACATACATACATTGCATACATACATACATACATACATACATACATACATACATACATACATACATACATACATACATTACATACATACATTACATACATACATACATACATACATACATACATACATTACATACATACATACATACACACATTACATACATTACATACATACATACATACATACATACATGCATACATACATACATACATACATACATACATGACATACATACATACATACATACATACATACATTACATACATTCATACATACATACATACATACATTACATACATACATACATACATTAATTACATTACATGCATACTTACATTACATTACATTACATTACATTATATTACATTATACTACATACATACATACATATATGCATACATACATGCATACATAACATACATACATAACATACATACCATAACATAACATACCATAACATAAATAACATACATACATACATACATACATACATACATACATTACATTAAATTAAATTACATTACATTACATTACATTTCATACATACATAGATTCATACATACATACATTAATTACATTACATACATACTTACATTACAATACATTACATTACATTATATTACATTATACTACATACATACATACACATATGCATACATACATGCATACATAACATACATACATAACATACATAACATAACATAACATACCATAACATAAAGAACATACATACATACATACATACATACATACATACATACATACATACATACATACATACATACATACATACATACATACATACATACATACATACATACATACATACATACATACATACACATACATACATACATACATACATACATACATACATACATACATACATACATACATACATACATACATACATACATTACATTACATTACATACATACATACATACATACATACATAC
Source organism: Effrenium voratum (assembly GCA_963377175.1). Lineage (NCBI taxonomy): Eukaryota > Dinophyceae > Suessiales > Symbiodiniaceae > Effrenium > Effrenium voratum. Next base: position 124,379 of record CAUJNA010000488.1, on the reverse strand, counting down.
ATACATACATACATACATACATACATACATTACATACATACATACATACATACATACATACATACATACATACATACATACATACATACATACATACATACATACATACATACATACATACATACATTACATACATACATACATACATACATACATACATACATACATACATACATACATACATACATACATACATACATACATACATACATACATACATACATACATACATACATACATACATACATACATACATACATACATACATACAGTACATACATACATTACATACATACATACATTACATTACATTACATTACATTACATTACATTACATTACATTACATTACATTACATTACATTACATTACATTACATTACATTACATTACATTACATACATACATACATTACATACATTACATACATACATACATTACATACATACATACATTACATACATTACATACATACATACACACATACATACATACATATTTACATACATACATACATACATGCATGCATACATACATACATACATACATATATGCATACATACATGCATACATAACATACATACATAACATACATAACATAACATAACATACCATAATATAAATAACATACATACATACATACATACATACATACATACATACATTACATACATACATACATTACATACATAAATTACATACATACATTACATACATTACATACATTACATACATTACATACATACATTACATACATACATACATACATTACATACATACATACATACATACATGCATGCATACATTACATAACATACATACATACATACATACATAGATTACATACATACATTAAATACATACATACATACATACATACAGACAGACATACATTACATACATACATACATACATTACATACATACATACATTACATACATACATACATACCTAACATAACATACATACATACATACATTACATACATACATACATACATACATTACATACATACATTACATAACATACATACATACATAC
>CAUJNA010000488.1:85841-120841 GCA_963377175.1 Effrenium voratum | reverse complement strand
TACATTACATACATACATACATTACATACATACATACATACATACATACATACATACATACATACATACATACATACATACATACATACATACATACATACATACATACATACATACATACATACATACATATATACATACATGCATACATACATACATACATGCATACATACATACATACATACAGACAGACAGACAGACATACATACATACATACATTACATACATACATACATACATTACATACATACATTAATATATTCATATATGTGTATATATGCTTGATCCTCGAAACGGCCAGGTCAATACAACCGTGCCGACCAGCAAGCTAAGTCAGCTTCTAGGCCAGTCCACTGCGTGAATGGAATGCTTGTCAACAGGATTAACCTTCAAAAACTTTACATCAGTAGTCTCCAAGGCATGAGCAAACCTTCTGTCCATCACTGGTATCACCCTAACGCAACTCCCTCCAACAAAATCTGAGGCGCAAGTTTATTTTTGTTTTTGTTTTTTCCTGCCCACCTGCCTAACAAATAGGCCCCCTTCTCTTTACGCCTCTTGTAAGAGCCTCGCAAGAGTACCTAAACAAGGAGCTCCCTCGAACTCCCTACGTGATCTTGTTTGGGTCTTCAACATCCTTTGGAGGACATTAATGTGTTGGGTTTTGTCCACCAACCATTTTTGAGGGGTTCCCACCATGAAGATTCATCCCCGCACGCTTAAAGGGAGAGGCGGCGTGAAAAGTACATGTTCGCTTGGCACGAACATATTTGTATTGTACGACTACGTTTGTTCACAGGGTCAGTGAATTGTAGCATTACACTTGTCTGGATTGAAACGGGGTTGCAAAGCACCTGGACAGATTCTCTTACAACTACCAACATCTTACATGCTGTCGGGTGTTTGGATGGAACCTGCTGTGTCTGGAGAGGGCAATGGAGGGGAAGACAATGCAACTTACATTTGACTACCCGCTAACCCCCCCGTCCTACACAGGACGACCGGTTGGATTGTCTGACCCAATGTGGGGAGGGGGGGGGGTCCTGTTTAAATGAAACTTAGACTGGGCCATCCCCATCAAAACCCATCGGAAAGGAACAACTGGGAGGAGGGGCTTACTGTTTGTTCTGGGGGGGGCCAAACCATTGGGGGGGGGGGGGGGCCAAACCATTCGCTTTTTTGGGGGGAGGGGGGGACCCACAAAGTGTAAGTTACATTTCCGAACACCTGTTTTCGGTGATTAAGGGGGTGAGGATATGTCACGTGTCCACAGAAGCCCGGATTTGAGGGCCCGACAGCCGAACGGCAGAAGCCTGAGCACCGGCTTCCAGCGCAAAAGCAGTCACGGATTGACCCAGCTGCTAAGTCCTCAAAAGCGTGGAATCAAAAGATCAACCACCCTTCCACGCGCAACACGTGGCCGCGGCGAGGCTACCCTTTCAGCAATAGGAAGGCAAAAGGGAGCACGCCAGTGCAAAAGTTCCCCCAGTTCTGCGTATTGAGCTGCGTTCCCCTTAAATGTGCCCATGTGGTGCAGCCGGCGTCGAGCCTCCAAAAATGGCGTTGCCGCGGAAACTGGGGCCAGGGTCTGCTTTCCCTTGTTGGGGTTGGGTTTCTCAAAGTTTCACTGGCAAACCCTGAGGCTTCCCCATTTGAGAAGATAAATCCGAAACCAATCATTAACAACACCGGTGAGCCTCAGGAATGCCCTCTGCAAAGTATTTTCCCTCCTCCTAAATATTCATTTCTCAAAATTGTGGTTTCATTTCAAAAAGAAAGGAGTTGTGCTCAAAGTGACCCAAACTCTAAAATTATCGAGATCATTTAAACGGTTTCAAGCAAAACCCAAAAATAACATAATACAATGAGAACCCTTCCTCCAAAACTGCAACCACTTGCGACCCAAGGGTACCCTCCACCAACGCATGGTCTAGCCCCGCTTGGGCTCCGGCCAGGCGCGCTGCTTGGGATCCAGCCTGGCGACAGGGTGCGGATCCCCTTTTCGCGGGGCGAAAAGAGCTGGTAAACCAAGCATGGGCCAGAAAAGCACCCAAGTGAGCGCCCGAATCCTCATGTTTGGTTCGGACCACGCTGGGTTTTTGGCTTTTATGGGCCAAGTTTCCTTGTTGGGGTTCCTCAATATCCTGTTTGGACCTTCAAAAGTCACCAGTAGATTCCAACTTCAGGGGAGCCCAGTGACGCCTGCAAAAGGATGCAAGCTGGCAAATCCAGATGGATCGCAGGTTGCCAACCCCTCCAACTGGAAGCCAATCATTTGGAAGGGCAACGCTGACAAAGGCTTGGCTTCCGAAGCTTGACCATGTGGGTTGACACAAAAGGGGACCCAAAACATGGTCTGCCCTTTAAACCCGACCAAAAGGGGGGTCAGCGTCAAAGCAAACTCCTGGCCGAGCCCTTGCAGCCCGCCTGATGTTGCCGAACTGCGGCAAAGCCACGACGCCTGCGGGTCAAAACTCTTCGGAGCCCACCCAGTTCTGAGGGACCGTTGGACAGGGTAGGTAGCTCAAGTCGAGAACGCGGCCTTCCCCAACAAATCGTAAATGGAAAGCCTTGGGCAACACATGGTCCCTGTCTGAATAGGATTGCGTGTCACTCGCTTACCAACGCACTGATCTTGGGTTCTTGTGTGGTTTGAGGCTCGGTCGTATTCAAAATTATTTTTGGGTCGACCTTCTGGGATGTTCAGCAAGTTCCTACCCAACGTCAGGCATGAGCAATGGTTTCTCAAGATGTCTGGGCGCATGGTGCTGTTCGAAAGCATTGCGCGAGGCCCCCCTCGTCCCGCAAATGATCTCACTATAAAATGCTCGAGTCGATGTTGCGGGCCTTAGGACTCACGGCGCGACATATTGCATGTGTTTGATGGGCCATCGCCTCCTCCCCAAAAAGTATACTACTGTGTCAGTTTAAAGGGGCTTTCCTTGTAAACATGAAAATCGCAAAGAGGAAAGCAGGACAAGGCCGCCCAAGGTTGGCTAATCCGAGAGCCTGTCTTTGTCAGCGTCCCATTGAGCAACTGCAACATCGAGTGAAGACAACTTGCTTCGCTCAGTCGAACCCAAAATCCCGTGAAAGCTGGAGCTTGGCATGATGCATAACAAAACGCCCGCTGCCCCTGCGCTTCAAAAGGAATTCTCCAGCCTTTGGTCGCCACCGGCTCCACGTTTTGCCGCACGCCTGGGCAAGGCTCAGCCGGGAACTGGCCCCGGGCCTTCCGCCGGCGAGCTGAGTATTGGGGCTAAGCTATCACACACCTCAGACTCCCAGGATAAGGAGGTAATCTAACTCTTCAGCACCCCACGGCCCCATTATATCTATCATTTAGGCCACATGGCCAAGCCCGGCCCTGATAAAGGAAAACCCTGCCTGGATGGTGGACCACCAGCAAATCCGCAAGCGCCTGCGCGTGTCAAGGCTGGTTTGCAAGGAGGCGGACATGCTACGTCAGCAGAATAATAGGAACATAGGTTGCTCCAAACCAATCTACACTGTCTACTGTCTTACTTGTAAATGCATATCAAGATATGCAGCCACAAAAAAGCCGACCAGGCTGCCAAAGACATGTGGAAGCCTGCAACCCAGAATCTAGAGCAACTCCACTTCCTGGGCGGGGTGGAATTCCTCAAGGTGCAGTCGCCCGAATGTGCCCTCAGTACATGTCTGAGGCTTCACCATCAAGCCCTCTGGACCACAACCCCAAACTTGGAGTAAATACCGGGTGAGCAAGTACAGGGTGAGTAAGCTGAGTAAGCGCCAAATATGGCTGGCTGATACTGCGGATAGACAAAATTATTCAACGTCCTGCGCCAGTTGGAATGGATAAAACCCTACAAGTGCTGGGATAAAACACCAACAAGGGTCACCAACTGATGCAGAGTTTGCTGCATCCATTTTACTTCTGACTTGGGTTTAGATATCCACCCTCCCGATGGTTGAGCCTGGCGCTTGCACATTTTTCGTGGCTAAGGGCTTTTATGCAATGTAACTAAATTGCTTGGCTTCCTTGGTAGTAAAAGAGAACCATTTTGTTGCCAGTGTGGACCAGTGGACCACGAGAACACATGTTCGGATGTTCAGCACTCCGTCGAAATAACAGACAACCTCACTACACCAGAAGCCGTTCAACAGCCACTCGCTCACAAATACTTCAGATGAGGTTGTGTCAAAGTAAGAGGACCCCGCTAGAATGGTAGTTGTCTGTTTGGTTTCCCTTCAACTCACCCAAACGGGGTACTCTGCAAAAACCAAGCACTCATACACATATCCCAAGTTGCTTTCCTAAGACCCCTTTATGGCAGGCTCACAGCGCCAAATGGTCCCGTGAAAAGAAATAATAGGAAACACAGGCTATATGCAGCAACTTCTGACCTGAGCCATAACAGGAATGAAGTGCAAACACATCAGAAACCAGAACATCCAGATCTGTACCATCTCGGCGTGGGATTCCATTCCGGATTCCCCTATCTGCCTCCCCACGATGGCTTCTCAACACATGGGCCTTGCAATTTCAGCAGGTACACCTTCCCTTGTCCCGGATTGCGTTCTTCCATATTCACTTGAATGATTCACCATGCCTGGGAAATGCAAGGTAGAACGCACACATGCATGCACCCACACACACACACACTCATATCTAAAGTGTGTATATATATGTGTATATATATATATATATGAGTAGGTTCTTCCGTTGAAACCGCGTGTCAACACACATTGCAGTCGACTGTGGGCTCGCTTGCCAACAAACAACTGCGCAAGGGAAAGATGAGGATTCCAGCCATCTCATGCCTGCCAGGTAAGTAATCGCTGTGCCGACCTCAGGCGGCAAAAGCAGCACGTCCGGCATGGGGTACCATCAGAACGAGGTATGGGGAGGTAGGAGGCTGACCAACCCCAGACCAACAGCCTCAGCTCAGAAAACTGGAGCACAGCCTGAAGAGCCTAGGCTCTCTGGGCTGCGGTGGTGATTAAGTGCTCGATAGTTGCAACGTTGCAACATACAGCTAATCCCAGCCCATCCAAACGTGCACGCATGACATTGGGAAGTATGTTCTTGCAGGGGATAAGCAGCAAAGTAGCCTTCTATTGAGGCTATTCGATCAGCCCAAGGGGCAGTGACACGCTCCAGAACCACACAGGACCTAATTGGGACGTCCATGCAGGAGGACTTCATTCAGGTTCCGAAGTAATCATGAATATTGCAACCATGTTTCGAACAACATCTATCCAACCACGGCAGGCCGGGATGCCTCAACTTCATGCGCAGCAGCAAGTCCAGGCGCAATGTGATATTGATCAGTAAAGAAAAGGTCCCCAAACGTGAGCCAGCGAGGGGGTGTCACGAAATTGTGCCAATTTGCAGTTGCCACCCCCACCTTCAGTTAGAGCGTCTGGAGGGGACCTCAGTTCCACTGGAAAGTTGAAGCAAAGAAGGAATTCCAGCTGCCGCATTTCCCTTCAAGACGTAGGCAAACAGAAATACCTAAACTGATCTCACGACCTCTTTGCCACCGCACCGTGACCCGTCTCCTTGCATAAGCTTGTAGATGGCGGGGCCCTGCTCCTCCCGCGACAGCCGGACGTGTGCAAACTCAAGGCGGGATGGCCGTTTTCTCACGATTAAATTCGGGAGTGTTCAGCTTGCATTGGGCTCATCCGCTTTCTTGTCAAAAGGGCCCGATGATGGATGGCCGCCTGCGCTCGTACCGCATCCAGCTTGGACATCATGACGCGGAGCCGGATTTCCTTGGCACGGAAACTTGTGGACGCATGGAGGCGATGACTGGTGGCGCTGGGCACTTGAGCTGGTGTGCAGAAAAAGATGAGCGCATTGTGTGCATGTGCGCTCTCAAAATGTTGGAAGACTAGAACACGAGAAAATGTCCACACCAATCATCAAAGCGGCAAAGCGGTCACCGTGCCTTTTTCCTTCACTCCAGCCGCTGGACTCCAGCCCTCCCTCACCAAACCCTAGCTCCCTGAAGGAACGCCATGGCAAACAAATCAACCTAATTGAGAAAGCAAAAGAGAGCAAAGAGCCCCACAAACGGCTGTCCCTAAAATGGTTCGAAACCACATGAAAACACTCATTCTATGGGCAGCTATTAGAGGTCCATTTCGGGTGAATAGGAGCGAGGTGGCATACAGCTGCGTTTCTATCTATTCCTCTCACTACATGCAAGGTGTCAACATGAGCAACGCACCCCGAAACAAACTCGGGAGCAAGCTAGCCTCGAAATGCAACGGCTTCACACGATGCATGCCAATATTGGATCCACTAGTATGCACTCGTGCCATATCTGCCAGAATGCCATGTGCATGAACACAAGCCCGAGCTGTTGTAGGATTTTTTCCCACATGTGCATGCACTTGCACACCCGGCGAAGCAGCTGTCTGAGTGCCTGGCTGCCTGTAGAAAGTAGGGGTCGTTGGGCGCCAGCAACGGCCAGGCGCTCTTCGGCCAAAGGCCCAGCAGCCAGGGCTGGAAGTAGCCCCGGAGCCTGCGGATGCGAGTTGCTCCAGGAAGCGCTGGCAGGGATTTCAACAGGACTTTTGGGGTGGCGTCCTCTGTATGCTTAGGTCCGGACCGATGGTTTCGCAGAACCCGCAGGTCTACAAGTTGAGCGTGTTGCTTGGGGAAGCAAACGCGGAAGCTGTCACTCGTGCAAGAAATTCCACCATTTAGAGGGTAGTTTTGATGGTGCTGGAATGGACCCAGTAGTCCCTTTTTGAACGAAGTTGCTACAACTCGCCTGAGGGTGTTAGCCACGTTGGTTGTAGGGCATTTATTGTTCACTCGTCTAGCATTCGTTGCCTTCCAAAGTACATAGCCTGTTTGAAAAATCTCCGGAATGAGAGTTCACATTCTAACAAACGACCAATGTGAACCCATCTGGCTCTCTCTGCCCTGTTCGGCCCTCGAATGTGGACTGCACGGCTTCCAGATTTAACAAAGAGGGATCGCACGTCAGCAATGCAGCTCCTGCCTGCCCAGCACGACAGAGAGTTGTTGCCGAGCCTTGGGCCGCCCACGAGTCAGGCACAAGCTGGCAACTGGAACGAGACGGATGACGCTTCTGACTACCAGCTGGCCAACTCCAGCTGGCACCGACTGCCATGTTTTCTAACAACAAGAATGCGAAGCTAAATGCCCCACAAACACGGCTAGTCACTTTCTAACAATAGAGCAAAATATTGACCCTTGCAATCCAAAGAGTCAACTGCGCCACGTAGGAGTGGGCGCCATCTGTTGTTCTCTGTCGCCAGAAAGGGCGAATTGACGTGCATCCTGTGTGTGTGTGTGCGTGTGTGCGCCGCATATGTTGAAGTTGAGTTGCACTGCTGCAAGCTGGCTCAGCCCTCAGCACAATTCCTCTGGAGAGTAGGCCTACATGCTTGAAGTAGGCACACTCTTAGAACGACCAGGTTCAACACTCTCCCAACAGCCCAATCCTCAAAGGGCTGCGAAGGACAGTGGGCGTGCCCTCGTACGCTACGCCCCCTCTGATGTTGTGATCTCGCCAGGCAGAAATCCATGCCATTCATCCAACTGCTGGAAAGCAAGGAACAACAAGACAACAAGTTGAAGAAGAAGCAAGCAAGCAAGCAAGCAAGCAAGCAAGCAAGCAAGCAAGCAAGCAAGCAAGCAAGCAAGCAAGCAAGCAAGCAAGCAAGCAAGCAAGCAAGCAAGCAAGCAAGCAAGCAAGCAAGCAAGCAAGCAAGCAAGCAAGCAAGCAAGCAAGCAAGCAAGCAAGCAAGCAAGCAAGCAAGCAAGCAAGCAAGCAAGCAAGCAAGCAAGCAAGCAAGCAAGCAAGCAAGCAAGCAAGCAAGCAAGCAAGCAAGCAAGCAAGCAAGCAAGCAAGCAAGCAAGCAGCCAACACAGACCAACACACACACACACACACTCACACACCCTTCCTTCCCCTCAATTCCATCAGCATTGCACTCACTCCCAAAAACAAGAGCCAGAATGTCGGTCTCCAAATGCTTCCCTGCCCATTTGGCTTCGTGATCCGGTCTCCGGGGCGGCCCACCCAGACCATGGCCACCACCGACTGGAAGGTGCCCCGCATCATCAAGGACCCCTGCGCCTGAGGGGAAGCCGAGTAGCGCTGGTGTACCCGTTGAACCGCCCTAGGTAATGACAACACGAATGTGTGCATATGCACGTATGTATATATATATATATATATCTATATATCTATACGTACATATACACATTCAGATTTGTACATGTACATATACACAAGCGCACATGTGTATATACATATATAGGTATGCGTCTGTGCATACATGTGCTCATGATGACATATTTACTGACTAGATGCACCTACCCCAGGATTGCATTATTCTGCCACTAGAGACAACGGCCTCGTGCCGTCAAGACATTGGGGCGCCGTGGGAATCCTTGAGGACTGATCCCGGAGCTCCTAAGCCATGAGGCCAGGGTCATACAGGTGCCTGATGCACAAGGCTTGTGTACGCATGCGCGTCTGTGTGTGCGCGTGTGTTCGTGTATCTGCGTTTCTGTGTACGATGTAGTTGCATAATCAAACACACGAAGCGGAAATATGATTACCAAGTCCAAATATGCCTCTGCACACACACACACACACGCTGCTTGCTCGTATCCGATGTTGAGCAAAAAAATGGACATGAGCTCAAACACTTCTGTGGCCAGCTATATCCTCAAAAGTGAGCGGAGGCTGGCAGAAAATGATTCATTGAATCAGCAAAATATAAGGGGAACTCGCTGCACTGCAGGCCTCTATGCCCATTGACTTTTCTTAAAGGGTCCTTCCGAACCATGTGCATTTTGAGATCTCTTTCCCGCCCACCAAATTGGAACCCTGCCCGCGGGTTTGGTTCGTCAGGGGTTGATTTCCAGGACGAAGAGCCCGCCTGCGGGCCGGAGCCCTGCTGATCCAGAGCCTGGAATCAAGGGCACCGAGAGGACCTGCCCGAAAATCAAAAGGGAACCTTTTTTTGAGGCCAAAGATGTTTTTTTGGTGGGGAACCCAATGAAAACGGTGGAAAAGGGAGGAATGAAGTGTTGGAGACTCTGCCTTCTTTGGCCACTCTCTGTGGACCCTCATTTGGCTCATGAGCCACGCTTCATCTCAAAAACATCCAGAGAAACTTTTCCCGCTCCTCGGCAAACCGCTGGAAGACGCTTTGCAGGCTTTTGTCCACCAGGGCGCGGCGCATCCATTCCTGGTGTGGCTTGCGAGAGCGGCAAAAACGCTGGTGAGTACCTTAAGGTCTCTGTTGCAAGGTTCCCTTGCGGGTTGGGGGGGTTGGGGTTGTTGGGGTGGCCCGTGTGATGTGCACTGTGGTGATTTGGTGCGTCGGCCTCTTCGTTGCACATATGTTTCGAAGACCCGCACCATCAGCATCCCCAAAGCCCAGTTGGGCTGCATTGCTGACCAAGAAAAGGCACCGTTGCCGCCAACCGTCAATTCATGTGTCTCACACACTAGACCTCGGTGGATACTTCCCAAAACTTGGCCCTGCAATCGCAACCTGCTTGAGACACCTCAAACAGCTCTCTCAAACGAAACATGCATCACTCAGAAGATTGTATCACAGAATTCTTGAATCAGCCGAACATGTAACACATACGATCGTCCGAACCTTGCAGCGAATGAGCCCCGCCCGCTCTCCTCCTCCCCTATCCAGCGGGTGTTGGCACGCGCCTGCAAGGCTCAGAGCGATAAAGCTGACTCCATTGGCTGAGGTTTTGCCGATCCTTGTGGTTGGTTTGTTGCCTTGAATTGCCTTGCATTGCTGGTGACATCCAAAAGAACCAGCGCTTCCATCAGCTTCTGTCAGCTGCTCAGGTTTTGCCTAACCGACCTGCATTTGTGGTTCGAAACAAGCCAGGCCGTCATTTCTCGTGCAGGCTTGTTCCGCAGCAGGGCCATTACTTTCTAATCTTTGACGTTGCCTCTTCTACCAGTGGCCTATGCCATTCCTAATTTGCATACTAGGCAAAAAACATGAAACGTAATCCTCAAGTAAATGATCAGAATCTGCCACTGAAGGCAGTTTTGGCTTTCTCATCGGCTACGAGCTGTGGCCTGTGAACACCACTTGTGAGGCCATCCAAAAGGCTTTGATATCCCACTCACCTGTGCCAGTTCTTCCGGCTCATTCCTACTGTAGATAGCCAGAAGAACCATCTGAGACCCAAGGTTAAACACCCCGACTGCCTAGCATGGCAACTCGAATTACTGGGTGCAGGTTGACAACGTGGGGACTCCTTTAGGGTTTTGCCCGTGGCCCGACTAACAGGGAAGCCAAAGGGCCCTTCAAAGAAAATAATTAGGGACTATAGCGGACATGATTTACATGGGGATTTATGTCAACCGTCGAAGTCTAAGAGGGTTTCCACCATCCCCAAACTATGACCCCCCGGCCGGAAAATGTGGTCTATATATGGTCATGTAGTGGTTGTTTTGTCGTCATCGTTTGTGACATCCCCTCTCTCCCCCTAGGGAAAGGTGGTTGGGCAGCGCAAGCCTTCGATAAAACTGTGCAACTTGCTTTTCGGAAAACTGCCATCCCCCAAAGAAGGAACCATCATGGCGCTAGTTTTACCCCATCTCAGGTGAGCTCGGCTCAATTGAATCGAAGGAACCCATTGGTGGCTTCCACTTGGCCGCCTACTCACAAATTTAAATGGGGTTACCCTCCTCCATGGATTTTGGCTTTCTGGGGTTTATGCCTCTCGAAGTGGTGGCTTAAAGGGAAACAACCCCAATTGCTCACTTTGATCACCCCCAGAAACCGCCAAAATAACGACCCCATGTTATAACCACAATTCGAAAACCACGCCCTCCGCCGGCCCAGCGCGGCAACGCGGTTTTTGGTTTTGGGCTCCCGCCAGCACGGCGCCCAGCTGCGCGGCCGCCGCGCGGCGGCGCCCGTGCTGCAGCCAGGCGAGGGCCACCTGTTCGATAGCCAAGGAATGAGAAATGGGATGACCCCTCCAAAGGTAGATATGTACATATCTTCCATTTGGTTAAGACCCCTGGACAAAAACAAACATATCTCCAGTAGTGATAAATTCCTTTTTGAAACCAACAAGGGAAATTAAGAATATTTGTGTATACATATCTTAATATATATATATATATGCCTATGGGTATATATGTATAATGTATATACATACTGTGGATGGATGCAATCCTACACCACTTTAAAACCATGGGACACCATTGTGTGTTGGCATTTACTGTGGAATCATCATTCCAGGGTTTCTTAGATGGTGCAGGATTTCGTCCATCCACAGTATGGGGGGTTGATCAAAAGGTCCGTTACATGGGATGACCATTGGGGAAACCCGCAAAAAAAGATGATAGTGTCCACTCAGTGGGAAACATATCCCCGATTTGGCTTCCTAGAAAAGAATGCCCCCAAGAAAAAATGTCCCCGAGTTGGTTTCCTTTCAGGGAATTCTGAATGGTTCATTCCCAACACCCGGAACGGTCATTTCCTACTTAATCGCAGGGGCAACATTAGAACGGGGCTCTACGCTTATGCGACAATGGATGGACACCCTAGTAGCAAAGGCGGTTGACACAAGCATATCAGCGCATATCTGTACGAGTGTATGAGCAAACTGCGGTCGAAACCGTGCATGACCCCTTAGATGTGGACAAAAAAAACACCCCATGACTGCAACATGATAGTGGGGGATGACCGCTACCGTGACGCCACTCCAATCACTAACTCTCACTTAAATGTGGTGACATGTGGCGATCCTCGGTATTGCGGAAGTGGCAACCACCTCCGGGGCCCCACAACCCTGAGCCAGGCACCGTAAAAATGACACGATAAACAACTTCTACAGGCTCGCTCTTTCTCAAGGCTTTGCAAAACAACCCAGACCTAACACCATGCATGGCTCGAGAGCTGAGGACCCCCTTGGCTGGAGGTTGTGCAAAAGCCATCCCGTTCACGTTTCGCTCACGAGCATTTCATAGCTTCAAACAGGTGTTTGAACATGCAGGCCCTGAGGAGCAGTTCTTTACAAACACGGGTTCTATCTTGCTTCTTTCCGCACTCATATTTGCCTAGCTTTTCAGCTGAGCATGTTGGTTCCGCGACCTGCCAACATCCCAAACGGCCCGGACAAGCATGTTTTAGTAACAACGACTTGCGTCAGCTGCGAGTCAGCCACCAACGTGACCGATCCGACTGGGAAGCTATCAAATCGGCATATCTCGACATTCAATGAGTTGCAATAACTTCCGCAAAGGGTTGTTGAGACCCCCCCTGCGATGCCAACATACGCAAGACGAAAAGATCTCCTTACAGAATGACATCCCGATGCAATACATGAGGCCATAGCAATACAGTTCCTCTACAAGTAGCTCAAGGTCAAGCAGGCGGACCCAAAGAATTCTTTGGTTGGACCCACAGCCTCGCCTCTGTGCCGCGCACGCGGCTTGAACGATCCTGCAGGGCCTCCCAGCGACGCCGCGGCAGCTGTAACCGTCTCTTTACATCCCAAAGGTGTTCGAGCTTTTCTGCATTGAAATCCCTGAGGTATGCCTGCTTGTTCAAAGAAGGGATTCAACATCTGAGTGACAGGTTGGCTAGGCAGCAAGCAAGCGTGCATGCTCAGAGATTCTCAGGTTTTCTTGCAGGCAAACCCGGGCCAAAGTCGTAGTTTTGCCTTCTACGAACATATCGCACAGCTCAGTGTTGCAAGCCGTCTTTGGCGGTTTTACAGACTCAGATTGTCAGATCCGATTAATGTGTTGGTGTTGATGTTTCACGGGTTTGCCACAAAAAGGCCCAGTTCGCCGCTGTTCACAAAGGCGCAGTTCAAGGCCAACTGTTGCCTGTCAAGAGGCCCACGAAGCAACAAACGGGTGAAGCAGGCACACACAGAACTTCTGCGGCAACCTTGTGCAACACATGCTAGCCAGAGCGGCACGTGCCATCGCAAGAATACCTTTGCCTTCTCCCTTTCTGCCCTTTTTCTTCCCTTCAAACGTGACAAACTGTCGTCGTTGGCACCCTTACGAATCTGGCCCTTGGCTCTTGACAGCCCCCGCAAACCCAGAAGCCACTCCAAATAACTTCAAGCAGCATGGAGCCTGAGCCACAGATGTAAGCCTTCAAACCTCGCAAGGATTCAAGACAGCAAAAAACAGCCCACCGACCCCCCTTGCGCCTCATTGAGATTTACTCATCCCTAAAGAACCGCACTCCACCACCCACCCCCATCCCCCCCATCGCCCCCATCGCACCCACCGGAATTAACTAACTAGGCAATATTCTCCCCTCCCCCCCTCCCAGCCACGCCCCACCCACCCTACCCACCCCACCCACCCTACCCACCCCACCCACCCTACCCACCTCCTCATCCTCCCCCCAGCCCCCGCCTCCGCGTGGGCGCCCCGCTTGCGGCTCAGCACGCTGAGCCGCAGCCAGGCGTCGAAGATCAGCAGCTGCCGCGTCCTCAGCCGCCGCTGCAGCTCCGAGGCCTCGGACGCCCGCGGCTTCAGCCGCTGGGCGGGGCACGGAGCCCATGGAGAGCAGTGTTTCCAAAATAGGGCACGCAACAAGAAGGCCTGTTTATGGGAGGGATGAATCTGTGTCAAAAAATGGGGAACGCAAGAAGTTGTGGTGGTGCTTTTGGTTTCCGCCTTCTCTGCCTTATCTCCTCAACACTGGCCATGATCAACAATGCGCCGGTGCAAGCAACTAATGGAAACCCAGTGCCTTCTCCGGGTGACTGATACTAAACCACCGACGCCATAGGTCCCTCAACAGAATCATGTGAGCGTAAAGGCCATTGAAACATGCGAGTGCTTGCTTGCATGCGGCTAGCTTGCTGCTACTGTGTATCTGCCTCCATCCAATATGGTTTCCACCTCTCCCAAACCACCAATCCAGGCTTCAATGAGATATACAGCCACTATGTAGCCACCACAAATGGGTATGTACATGCATTGTACATGCAACAAAAAATAGGGGGCCCCAGAGACATTGTGGTCTTTCCTGTTGGTTTCCGCGTGAACCGCCCGGAAAATGGCACCCTCCAAAAACACGCTAGTTCCCTGAAAGTTGGGTAGCTGTACGGCGCAGCCCTCAACGCAGCTCACGCTTTTTTACCGGCGCTTTATTATTGCCCGCATTTCGGGCCGTGTCCGCGCTCGCACGGCTCTGATTTTCAGAGGCGCGCTCGGTAAAGCTGAGAACCGACTGGCAAGGCTGACTACAAAGGGACCTGCTCGTATGATGAGTGCTCTATACATACATATATATATATATGTATATATATATTTGCTTCTTCTGGCTGTAGTGCCAA
This sequence comes from Effrenium voratum, assembly GCA_963377175.1. Lineage (NCBI taxonomy): Eukaryota > Dinophyceae > Suessiales > Symbiodiniaceae > Effrenium > Effrenium voratum. Next base: position 106,497 of record CAUJNA010000488.1, on the reverse strand, counting down.
TGCTTGCAACCAGAATGAATCCCATGCCGGGCTTTGCTGGAAGATTCAGACCGGCTTTGGAAGCATCGCTTCCAGCACCAAGCCGCTGGCTGTTCGCTTGTGCTGGGCCCTTGGTTGGCTGCATGTCTTGCGTATTCGGCTTCAGCCTCCCCCGTCCATGAACTGAAACCATTTGTCGGTCCACCCGCTGGGCATGTATCGGAAGCCTTCCCCACAAGATTTGGGTGGAATCCCGAGTCTCCGCGATGCCCCCAGCTATGCTGGGCTTGCCTGTGGCTTTCCAGTGGGACCTCCTGCCCATTCTTGGCCCAACCCCGCATGTATGGCTTCTGCGGATCTGCCTCCAATAAGCTGAGGGACTCCACGGGAAAAAAGGCGGTTTCTCAGTTGGCTCTAGTCTTGAGCTTTGACCCACCTAGGTCCTCCAGTAGAGAGCTTAGAATAAGGCTACCCTGTTTTGTGCAGTCTATTTCAGTAGGGTTCCCTATGTCTTGTCTTGCTCCACCTGGCTAATCAATCCCATGCGCTGTTCATCTGCCTCATTCAGGCGGTGAACTTCGAGCGCTGCGGCCTGCACGCGGGCGCGAGCGGCTGAGCGAAAGGCGAGCGGCTGTGATCCCGGGGCTCAAAGGGTCGATGGTCGATTCCCCAGTCCTTCGCTGCAACCATCGACTTCTGGAGGGGGGGGGAGGGAAAGGGGAAAAGGGTTCGCAACTTGAGTGGATTTGCCAAGCAAGTCAACAAACATTTGTTGCCGCTAGGGTCTTCTCAAAAACATGAAGCCCAGGAACTCGGGGAGCAAGATGTCCAACTCTCTTGGCCAATGCCTCTTTGCAAAAACAGGCACATGTTCTCAGCTTTGGCAGAATTCCTGAAGAATGCCAAAAAACAATGGGAGGTTGTGGGTAAATGAGCGTAGCTTCTTTTGGGGAGGGTGGTGCTGCTAATGGAATTGCGGGGGAAAGCAAAAAAAAACAGGCCCCATTTTGGGACAACCCTTGTTCGGAGACACAACTTCAAGTGGCTTGGCACTTCTCAGAGGCCGTGGGTTCATTCTTCTTCAGGCAGGGTGTTTTGCTAAGCTAAGATCCAACAAGAGACCTGAAGGTTGCATGCGCGCAAGTACTTTTCCCCTTCAGGGGTCACTTTTCTTAAGGTTTCCCGTTTAAATGGACACCCCTCCAACAAGCCTACATTGTTGGGCAGCGGTGCTCTGCCTTGCAGACCCACAGACGGTTTCGCTAAATGGGCGCGTCATAGAAATGGCCGACTTCCTTGAGAGAATCATACCCAGACGTCCAAAGCATGTGCCCCCAACCCCGCCCCACAGGCGAAACGAATCAGGAGTTCCGCGCGCCTCTTGGAGGCCCATCGTTGCATCAGCTCTGCGCCCCCTTGGCCTAGCAGCCGCCGCAAGATATCAAAGGAGGCGGTGGTCTCCTGGCCAAAACCGCGAAACCCAGCACCAAGGCCTGCCAAAGATTTCCCCAGAAGCCACTTGCCTGTTGGTGTCCCGGAGGTGCTTTGTTTGAATAAAACGGCTTCCGCAAACAGTTGCGATAGGATTGAATGAGAAAAAGGCAGAACCTGATGAATGATCCGTTGTTAGCATCATGCCCTCTGGGCAGCATGCCAAGGTAAGAAAAGTGACCCTCCTACCGCATTAAAGACATTGTCAAGTGCACCGTTCAGGCGAGCAATGATGGCTATACGAGAGCCGATTTCATCCTGAACTGTTTCAGCTTGCCAGACTACTTAGAACCAGCGGCCTGCAACAGAAAAACACGGTGGAGACCAGAAATCCATTCGCAAACAAACGTTTGTTGTTCTCTGACAAGGCCATGACAAGGCCCAATAAACAACCTGTCAGAGTGGGCAGCTGCGGCATTCGTTCCCCAACTCAAATCGCTTGCATTCAAAAGGATGAAGGGTTTGCAAAAGCACATGTTCTTCTGTGCTTAATTGTCTTGCATGCTTGCTGGCATGCATGCATGGCCGCTTGCTTTCTTGCTTCCTTTATTCCTCGCATGTTTGTGCTTGCTTTCCTGAGCTTGTCCGTGCGTGTTGCATTTGCATACTGTGCTTCTTCGTCTTCGCTCGTGGTTGCCTGCGTCTATCTGTGTCGTTTGTACTGGCCTGCTCCCTTGCTTTTTCTCTGCGCGTGCTGGCCCCAATATGCTTGGGCTTCCCAAACATGACACGCGCCGCACACCCCAGTCATGCTGAGCTTCCCTCAGCACCGTTCCCTAGCGCCCTCACCTCGTTTCGGCACAGCAGCCAGATGGCACGGCGAAGAAGCCTGAGGGAAATGCAAGGGCATGTCACGGAGCCCTGTACGTCGGAAAGTGTGACTGGCATTTCGATAGGGCTCCTGTCTAGATTTTGTCAACCACAAATTGGGGACACAAAGTGTCGGCGGCTGACGTAGCAGGCTGAATCAAGCAACACTTGCGGAACCAAACAAGTGGCACACTGATGAACAACATCCAAACAAACAGAACTCATACAACATCATTCAACAAACAACGGGAAACCACACACAGCCAAACAAGAACGTAAACAACAAAACAAGACATTCATGAGATAAAAGAACAGAACAAACAAGCTGCAAGAGCTTGACAGCACCAACCAACCAACCAACTAACCAACCAACCAACCAACCAACCAACCAAGCAAGCAAGCAAGCAAGCAAGCCAAGCAAGCAAGCAAGCAAGCAAAACAAACACCCAAACAGACAAGCAAGCAAGAAAGCAAGCAAAAACACGAACACAACAGCACAGCAAACAAACAACAAGCAAACCACCGATCAAGCAAAGAAACAAACCAACAAACCAACAAGCCAACAAACAAACAAACAAACAAACAAACAAACAAACAAACACAGCAACAAACCACCGACCAACCAAACAAACAAACAACCAAACAGGCAGGCAGACAAGCAGACAGACAGACAAACAGACAGACAAACAAACAGACAATCGAGCAGGCACACAAGCAAACAAACAAATGGACAAGGCAAACAACATACACACACACACATATTTGCCTAAAAAGGCATATAAAGCAGTCCACCAAACAAGCACTCAAGCACACAGAACAACAGCAAACCAATCCACTACCTAACGACACCAATCGCACACGCGAACCGTGCTGGGTCAAACCGCATTAATGCCTTCCCTTGAATCCAACCCACACCAACCAAGCAACCCACACCCGGCGAGCAACAGGTGGGGCTCTTGTCAACCTTGTGACACTCTCGTGACCGCTTGCTTCCGGGCGGCTCACGGCATTGCATCATCTTGGGGCACTCTAGAAGCACTGAATTCATGTCCTGGTCGCTGCGAGCAGAAATCCGTAGCCTGTTTTGTGGACCCCTTTACAAAGGCGACATGGAAGCAAACCGGTAACAATCGATAACTGGCACCTTTATGATTGAACATTCCCTACACCACGGCTGAAAGGGCCCCCTTCTTGCAAGCGCCGGTTGGTTGGCCCAACTGGACCTGGCAAACCAATGCGCCGTCTAGACACAGGTTAGCTGCTAAAGCAGCTAGTTGCCAAACTGCACCCTCTCGGTCTGCAATGTGTTCAGCACAGTCCTGGAAGTGGACAAGGAATATTATCCTCTTGAAAATGTAAACTGGGTGTCCATCCTGTTTGCTCACCCGAAAAAAGTGGCTCCTTGACGCTACGCGTCTTAAGCACCTGGATCGGACCCTTCTCCGGCACCCGGAAAGTCCGCCTCGGATGACAGCAAAACCTGGACCACCAAAAAGAAAAGCGGTTGGTACACAAAAAGTACTTGTTTACTTTCTACGTTTGACCCCAAAATATATACAGTAATAGTGAAGAAGACAGTAGAAAATGCTGGGATTTGTCTTTTTCCTTAACCCCCGCGTAGTGGCCATATGGGTTGGAAAAACAGCCCCGTGGACAACCTTTATATCCTTATGCCAGTATCGGTCAGTATCGGTTTTTCCTCAGCATCGGTTTGCAGCGTTTTGGCAGCTCTAGCTCGGAAGTCGCGACTTTTACGTACAAGCGTAGTATACGAAGTACACTCTGCAAGTCGCAACTTTTGAGTACACGTGTCATAAATGAATCACAAGTGTAGTACGCAAAGTACATTTTGGAAGCCCCAGCTGGAAAGTCGCAACTTTTCAGCACACGTGTAGTACACAAAGTGCGTTTTGGCAGCTCCAGCTGGCAAGTCGCAACTTTTCAGAAGTATACGCAGTACACTTTGGCAGCTCCGGCTGGAAAGTCGCAGCTTTTTCAGCGCAAGTAAGTGTAGTCTAGTGTAGTATACGAAGTACATTTTGGCAGCTCCAGCGCGGAAGTCGCAACTTTTCAGTACAAATGCAGTACACAAAGTACATGTTGGCAGCTCCAGGGCATGCTGCAGGGCAGCTGGTTGGATATCGTTTGGGAATCGGTTTGGGTATCGGTTTGGGCCCTGCAAATTTATGATTCCGCAATCTTGGTTTGCGACAACAAACTTGGACCTGATGTGTGTCTACATGGCTTCTGGGGGTATCGTTTTTTGTTTGTTTGTTGTTGATTTTTATCCTTTTCCCTGTATCGGTTTACAATGGTTTTGGCCTGCAAAACAAGTTAAGGGACGGCCCCTTACATAACGAGAAGGCGCGGGGTTGTTTTTTCAGCCCATATGAAAGACCACCACTGAACAGTCTGGTGGGTTGTCCTGTGGGCTAAGTGTCTGCAAACTGGGTCTTTCAACTGGGGGCAAATCCTAAGTCGCAACCGGTAGTACGAGACTTCGACAAGGGAACCCGCTACCATCTGGCATCAGGATTTTAAGAGATCAGAAGAACAAAAACGAGCCGCACGTTGGTGCGGCTGTGTTTCTTTCTTTCGGCACCTCAAAAGGGTGGTGAGTTCAAATGAACCCCCCCATTGCTTGTTCCGTGGAAAGCAGCTTGTTTGCATGCTGGCCACCTTGCCCAAGCCTGGCTTTTGGTTGGTGAGCTGACAGGCTTCCGTCAAACATAGTTTCATCTGGAGCCAAAGGCCCTCTCGCATAAATATTTGCCGTGCCGTTGAGCCTGCTGTAAAACGAGTCGCCGCCGAAAGTCAAAAGTCTGTCAACGAAAGGTGGCGCAGCATGAGCAGGCAGTCAACACAAGCATTACTTGACAACTCTTCGTGAACTCTCGCACATAAACGCAACGCATCATGGTGCGACATGAAGTCCTGTCAGAACCTTTATGCGAGAACACTCACTGTGCTGCTAACCTCCAGCCTTTCCCTTTGCCAAACTCAAGGTGAGGGGCGGCGCATGTCGCGGATTGCTGCTCCAAAGGTTGTCCTGGCAAGGGGCTACAGTAGAAACCGATTCCAGCCATTCCAACAGCAGCACTTCGGCTGGCCGCGCGCAACTTTACTCCCTGTGGGCACTTTTGAAAAGAAACCGGCACACATGTTTGATGCAGCGTGCAGTGCATTTAGAAATATATATATATATATATATATATATCTTACCACGTGTTTTCATTGTGCACGAGCACCTGGGCGGGTAAGCCTATTCCCCTGGTTGCGCAGAATTTGTCCCACAGCTCGGTGCGCTTTTCTTACACATGCCATGTCACCATGCCCTTTTGGCCAGTTGCATTGATGCTGCATATCAATTGGCAGCCAGTCGCAAACCAAAAGTAACCAAGCACGCGTGCCGCGCGTCCAAAAATGAATGAGTGTCCTGAATTCAAGCCAGGAATCGTTGGCCTCGCAAGCGGATCAACCTGAACCAACTGTGATATGGTGCCCGAAAGGTTCAAAAAATGGGGTTGCCCCCCCCCGCTTCAAGCTGCGGCCCCAATCGAGATTCACACGGGTCACCCACCACCCGAGAAATACAAACAAGCAGGCTGCGGCCACTGGGGTCAACAGGTCAAAATTAATGATACCCTTCCGGTGCTTTCGTTGGCCCCAGCGAAACCAAGGAGGGTCTGTATGGCATGTGCCTGCATGTCTGCGGAGTGTCTGCTACGTCAACTATCCAAACATATCCAAACAATCCATTCCAGACCTGCGGTACTCACCGGGCTACAGAGCTCAGGTGAACTCATTCTGGAGGTTTCAACAGTCTGGAAGTTGGAAGCCGCTGGACATCAACGTCGTGTCAAATCCAAAGGGGTGCATTATGTCCTACCGGTCCTCATAATGGACCTCCAGCACCTGCGTGTCGTGGCCCCGGTCGTATAGGCGGCTGCGAGTGTACTCGCCTTCGGCAACGGATGGACACCCAAGGAATGGCAAACGCGGTTGCAACCATACCGTTGCCAGTCAGTAGATGGTTTGCCCCACCTTTGAAAGGTTTCATTCAGCCTAGGTCCAGGTTTTTGTCCACCCACAGTCGCTTGTGAGCAGACACATGCACACAGATTCAACAAGCATGCTCCCAAAAATGGCAGCCTCTAGACTGGAAAGAAAGGGCTTTTCCAACCAAGCCCCGCACCAAGCCGCGCCGCTTGCAGACCGAAAGGCCAACACAATTGGGGCCGAAAGCAGTCTCATGGAAGCCATGGGCAGGTTGGAGCCAGCCCATGGTCTCTAGCACGCCAGAAACTAGAGCTTGCATTCAAACTCCCGGGGACACGCAGCCGCCCCATCCAGTTCCAAAGTTCCAAGCTGCTGAAGTAGCTCAGAAGGGAGTTCGGAGCGTTGGCCAGGCAGCCCTCTTGGCAGTTGTCGGTCATAATCCAAGATGCCTGGCGAGAAACCCAATCCACCGGCAGGGGCTTGGAAGCCAAAAGGCAGGCCGAGAAGGGCTTGGTATCACTACGGGCCCTCTATCATAGCATCTCTCTCGCTGGTCGATAACCCTTCGGTGCTGGGCTGGGCTGGGAAACTTTCCACGAAAGACTGCTTCATTGTAGAATTCGGCGACTGCTCCATGCTGTTGATACGTAAAAGCGCTCCACCAACTCTACTTCAAGTTTGAACTTGCCACTTTCCTCTGAGGTTCACATGGCCGCATTCTCATGGAACATACTGCGTCGCTACGCTCGACTTTCCACGATTCATTCCATGGCGACCCTTCCAAATATATACGGTCACCCGAGTGTGAACTTGAAGTTTCTGACCGAGCTTGTGCTTCAATCAAGCAAGTGCTTCCTTCTTGCACGGCAGTGAAGGCAATAAGCTGTGCCTGAGGCTGGCTTTGGGGCTGCTTGTTTTTCTGCTTCCCGCACATGGAAAGGAACAACAGATGCTGGAGACGGCCATCATTGCAGCTCACATCCTGCACTAAACAAAAAAAAACACACATCCAAACAGCCAACCGCACAACCAGTCAGGAACTGCTGACAATTTATAAGGGACAATGCATGGCACAATGACGATGAAGAGTAAACAAAACTTGTTGCAATTCATGGATGCTGGGCATTTCTGGACTGTAGCAAGGCCACACGATGCCAGAACTAAAGCAACGAGCAACCACCATCAGAGTAGAACAGCAAGGAAGTTAGCAAAACAGAGCAACATGTTTTGTCCTTCTTTCTCGCTCTCTCTCTCTCTCTCTGTCTCTCCCTCGACCCTCTCTTTTCAGCATCCTTAGCACCTTACCATGCCAATCCAAGCAGCGCGCTTGCATTTCCATGTTCCTGTGAATTTGCTTGCTGTCTTCTGGTTCCTAGTTTCAACACCCATACTGAAGCCAGGTAAAGCAGAACCACTCGGCCATTCTGCCATCCTAAGGCGGAACCTCCAACCCCGGAAACCGTACCGCCCCAGAAGCAACCTCACTTGGCCACTGGCAAAACCTGAAATCAAACCAAAGGCGCCTGAGGAACACCAACCTCCGCCTTCCGATCCTTGGGGGGGGGGGAGGGGGAAAGGGAAAAAAACCCGGCGCCTCGGAAGTATCGATCACACTCTGCGCCATGTCCATGCGGAAGGCAAATGGCAGCTGCACTGCCACCTTCTCCCCTGCGCAAGATTTAGGCGGGGTGGGGCGGTGGTCGGGGGGTGGTAGAGCCTCGGTTTCTTCTAAATGGCTGGTGTGCCTTGCATCCAACGCAATAGGGTCGCAACCGGGCCAAGAGCCGCCTTTGCGTGCACAAATCATGGCACGCAGCTGGTACCAGAACCAAAAAGTTGAACAGCAAACCTTATAACATATGCGGCCTCATTCAAGGAGAAGGCCAATTCTTGATTCTTGAGAAGAACCCGAAGCTACCTCTCCCAACCTAGCAACATGTCACTGTCAATATTGACAATCTTGGTCGGCTGCGGTTCCGAAAGCAGCTTCCCTGGTAGCTTTGTTCCAAAGGAATCCAGGAAACAACGGCAAAGGACGCCATGCTGGGACGTGTGTATCATCCATCGCGATGCCCCGAGCGGGACCTTCGTAATGACGCTGAAGTTGTCGGGTGCTAAACGGCAGAACCAGGGCACCAGCGACAACCTCGGATGAAAATGAGTCTGGAGATTCAAAACCCCCGAGGAATCCCAACATTGAAGGCACCTCTTGTCGCTTTCTCACCACAAGCTGAAAGGCTCCGGAGCCTTTGATCAGATACGCACCACAGCGTTCTCGAGCAGCTCTGAGGATGGGTTCCGGAGGGTTCTGGGAAGGTCTAAAGCAATGGCTGGGCAGGGTAAGTTGGGTTCCATATTATGAAGCGATGTCTGGATTGCGGCAAGTTCCAGATTCCATGGAGAGGTTGGACACGGGAGCATCTGGAGCTATGGAGCAATTGGTCGACTTGGTGGCTCCGGGCTGGGACACTGACCTGAAAAAAAACATCTGACCAACTCTAAGCACCCCATATCCGGGTCCATGGCCTCGTGTCTCAAGCCCCAGCCTTCGATGGCAATTTTCGGAGGCTGGGCTACAGGATCCTTCATGACAGTGAACTGGGGTACAACTGTGCAGGACATGTGAAGCAAGTAGGGAGGCCTTATTAGCCAACTGGGGTTGAACAATATGGGGTCAACATTAAGAGGAGTGAAGCCAGGGTCTTCGCCGATCACAGTGTCACATGGAACCTTTGTCATTTTGTGGGCTTGCCGTTGTTTGGATAAAACTCAGAAGCGGTGGTTGGTTTCCTGTGCTGATCCTTGGGGAACACAACAAGTGCAAGTGCCAGCAAAATCTTGTATTAAATGCAGCATGCCTTGCCTTGCTTCGATGCTGCTTGCTAACTTGTTCCAACCGGTTGGGCTGCGAAACCTTGCAGTCTCAAAGGCCTTCTCAAAAGCAGTTTTGTTTCATGAGTCGGCATCGTCTGCAGCGGTGCAATTGTGCCAAGGGCATCTCTCTGGACGCGCGGGTCAAAGACGTCATGTTGCCTTACAACTCGGCGAACATGAGAAGGACCACCCGTCCCGGCAAACCACTGGAAAACAGAACTCCAAACCCAGCAAATCCATGCGCCACATGCGAGCGGCTACGCGGTGGAAGGCTTCTACAGCCTGGCGGGCGCGCCGCAGAAGCAGGATGTCCTGGCCGGAAAGCGCCAGCCTCGCCGCGCCTTTTGGTGGAAACTGCTATCTTGCAAGGCACGCTTAGGCTCTGCTTCCGCGGCGCTTGAAGAACAGTTCGGTCGCACCACGCAACGCTCTTGGCAAGAAATGTGGTGCTAAGGCAAGTCATGATTCTACGATTTATTCACCGCCTGCGATCAATGACCGCATCCCTTTGTCTGGCCAAAGGCCTACCCCAATTTAAAGACACCCACAAAGTATGGCCAGAAAATGACGTGGCCCCGATCAAGCCCCAGTTAGCAACGGCTCTTTGTGCCCTTCAAAATCCAACAAATAACAAATACAAGCTCCACGTCTTCATTTACCAAACATTTTGCCAAAACTCCTGCCAATGCATGCCAATACCACATCCTTTCATGGTTCCAATGGTTGCGACTCCAAATCTCCAAGCAAATTCAGCTAGCCGAAAAAGACACGATTCTTCGTACAATCGCTTTACGCCAACAATGGCAAGGTGCAACCCCCCTCAAGACTCAAGACCGGCCCCAGTTCAAGCCCCTGCGTCACCTTCTCACCTTCAACAAAAATCCTGTTTCAACCAAGTGTTCCTTGGCCACTGCTCAACCTGAGAGAGTCAGCTCCTTTCTACCGCGATAACCTTTGTAGGAATCCATCTCATAAGCGTTCGAGCGCCTGTTTCGCATAAACTCGCCTCCAGGTTCAGCGGGTTGCAGGGCACATGGAGCAATAGCACCACCACGGTCCTGACACTTGGCGATGGCTCCAATGGGATCGCAAAATGGTTGGTTCCCCTCTGGTTTCAATTTGCTTGCTTTCCCTTTGGTCTCGCCTGGAATCGCCACAAAGAGGTACTCTCCAAAACAGGCAAATCAATGTCATAAGGCACGGCGGGAACAAACCATGCCCAACTCATGTGCTGGCTACTCTGCTCAGCCAAGCGTCAAATAGGTGAGCGGCCGGCCGGGGTCGTTCGACAGGACCGGGCTGCTTAAATCCGGGTTCCTCTCCCGTGCTTCTTCATCATCCAGCCTGAGAAGACAAGGTCCGGGCAGAGTACTAGAACTCACAAACTGGAAATTGGTGAGTCCTCAAGTAAGGGGCTTTCATCATGAAGTGTGTTTCATCCGAGAGCTCGTTAAAATTTGCCTGGAAGGCCTTTGCATCACTCGAGCGCATTCCGCCATCCTCCCAGTGGCTCCCACGCTACTCCTCGTCAACCCACGCGTCTTGGATCTTGCGGGTTGCCTTTGACTTGAAGGTTCTCAGCAGGAAATGAGGTGGAAGGACCCCAAGAAACCACCCCTTGCGGCTTCCTTTCAATCTAAAACCCTGGTCGACCCCCGCAGAACCAGCAAGTCGAGCCCAAAAGAAGCCGCCCTTTCCGATCCGCGCAGCCGGCGCCGCAGTCTGACACACAGGCTGCTGGCGTTCTCCTGGATGCTCTCCCAAACACCTGCCATGCGCTGGGGGATCCATGTGTCCGACATGGAGCATTGCCTGATCCTATGGAAAACCACTAAGGGGCCTATAAGCCCTTTCGCAACCCAAGGTAAGGAGACAAGTGCTAGCACTTAAATTGCAGAAGCAAGCCATGCAACGGTCTTCTCTCTTCTTGTCAACTTGAGTTTGGGGATTTTTTAATGCTCCGCTTCGCTGAAGTTCAGACGCTCGAGTCGCAGACTGCCCTGTGTTCTCAATTTTGCCTGAGGACAGGGTTCACGATGCATGAAGGATCTGAATATGTTTTTCATCAGGCCGATACTCATGGCCCTTGGCTCAAACAAATGCACTTCCATGTTGGGAATCATTCGCCAGCAGTCGTTCATTTGACATGAGCCCAAAATAATACCTCTTCCACGGGTATCCCCTACTTCCCCTTTAAGCATCAAACCACCAAAAGCAAACTTAGTCGAAACGGCCTCAGAAGGTGAGGTTTCAACAAGCCTAAGCAAGAAGCGTTGGGAACCTTAAAGGCCCAACAGGTCTTCAACCCAACAAGTGGGTCTGTCTTTTTTAGGGGACCCCCAGAATGATTAGATTCCTTTTGGCTTCCCTTTCAAACCAACCAAAAGAGGTGTCCTCAAAAAGAGGCAGACCCAAGTCTCATCTTGAACCATTCCCACGCCTCAAATCTCGAAACCCTGGCGCTGAAGATCAGCTTGAGCCCTGATGTCCAAACTAGGCTTGCCCTTTGGGCATAGCGCCTGATAAGGTACCTGGAGTCTCCATGACCCTTGAAAATGGGGTCAGTACCCAAAATAATGGGGTCATTTGCCCATTTTGAGAGGGTCATGGAGACCCCAGGTAATTAGTCATAAATGAGAAAGTCACACCCTTTGTCGAAAGAAGAAGAAGAAAACAGTACACCTTCGAGATGGGACCTTTCCCACTTGTGCTACGGCTCAAGACAGACAACATAATATTCGACTTCCCCTCCTTTTTTGACCCGCATGACTCCAGCTCCGGGCAATTGGAGAAAAGCGATGAGAGATACAAGCATGAAACTACGGCAGGTGCTTGGTCATGTTCGTGAGACCTTCCACGCGTTGATTTACGCCAGGTTTCGCTGAACACTCCTTGTCCAAAAGTGACGCGGGCTCAAAGCCAGATGGACAGCAATCAAAAGGGCTAGGCACAAGATTAGGCCAACATGCGTGGAGACGACGGACAGGTTTGATTGGGTGTCCGCCGTCTGGCGGAATGCTCCAGTTGTTTGGCAGCAGCTCGTCAAGGATGAGGGGATAACGTATTGACAGGTTAGACAAGACAGATTCTTGCTTGGCCCCCGCTTTTGGCCACGTCCTGTGATGTCCTGAGCGAATTGTGTGCGCGGGGTGCGCTGTGCGATTTGGCCTTTGCTGGTGTGCGTCGTGACCTGCGGAGGTTTCCTCCTGCTCACTACTTAGGGCTTGACGCCCCACCAGTGCCTGAACCCGTGTCAGGTTGGCACTTGCAGCTATCAGACAAGACAGGTTAAACCAAGCTTGCTGAGACTGGCACAAGCTCACCAGTCTTTTACAGGGGCTGCTTAATTACCGTTGCACATGCCAGCACCCGTGGCTGTTCATTGGACCGTTGCTCGAACTATAGGTCTGGACTGTTGAAAGTACCCTTCAGGGTTCCAGGCTGCCAAAGCCCTCTCCCTAGCTCCCTCCCTGGGCGCTCGATTGGTGACTCAGCGCCTGATTGCCCTGCTCGGTATCGGAAGGTCTGATTGTTCGTGGAGGAGTGCTTCAGCACGTCCGTTCGCCTAGGGCCGATTGAAGGGCCAAGGCCCAACCATGACGTTGATTGCTTTTTAGAGGCATCTCGCCATAGCACATATTCCTTCGTGAAAGCCGGGCTTGATAAACAGCAACATATTCCTTGTCCAATTCCCAACCAGCTTGAAACCCGTAACGGATGCAACATCGCCCAGCTACAATATCAGTAGACAAGCATATAGGTAAGTCTGTGAAAAGAATGCAAGCATGATGTTGCATGTTCCTACTGCTTGGCCTATCTGTAGCTTTCGATCTCATAAGCAAGGCAGCAAATGCTGCTAGAGGCAGGCTGAAACGCCCAATTTGGCAGCTAAAGAAAAAGCTGTCCCGACCAAGCAAGCACAAGTAGAAACACTTGTGTTTTCAGTTTGGAGGCCGCTCAGGATTTGTTTAACATGTGCGCTGCAAACAGTATGCATCGTCTCATCCTTAAGTCCCTCCACCACTGCTGCAACTATTAACAATGATGCTTGTTAACGTTCGGGCTTTCTCCCTGATAATTCTCAACTGGATATGTATTGTAATAAGTTCGCTGGAAGCACGTGGCCTTGTGCGATTAGCCACTGATGATTGACGGATGCTGAAACATCAACTTTGAATTTGTTTGAAGTTCGCTATATGTCCAGTTGAAACTGGTCCCATACGTCCAGCTTCTGCCAACAATTGCTAGTTTAAAGGAACACCGCCCCACCGCTAAAGTTACTGCCATTGAGGGAGCCCCCCTTGTTGGGTTTGTTTGAAGGAGCAAATGGAAGCCGACCTTTGACTTTGGGACTCCTAAACACGTGGGAGTTTTGGAGGTGCAAGAAGTATGCGAGTGACCTACCCAGGCCTCCAGTGACCTGCCCAGGCCTCTGGCAAAAAGCCACTAGTCGGGTAGGTCAGAGGTACAAAGAGAGAGTTTTTGACTTGGATAGCCCCTACGGTCCCTCACGCTGGATTCCCCCATTCCTTCTCCAAATTGAAACCAAACACATTGAACACATCTTGCAAACCCTGGAAAGGACTTGTTGTCTTGACATGCCTGCCTTAGCTTGTGCCTCCCATGGAACAAATATCTGTGATCTTGGTTGAGAAGCCAACCTCAAAAAATGTACAATTTCGATAAAGATCCCAGTTTATTCGAGGGAAAGCAGGGTTAAGCCCTCTTCTTCTTCTTCTTCGGTATGCAAGCTGATCCCAGGAATGGAGGTCTCCATTTTGTTGATTTCGATTTTAAACCGACCTGAAAAGCGTACAACCGGAAGAAACACAAATGGTCTCTGCTCCGAGCCGCAGACCCGCCACAACCTCCTCCACGCTGCGGCGCCGCACCGGCAGCGTGGGCACCAGCGGGGCTCGCTCGCGCGGGGGGAGCTCGGCCTCCTCCGGGAAAACGCCAACAAACAGTACATGTTTTCGAGCGGCTGAGTGGCAAACCCATCGAGGCACCAGACTTGAAACAGGGGTTCTCAAATGGGAGGCTCGAAATTTGGGCTTCCTTTGGACTTTCGGTTCCACTGTGCATGGCCACAAAGGTTTCTACAGCCTTTGCATATTCCCTGTTGTGTTCAGTATCATTTTAAGACCAGACTTTACATCGGCTTGCTCAAATATCCTCGGCCCTAATTCGGGGGTGGTTCTTGCGGGCTTCCCTTATCAGCACTCTAAGGTGACTTCCAGTATCACAGAACCAGTGCACCGGACGGGTAGTGCCCACAAGCCAATTGATTTTCTCCGCAATGGGGGGACGCCTGAAATGGGTCGTTTTCTGATGGCTTTTATTTAACTCCCGAAAGGGAGAATCCACGGAAATGACGATATACGTGCTCTTCTCTGGTCTTGGGGTCCCAACCTTTATACGGGTCATTCAAGGGCTTGAGGCACGTACCCCGGCAGCATGTAGTCGTTCCTCTTCAGTAAACCCAACCTTTAGACGTGCAACTGCAACACGCACGTGTAGATGTCCATCTCATTGTGCACACCAACTTTTTAGTTCAAACCCTGCGCAGCTTCGTATGGCTTACCAATTGCCCGTCCAACTGCAACAGCCAATGCCAACCTGTGATGTCTTTGTGACGGGTGAGGTCGTCTTACTCCTTCCACAGTTACACATTCATGTGGCTTACTAGGCACAAGGCAAGCCCGATTCATCTCATTCTTTGGTGTCAGAGTATACCGAACGAAGAACCAAAATGATCTAGGGACAATGAGGGGAGCGGAGCTCATCACTGTCGAAAACCAGGCATGCAATAAGGTGCCCCTCAAGATCCTGAAAACTGTGTTTTTTGCGGTCCCCAACCAAATGGCAACCTTTAGATTTCAGAATCTCAAATCCAGTTTTCCTCACAAAGGACCCTCTATACGAGCGTGCTTGAGCAGGACAACCACGTATGTGTGTATATATGTATAAATATAAATATGTGTGTGTGTGTGTATGTATATGTATCTATACCTATGTGATATGGCACCGCCCCAAATCCTTCACAAACTCAGTAATGTCCAAAAAGCATGAAGAGCTGGACAACACACAGCTAGTAAGCACCAGGCGCAGGTCCATGGAGGGGTTACCATGTGTTTATTCAAATGCACCCTTCCATATGCATGTGTACATGTGTATGTGGAGGATCCCGACGCGCGCGTGAGAATTGAATGCGGCTCTCCTCTTTGATTGGCTGCGCCACCCGGACTCCCCATTTCGCAGAGGACCTCGGAAGGCAAACAACGGGCTGGTACACTGCAGGTGAACATGGAACCTATGCAACTCGCGCATGCACACAGTTCAGCAACGTACGATGCTCTTGCTTGTTGCAGGATAAATGCGGCAATCCCGGTCTCGGCCGCCTACCAAGACCAATGACCCCTGAGCTTGGCCTTGGGCAGAGGGCAGGCTTCCAGCAACGTGTTCTGCAAGCAAGGTACGCTACTACAAAGCCTGGACCAACGACTGCGTGCGGTGAGGTCAGAACTACACAGTTGGCAGTTGTGGGATCTGGGCATCAGCGGCTTAACATGTACTGTTCAATGTGGCATACGGAGGGGTCCATGAATCTCTGTCAGAAGCTGCCTGGAACAAGCATTCGGGCCCTCAAGTCGAACGAGGCAAAGAAGAAAGACATAGCGCCAGGCATCATCTGGGTGAGGGTCAGGCTACGGACGCAAGCTAGCATGCGGCCCACCCTTCTGCCTGAATGATGCGACACCCTACCACACAGCCAAGGTCGAATGGAATTCTTGGATTTTCCCCAGGACCTTCTGGCAAAAGCGACTTCTTCAAGTCCTTCCATCGCTCAAGTCAAAGGAACTAAATTTGTGTGGTGGTTTCCAAGAAGACGCGCACTTGGCTGAACACATTTCCATGGGACTGGCAACCACACTAGCGCGGTTGCCTGTAGAAACTTGGTAGCACAATGCTATCATTTTATGTTGTTGCTATGGAGCGAACAAACCCAAACACCTCTCTTGGGATGTCAACTGGGTTACCGCTCGAAGACCCCTTTGCCTGCTATGCCTGCCATATACAATAGCAGCAGCCCTTCCAACCCCGAACGCAGCGAAGACTCGAGCCGGCCGATTTACTTGATTCTGTGGGGCCTGCCTCGTGCTGAACACATGAACCCAAAATCCCCTCAGAACTGCAATGTATGTTTCCAGCATTTACTTGTAAGCCGATTGAAGCCAACAATTGCACACACATATCACTCCTGATCGTGACTTAGTTTGGTTTGATGCTCAGGCACTGCTTCTGCGGGCGCTCATCCCATCGGCGAGGTGTCCGTGCCGAGGTGGAAAGGCACACCATCTGACCGGGCGTGTGCTCAGCGGACCCCCCAAAGTCAACATGGAACACCAGCTTCTTAATTTTTGACGAGCGATATTGTTGTAGGGCCCTTCTAGGAATGGTTAGTAGTTTTGAGGCAACTTGAGCAGGATTTCCCCTCGAAGATTTCAGCATACAATGGATTTCACAACCAAATCCATTCTTTTTCAAAAATGGAAGGCATGCAATTGGACCTACGGTCTTCCTGTTCGAAGGTGACCCACCCCCCTGCCCTGTCCTGGTCGGTGGATGCTACTTCACTACATACGCAAACACACACACACACACACTGGTAAGGCAGCAAGCGTCCACATAATAGACTTGCTCAACCCTTCTATACGGAAATTTAGCAGCCGGTCCACTTAGGCTGCAAAAAGTCTCCTGCACGACGCCCCTAGAACCCAACCACCACGCAACTGGAAGGGTGGGCACGGCCACCTGCTCATCTGTCAACTTCTCCATGCATTTTTGTGCCAAATACCCCGCAACCAAGCCACCATGACCTGCCCTGCCTACCCTTGATAACGACCGCGCGCACGAAGTTCGTGTTGCTTGTCCTTTGTGTGGGGTGACGTGTTGTTGCGGTTCTTCTTCGCCTAAAGGAAACATGGCTGGAGGTAGGTCAATGCTCGAAACTAGCCAGAGAAACCAAGCCCATTTGGCTTGGTCAAAAAGCAGGCGGGCAGCATGAGAGCGCTGACATGTCAATGTGAAGTCGTGATAGGTCTAACCCCCCCCCCCAGCCCCGGCTGGTGTGCGTATGGCCCGACAGGAACTCCAGTCGGACACCAGTTGACTGCTGACAGACTCCGGTCTATGAGGAACAAACAGGATGCAAACTATCCTCATATGTTTGCCTTTGGCAAAACCAAACGAGCAAGCATGTTATCCTCGTCGTTACTGTAAGCAACAGTCGATCAATAAGGCGCGCATGTACCAAACAGACTATTAAGCTACGTGACCAAATGCACGAACCTATGCAAACAAATATGCAGATGTACATATACATCTGACGTTGCTGCTGCGCAGCTCCCCCAGACCATATACGTATATATATATATATATGCATATAGTTATTGTTTTTGTTAGTGCTATTATTGTTATTGCTATTAGTATTGTTATTATGTTTAAACCGTTTAATGCTAGCAGTGTTATTGTCATCACTATTATTATACATATTTTTGAGGGCTCATATCTTGTCTAAAAGCTTAACCCCCAGGATGTCCCAGCCTTGCCATCTGGTCGCACTGTCGGCAACCAGTTCCGCGGCTCGCGCGCGCTCTGCGCTCCGCTGCCCGCGCGGCGGCCCTCCCCAGCGCCGCTCGGGGAGGCCGGGAAGGTCTCGCAGGTGGAGGCGAAGCAGACCTCCCGCACCTCGCAAGCTGAACCGTCGGGACTTTTCAAATGCGACATACCCATCCCCAGTTGATTTCCTGTGAAAATTAGGGGGGCTAAGTTGCTGGAATTTATCCATAAGGGGGAGGCCTGGAGCCATACCTGGGCGGCCCTCAGATCCCCCACTCAAAGTTTAACTCTTTCTTTTCAAAAAAATGAAATCCCTACTAAACACTAAAAGCTGAAAGGCTAAGGGGATGGCTTGGAAGTACAGAGATACCCGTCCCCAGTTGATTTCTTGGGAACATCAGGGCGGCTTAGCTGGAAATGCTGCAGAAAGACCTGGAGCCTGCGCCAAGTAGTACGTGATAGTACGTGGGGGGTTGTTCAGGCAGTTGCCAGGTTTTCCGATCAGGAGTACGGTCTATGAGCACGTAGGTCAACCGTTCAAATGTGGTGTGGATCCTCCAAAATTCAAGAAACAACTAACGTGCACAGTCACATCCGAGGTCACAGTGGTGTCAAGCACTCATTCGGGCCTGCCTCCAAACAAGCATGAGGCCGCTTTTCTTTTTGCTCCCTCTCGCACAACCCTCAAAAGAGCACCTTCAAGCAAAACTCCCTCCTCTTTCGCATGGGAACTGAATATGAAGGCAATTGGAGACTACCTTTGCCGATGAGTGGCACACCCGCCGACGGCATGCGAAACCCCTGCGTGTTACAAAGTACTTTGCGTCAACTTGAGGCATGCCCAATGCCCAAGGGGGCACTGCGTACGAATGCCCGAGTGCTGAACATTACTGTTTGCTGGGCTTTGCCACAAGGACAAATTACACATGAAAATCAGATGAGTCTTAAAACCATCCTAAATGTCTTGAGAGCTTGGGAATGGTAGACATTTATGAGATATGAGAGGGCCTGGCATAGTCGATCCCCAAAACAAAAGCTGGTTCTGCAGCCAAACGCGCAGGCTTGCGAGAGGATACCTAAGGCTCCCAAGTTGGTTCAGGGACACCTGGTGCTAAGCAAAGAGCTGACTTCTGAACATACTGGTGGAACGACATTCAGCTCAGTCCCTCCAGGTCGGCAAACTGCCTGCGCCGTTCGCATCTTGATAAACGGTCATTCGTTGGCGCCATCCACAAGAGTGCGCGGCTAAGGTTGTGCCAGACCTCGAGTAACAGGGTAACTAAGCCTCTTAAGGCTTTGTCATATTTCCTTGGCGTTTGGTCTGGGGCCCGGTCAGTGGAAGTCTTTGATCCGGTTTTCCTTTTTTGGGCCGCCGACCAAGGCCGAGCTCGCAGCCCTGGCAGTCAAATGGATCCATGGCACGTGACTTGTTCGGTTGATCGCCGCCCGATCCATCGCAAATCTTCAAATTTGGCCCCAAAACCCCCCGCTTCCATGTTTTGCACCCGCCAAACCCTCCGCCTTAATATCCTGAAAAAAAAACCTAGGCCCCCCCAAAAAATACAAAAGAGAACATAACATTTAAATGACTTACAAGGCCAGTGCCGCCTACATCCGCCTACTAATAGAAAGGACTGAATTAATAGGGAAAGGGGGACCCAAAATCTGTTTTTCCAGACCTTGTGGACATTAAGGTAGTTAACCTTATCCTGATGCTTGTCAAGGGTCACTGTTTTAGCACAGGGCATGTTGGAAGGAACGCCGGTGCCGAATCCGCCATTCCCCTTCCGAGATCTGGAAGGAACGCGAATCCACCACTCCCCTGCCGAGAGGCATAGCCGCGAGGCATTACATCGAGGCGTCGTGCCAAGCAAGGGGCTGAAGCATGCCGGGCACACGTTTGGCCGTAGGCATACAGAAAATCTTTGCTGCCAACCGGCAAATCATGAGCCTGACAAACCTTGCTAGGCAAAGGTCATAAACTTGAGACTTGCATCTGTGCTTGGTGGATTCTGTACACCTAAAGGCACGCAGGTGCCTTGGCACATCAAGTGAAACTGAGCATCAAAGCTGCGGCAAAACAAGAGTCCAAGCAACATGTGCAGCATCCTAGCAGTTGGTTGCGTTCTACTGAATCAATCTATCTTGCACCAGTGTCTTTCTCCATGAGTCCGTGATAATAACATCATCTTTGTAGGCCGCCAGCTGCTGGCATTTAGAAGGCCGGGGTGGGTTTCAACTTGATGGGGAGCACCCTGGGCCTCCCGAGACATTGCATACCCTGGAGAAAAGCTTTGATTTGCACATGCCGTTGGTTGCATGTTCTTCACTCAGACATGGGTTTCTGCGCCGTTTTGAATTTGGGGGTGCCGGTTGGGCCGGTCCGGCGCCTGGGTTTTGAACACATCGATCATGAGCATGCCTCTCCTTCTTTTTGCTTTGCCAGTTCAAGGATGCCTGATATTGAACATGCTTGCACCATCCTCCCCAGCTGAGCTCAAGTGGTACAATGGCAAGCCATTTGTTCCCACCTCTGCTACCGAGGGTCGCTTCAGAACTTTTAAGGCGTTGGTCAAATAAACCATTAAAAACAAACCTAGGCAGTTTCTTGGCAGCCAGAATGGCGGACAACTTTTGCCGAATTCTCGCCGATTGGATTGAGCTGATGGAAATCAGCCATGGGAGCGGTGGAACTTGCAGAAATACGAGGCCACTTAAACTCCTTAAAACACACTGGCCGAACGGCAGCTTCTCCAAAGCTGCAGCGGCATTGCCACGCCGCTGGAATTGGTCTCACAACAGGGGCCAGCAGGCCAAACTCTACAAAGCGCTGGCAAAACAAATGGTACTGTACATAACCTTACGCTGCCAAATTAGGCAA
>CAUJNA010000488.1:53824-73824 GCA_963377175.1 Effrenium voratum | reverse complement strand
GTTTACCCTCTGTTTAAGTGGGTTGGGTGAGGGTCGGTAGCGTTGGTTTAGGGCTCCCTCATTTAGTAGTTATATAACGCTTGTCGTTTTTGGCTCGCTGAACCTCTGTCGGGCCAATACGCATGGCGGAGCTTCGGCAATGCTCAGCCCAAGAAAATCAAGGCACACAGTTTCTGTGATGCGTAACGCAAACACTACTAGGCCAACACGACTCAGCGAGAAAGAGCATCGCTTTTACACATCTTTCGCGACTCTATCCCCGCTCCCTTTTGCTTGCACTCTCGGACCTTTCGCGAGCAAAAAGGCCTTATGGTCCCCTTGTTCAATTCCCACACATGAGTACATACTGGCCTGATCTACAGAAGGGATGGCAAATAAAACCAGCATTGGCATTGAGAAGACACACGCACAAAGATGACAACATGCAAGGCATAAACACGCAGTAACACACCCTTTCGCGCACTGATTGCCCCTTCCTCTCCATTGCCCTTGCCCTCCCATTGCACCAACGTAAAGGCACTCGCCTGACCCGCATAGAAAATGATGCCAAGTTCTTTCTAGGGTGCCGCGCCCTGCCACAGCAAGTTTTCTAGCAACCGCTTATTGCCAGCGGCTGCAGCCCGCCACAGCGAGGACCGACCCAGACTGTCCTTGGACCATGCAGCATCTCTCTCAAAAAACTCGTCCCACTCTTCCTGCGAATACCAGAAGCCATCCTCGCCATATGCGCCTTCCTCAGAACTGGTGTCAGATGAGGCTTCTGAAGCATTGTCATCCCAGTCAATGGCTGAGGTGTTGTATGTCTTGGCGCAAAAATGCATCTCGCGACCTTTCAGGCTGGGAAACTCCTGGCCACATGCAGAGCACAGGCAGGGAGGCCAAAAAGCTGTAGTCAACCCATCCGTTGTGGTGTTCAACCCCTTCAGAAAGTGCTGGTCCACAGGGGAAACAACTGCTTGCACAGCTGGAACTTTCGCAGACTTGAAACACCAAAGTCGGCGATTGTTCCTTGAGTACCACTTCCGATCATAATGAACGATGTTGATGGTAGGGAGTACTGAAGGCAGCAGTTTTCCGGTGCGAAGCTGGTCAGCAACATCCAGGAGCGAGCGGCCACAGGTGAACAAGCGCTGCACCCGGCAGTGCGTCCAACGAATTTCCGCAGGGTTCACACACAAAACAGTGCCCATGGCGGGCGTCAAGTTCAGGCTTTTCAGGGAAATGGGCGCAGTCGATGGATTCGCTGCAGGCGTCGGGCCCTTGCAAGCAGGCGACACATCGGCCCGCTGAGGTGCATGCAAAATGTGCCCAGACGCTGGCAACGCACAGTACTGTGAATGCGATGGAGGCTTTGGGCGATGTAAGCAAGCCGGCGAATCATCAACCAGGAGATTTGCTAAACATAAGGGAGTGCGCGATTCCAAGGGATTGGCTGGAAAAGGCGTTGCAGTCGATGCCAAGGCGACAGCATGCTGAGACAGGAGTGGGGCATAAAGGCCAGCAGCCAAGGCCTTAGGCACTGCGTTGGGAACGTCGTTGCCCACGAAGGTGTCGTGTAAGAAAGCACTCAATGGAAGGAACCCCGCATGCACCAACCCAATTCCACTTCCTTCAAAATGCCTGGGTGAAAACCTGATTGGCAAAAGCATGCCTATGAACTGGATGCCACAACAAAATGGCACAAGCGGGGCATTAGCAATGACTCACCTGATCCTAGGAGAAAGGTACCGCAAAAGCGGATCCCTTCTCACTGCGATATCACTGCTTCAATTCATTGATTTCCCTTGCGGTGAAACAATGATCAATTAATTAATTATATGTTTCAATTTTCCCTTGCGATATCATTGTTTCAATTAATTATTTGGTTCCACCATTCTGAGCAACATCTACATCGCATGTCAATCCCACGTCCCACAGCGTGTTTTTTCTAGACCTGCCCCATTCTCCTGCCCCCGGCGCAACGGCTGGTTCTTTTCCAATGCCATGCCCAAGTGGCTTGATTGGATCTTCCAGTGAACAAAGACACCGCCGGGGGCTGCAACATTGATCGATTGGCTCTGTCCCAGGCGGTGTCCCTGAAAGCTCTACAAAGGCAAAATAAATTTGAGCGACGCCCGAACCTCGTTGGCATTTGGCTCTACTAAGATGGTGGCAAAGGTTTAGAGGCTTAATTAAGCCAGCGCGGTACAACTATATACGTACCAAAATGGCCCATTGGAGTTTTGGGCGCTCTGAACTTGCTCTGATAGCCTGGCCCGGCTGCCAAGACCCAGTGGCCCTGGAGAAAAACAGGTACCGGGTTTCTGGTAGTTGGTTTGAAAGGAAATCCTACCACTGAACGTCCGGGCCTGGTAGAGATTGGCTACTCTGGGAGGTTTGCGGATTGGTTGCAAACCTCGGCTCAGCATGGGACCAGCTCCATCTCGGATCCAAAGCTGGGGCGCTGGTGCCAATGCTGGTTCAATTCGCCAAGCGGGCATCCAGCAAAAGCTTGCCCAAGAAGGAAAAGGCGGCAAATGCCTTGCTGGACCCACCTGGCTTGGCGTTCTGCATTCTACGACTAAGCTCCGGTGAGACTTATCTACATCATTTCTTCGTGCACCTCTGCAAGCTGATGCCCAAAGCTACCTCAAAGTGCCAGTGAGAAAGGGCCCAAGCGCGGGGGGGGGGGGGGGGAGGGGGAGACATTCGTAACATTCAGATTTTCACCGTCACCCAAGGCCAGAATCATTGCCCTTCCTCCCACTAACATGGCAGTACCTGGAAGATCCATTGCCTCTTTAAGGGGAGGGAGGGTAGTGCACCTCCGCAGTGATCCGTTGCAAGAAGCCCAAACATTCCCGTCAATCGGACCAGTCTGCGCCCTGCCCGGCCGCACAGCCCTCGTCAAGCTGAATGGCACCGCAGCCAAGAATGCAGTGGAAGGCTGCGGGATAGAACGATGCCAATCACTAATGTCTTCCTTCTTGAGGGACATGCATGTCAAAATGTTGATACGTTGGTAAGTTGACCTGTGGTCCCAATGATCCTACGTAGCATCTCAGTTCCATTGCATTGTCAACTCCACGCACTACCTGTTCACAAAAAGCCGGAAAACAGATCAGCATACTTGTTAGCAAGAAAAGCCCCTCAAAACTTGTGCTGAATGCACTGTAAGCTCTCCTTAAGACACCCTGGCTGGTCCAGCCATGCGTTTTCTTAGGAGTGGTTTCTTAGCGGCGCCTCGCTATGAGGAATGGCTGTGTCTGCCAGGTGGGGTATAGCCCCAACATGCCCAGCATCAGCAGGGGGAGAAACCAAAACTAGCACAACCCACTTGAAGACAACCTTCAAGCAAGGCGTCAGCTGCGCTTGAAAGCCAACCCCCATTCATTCAGGTTCAACCCAAAAGAAACCCAACAAATCACTATATCCACTGCGGCGCGGACAGCCGAAGCTGCCGTGTTCCTCACGCCAGCAGCGCGCAGCGCTGCGCGCGGCGCTGGTCGTGCCGCAAAAGCGCCCAGGTGGCCCCCAGGGTGGCCAGCAAAGCAACCACACTGGTCCTGGAAAAACCCCTCAGACATCTCCAAAACTCAGGTGAAAAGCTACAAGCTACTGCTTTGGGCAAGGATGGGCAAGGAGCAACGAACTTCTGCGAATGTGTGGGGTGTGTTGTGGCAAGCTCTATGCAGGCTCCGCTACGCCTTAGCACAACTGGAAGCCAAAGCCCCATGGCCTGACAGCACCTTGGCCTTCACATACAGCGACATTGAATGGGCGCGCCATATTATTCAGCCAAATCTAATTATTGAGCTCTTGCTTGCCCTGATCGCACGCACTAGGCGCTGCAGCAATTGTCACGGCCGCATGCCGAACCAACATGATTCCTTCGTTGCATAGAATGCACAAGCAGGGGAAGTCCTGATGATCGCTTGGCCCGTAGGCCTGCAGATTCATTAGCGTCTGGTTAAGGCATGCTCGGGCTGCTTGGCTGTCGGAAGGAATGCAAGACTCAGCAAAAATAATGCACCGGTGATGCAACACGACATCTTGCATCACAAAAAAGCTTCACTCTTTCTGCAGCCCCTGTTTCAGCTCTCCGTTTCCGCGTCCTGGTGTAAAGCGCATAGCAGTCAACACCATGACAGTCGTCGGACTTCCGGAAAAGCATGCTCCAAAGAGGCTCAAACACCTGGGCGTGACCGGGTTCAGCAGCCACGTCCGCCTAGCCAACACCCTTCCAAGCAATGGCGCACCTTTTTGGGGGCGGAGTCATGCCCTTCAAGCCAACTTCAACCAAGTTCATTGCATTCCAAACGCAAGCGACAAGTCGTGTTGGATTTGGCCCATCCGGGTGCATTCGGGAGGCCGCGACGCCAATGTAGAGGAGACCATAGATGACGCCCAGGTGGCCGGTGCCAAAGAGGATTCGCAGGGCGGGCGGCACGATGCCCAGCAAGCCGCCGTAGCCTTCGGAACTTCGGGAGTCGAAGGCGGGGCCGGCAGGTCTAAGACATGTTTCGAGGGCACCTGATATCACCTGGTCTATACTCAGATCATTGAAATTCAACATGCCTGGAAGCTGCAGGTTAGATGCGCCACGGACGAGCGGCAAGGTCATCTAAGAATCCGGCTGAAGCCAGTGAGAAAAATCAGACCGCTCAGCCAGCACAAGCAAACTCACACGTGCACACAGAAGGGAACAAAGGGATGCACACACACACAGATAAACAGCCAACGGACCAACCAGAAAGACGAGCAAACAATGTCATAAGCAAATTTTATCAAACCGACAAAGACAAGACAGAGGCAAACGCAGACCAAGGCCAAGACCCAAACAAACAAACAAACAAACAAACAAACAAACAAACAAACAAACAAACAAACAACAAGGAACCAAACAAACTCCATTGCAAGGTGTGACGGTGTGACCTACCGCAGTATGACCACTCTGGTTCCCCGAAAGCCACATGAAGCTGGCTTCCGGGAGCGCTTCACACATCCAGGCTTCGCGCGGCCTTCGTGGGCTAAGCGTTGAATCCCATAATTCATTTTGAGAGGGGCAAAAAGTTGTTGCCAACCGGGCCCCGAAAGCAGAGTTGTCACCCGCCTAGGGAGGCCAACACATTGGCCGCACGCACCATGCTGGCGTTGGGCTCTGGCAGCGCCAAGAGCAAGATCCCGGTGGTGAAGACCACCAGCGAGGCGAACATGTAGACCTGCGAAAGATGGCAGTACCTCCTTTTAGGTGTGCCTGTTTTAAGGGACCCAAGAAAGATGCAGTTTTCCTGGTGGTTTGCTTGACAGCCACGAAAAAAGCATAACCTCAAAAGAAGACACACCCATTTAGGTTTTATTCCTTTTGCTAGAAGGAATTCGTGCCATCTACTTTGACCCTACCCCAGTTGCTGCAGTGATCCCTAATCACCTCGGCAAACCGCTTTTGGAACCCAAGGGATGGATTCAGGAAATGCCTGAGCCCAGCTTGGCCAATATTCCAGTTGCAATCAGCGACCCGGAAGGTAGATTTGGCGAAACCATTTGAGGGTTGACAGTTTTTTTGCGGACCTGCCAAAAAAAAAGGTGCCGCTGAATTGGGATACTATACAGCTGCGGGCCACTTAACGTCTTCCTCTTTGGAGATCTTACTGGACCCGTTGTATTCACTGCTTCTAGGGTCAAATTGAGATTCCTCCATGGTGTGACTTTGGGGAAAAAAACAATGGGGTAGCCGCGTACATGCCTCATGTCCGAAATAATGCACATTCCCACGAGAAAAACAATGTCAGTTCTGAGTAAGCCGGGGTTCAATCTGGCAGACAATTTGATTCTTGTTACTGTGCAATACGAAACTATCAGTCAACACGCAAATGTGGAAAGTGCAAAGAACATCGTAAAGCACATGGAGTATTTAGTTGTTCACACGCAGTTTGGAGGAGGGTTTCGGTGCCCGAGGGGTTGTGCGACTGGCAGATTTGGCACAGTTGTGCTGCTGGCTGCAGCTAGCCGATAGTTAGAGCGACTGCAGCCCACAAACGAAAAACAACAACAACAAATTGCATTTTGTCACTGTGCCTGACTTGTGTCTGGACTGGGCGGGCGGTCATTGAAGCCTGTTGGCTAGCCGGGGCACACGGAACAGTTCAGGAACATCTCAGCCCGGCCAGCACCACTACAGGCAAATGACGTTTCCAAGGGGCACACTAGCTTGTGGGGTAAGCGGCTTTGCTGGTGCTGCAGGCTTGGTAAGGGTCTTGGAGGAACAACCTGTGTTGAGTCAATCAAGCTTACCAGGTTCAAAAGGTTTCTCGGAAAATCAGCGTGCCCCAAATGGCCATCTTCCCGCCGCGAATCCGGAAGGCTGTATTGCATGGTCGTGGCCCCTGTGACGCTTTGGCTGGGAGTATTTGGCCGATTGGGCCAAAGTGGAAACCTGATTCCGATCTGACTTTGGGAAATGGCCAATGGATCATAAAAGTTACCAGCACAATCTAGGTCACTTGTCCCTGGTCACTGGGCCGAAAGTCTAAGCACAGGATGGACCAATTATACAGCCAGGGCACATAGATACCACCCCACTTGTGCGTACGAGTGAAGTCCAAGGGCACGCAAACGGCCAGGCGCCCCAAAGCATTGACCTTCGCGATTGCAGCAAAGGGCAGATGCAAAAATTGGCAATTCACGATGACTTGATCGAGCGGCGGGGTTTTAGTCTGGAAGCTTTTGCTTCGGCTGCATTCCTGGTTTGGACGCGGTTGCAGTCTGGAAATAAAGCAACTGGCCCTACGTTGGCCAATGAGAGCGTATGCAGTTGGAAAAGGAACCCTTTTGGGCAGTCAGAAATGGCAAGCCACTGAACAACTGTGGCTCTAAACAGCCAGGCGTGGACGAAACTCTCACTTCCAAATGGGGCGGTCTGGGAAAACATTATCAACTGATGCATCCCCTGTTAAGATCTGTTAAGATTGATGTTGAACAACCCAGCAAAATGCGAGCCCCGAAATGGGGTTGCTCCCGCTCAAAACACAAGGCCAAAATATGGCAAGACTACAAAGTTGTGTTTTGTGCATAGGATGTCCGCGCCCGTCAATCACATATGGTCAATTCCAGTGTTTGCTGAATGTGATTTAACGTTCGGAACTCACCCCAAAGCAAACAAACAAACGAACAAACAAACAAACAAATCCACAGACACGCAGACACACACACACACAGACACCCACACACACACACAAACACCCACACCCCCACCCGCACCCCAACCCCACACACACACACAAACGCACACACACACACACACCACACACACACACACACACCACACACACCACACACACACACACACCACACACACACACACACACCACACACCACACACCACACACACACACACACCACACACCACAAACAGACACACACCACACACACACACACCACACACACCACACACACCACACACACACACAAACACCCACACACACACACACCCACCCACCCACCCACCCACCCACCCACGCACGCACGCACGCACGCACGCACGCACGCACCCACGCACCCACGCACGCACGCACGCCACACACGCACAACACACACACTACACCCACGCACACACACACGCACCACACCCACCCACCCACCCACCCACCCACCCAACCCACCCACCACCCACCCACCACACCCACCCACACACCACCCCACACCCACCCACCCACCCACCCACCCACCCACACACCCACACACACACACACCCACGCACACACACACACACACACACACACACCCACACACACACACACACACACGCACCCACACACACACACACACACACACACCCACGCACACACACACACACACTTGAACTCCAGATGGAGAATGCTAATCTTTCGAGTACAACTGATGAGTCTCGAGTACAACCGATAAGTCTCGAGTAGGATGAGTTTCGGCTTGCAAGGCACTCGGTTCCCCTCTAGAGGCGAAAACGTTACAGAATCAACATGAAGCACACACAGCGAGAGAAACAACAGGCCAAAAGGACTTTACATCACCAACTCCAAATGTCGCAGGTACGTCGAGGTGGTCAGCCTCGATATCCGCATTTGCTGTGGCCGCTTCGTTGGACCATCGCACACAGCAAACGGATGGTCCCCCTGCAGCAACAGAAAACGGTTTTGGTGGCAGGGTTTTCTGCCACTCCGCACACACACGCCCCTCTACGAGGGGCGAGGTTTCTCTTTTCTCCTGCAGGAAGATCACATGCTCAAACTCAAATCTCTATCGTTGACCAAAATATCCTCCACGGCGAGGGGAGCGAGACACCGCCCTAAACCGCTCAGAAGACGGGAACGAAAGATCACCACGTTGAGCATTGCGAGTGTCGCCATAGAGGACTGAAGCGATTTGCGAAGCAGCCGGGCGATCACCATGAGAAAACGAAGTGGCATAGGTGAAGGTCTCCTCAACTGGAACGGCATCGGAGTTTCGAACTTGACCAAGAGTCTGATCATGTGGATAGTGAGTTGCGAAGGACTCAATCCGAGACAAAATGCGCTGGTACCCTTGGTGTTGCCAGTCACGGATGTCCCATGCCTGGACTGGCGCATCGGGATCAGTCACCCGCTGCCATTCACGAAAAGAATTTTCAGGTAGATCAGGTACGGCGTCACCGCGGTGCCATCGTTGAGGTTGTCCTGGAGTGTATATCCGCACCCACTCCTGATCATGCCAAACCGAATATTCGAGCCATGGGTGCTGCTTCGAATCATCGATGTCCATGTCGAGGCAAGAGGCAAGGATTGTCGCGGGCTCCGATCCAGCTAGTAGATGAACAAGCACCATGCACAACCATGTTCAAACAACAGCCAAGCAAGATCATGCAAGTGTAGAGGCCACCCTTATTTTGTACGCTGCGCTGCTCATGCAAGTCTAGTCTTCAGTCAGCTCGAAGACGGGACTCATCTTGTCTTGGCCGCTGTCAGAAGGATTCACGGGCCGGTAGGGGTCGGAGACCCCAATCGTCTCCGATGGTGTGTTTCCACGCGATGCACGTACTGGTTGATGAGGATGGGAGGCCAGACGTGCGCGGGCCGTCAGTTGTTGAGAAATCCCCTCCTGGAGAAATCAGCCGCATCCGAGGACCTGAGAATCGCGTCTAACAGCTCCGGCGACATACTCAATGCCGCAGACTGCGTGGCCACGCTGTGATGATCGGAGGGATACATGGAATCAAATTCATGACCAGCGTGAGGGGCAGCGATTCTCCGATAGCCCTCTGTGGCCCAGTCTCGTTTGTACCACGTAGTGACTTGGACTTGCCCTTCGACTGAGTCCTGGTTGGGAGCATAGAACTCCCTCCATTCCCTAAAAGTATGCGGAGGAGGTGGAGCATCATGTTCTTCTTGTGGCGTCCATGGTCCCGGATGAAAGATCTTGACCCACTGGGCATCTGGTTGTTGAGGGTCCGGGCACCATTCCAGCCACGCCATGACAACGCAACCACAGAAAGACAAGTTGATCGGTGTACGGCTGCAGACAACAACGAGTGAAAGCAAATCAACTATCATAATGCAAAAGACCACTTTTGTAGCACTGTGCGGCGCCAACATCAAAGTCAGACTCTCCAGGAAGGCGAGGACGGGCATCAGCTGCCGAGGAGGAGGTCAATCCAGCATACATGAGCACCCGAAGCGAAAACTGGCCTCGCTATGCTGGGATGTGGACGACCCAGGCGCTGGTACCCCTTGGTGACCCAGTCCCTGTAATACCAAGTGTAGAAGGTGGCGTAGGATACCGGTTGCAGAACCGTGCCTATAGTTGTGCCGCCCGTGCTTTCCCTGGGCCAGTACACTTCGAAGTGGTGGACCTTGCGCCATTCCCGATAGGTGGTCGGGTCATCCGGGGCCGGTCCCAGGGTGTCAGGGGCTACTGGATGCCACTGACCCGGTACATAGATTCGAATCCATTCCACACTCGTTCCTGCTGGCCCATTGACGATGTCATAGTCAAAATAGCGAGGTAGGACCCATCGTGCTGCACCCTGCACCGTACTATTGAACATTTCAACCCGACAAGCTGCTCAAAGTTATCACGGAAAGCGGCGGACACATAGAGACGACATGCACAGCACCAAGCAAGACAACCCAATGAGAACTCACATGCAAAGCAAGCACAACCGCATCTTTATCCAACATGCTACTCAAGTGTCAATCCGAATCATTCCAAGGATCATGGAATGGCGGCGGTGACGGTTCCCGCCACGCCCCATCCGGCACCGACGAGCCCACCGAGGACTCGACGTCTGCATTGACGAGCATCGCGAATCCGATGGATTGGACTGCAGGAGGTCCAAGTCGTTGGTACCCTCGTGTTTGCCAGTCTCGGTACTCCCACACGTGATAGGACACATAGGAACTGGGCGTGGCTATAGAATCCATTGTGGTGCCTCCGGTGCTGTCTTCAGACCAGTACACTTGGAAGTGATATGATCTGCGCCACTCCCGATACGTGGAAGCGTAAAGTGGGTCCGGAACTGGCGCCTCCTCAGGAACGGGCCTCCAAATGCCCGGAGAGTAAATTCGAATCCATTCCACTCCTCTATCGATCTGGTACTCGAAATACTGGGGGTTCATAGCAGCAATACGGGCTTGCACGACTGCTAAACCAGTCGAAAGTCTGCGGCAAGGACACACATGCATTGCCAACCGCACATATCCGCTGAAGAGCGAGGCAACTTTTCAAACACAAGGTGAAACGCAGCAACGAGGTCTGAAATGTCTGACTCCTAGCTTTCACTGTCGTTGATGTCGCGCACACCTGCAATGATAGTGACCTGGTCGTCTACGAGCACAAGGGGAAAGACATTTCCGTCCATGGCGCAGGATGGCGTGACAGTAATGCTTGCATGTTGCCGATGGGGATTGCGATAGACGGCCAGCACGTTTGGAATAAAACACTGTAAAGGGCCGTCGAGATCGCCGCGGCGCTGAAGCTGATGCTGTCCGAGATCGTTTGGACGAGCGCCCTGGACTGCGTGGTACTTCATCACGGGAAGGGTCAGTGCTGTAGATCGAGCGGCGTGTGCGCTGCGATTTCGAAGAGGTAGGGCAGGATTGTCCGCGAGGGGCTGAGATCGAGGGGCTGCGTACCGAGGGCATAAACTGTGGGTGTAGAATCACCGGTGGTGGTGGTGGTGGTGGAGGAGGAGGTGGAAGAAGCAATGGCAGACTTGGCGGGGGCGGAGGCGACGTAGTCAGCCGAATGGGTCTGTCGAGTAGAGCCCCGGGTCCATGAAATTGTAACCACGTCGGCTGCGCTCCATGGGTCCAGGTAATGTACGTCTGTACAACTTGTTCTGACATGATTTGAGCAACTCAGGCAAGACATCACTGCATGTCAACGACATCTCACAACACGACAAGCAAGATTGAGTCCCGTGCAAGCAAGCAAATATCATGTGATCAACAACTCGAACCGGACACACCGCCGCCGCTTATCATTTGGTCCATCAACGGTCACTGCTGCATTTGACGGGCATGTTCCTAGCCGCGAGCCGCAAGTTGTTGATAGACCTTCCATGCCTGCTTGACTTCCTCAATCGGCTTCTGAAGAAACCGCGCTATGGTCTTATAGGTGGGCCTGGAATCCTTATCTTTCTTCCGTCTCACCATTTCATCCAGCTCACCCTGTGTCCATGCCGTGAAAGGTTCACGGTATGCATTGCGAAGTGCAATGGTAAATTCTTGTAGAAGTTCCCGAGGACCATGAACCACCGTCGGCGACGGCCGGAACGACGAGGCACCTGGATGCGGACGTACCGAACCATCAGAGTCCGAATCAGGTGTCGTAGGCGTCGTCTGTCCTGGCTCTCGTCCACCGTGTGCCGCGAAAGGAGCAAGGGGACGAGGCGGTGGCAGTCGATCCAACATAGATTCGGGCCGAGTACCAGGATTGTGGTCACTAGCATCACGATGTGCCGCTCGAGGCGGGGACAAAGCCGGTATGTACCAGGTAGATGACGTGTCCACCGGTCGAGCCCGAATGCGTGTGGGGGATCGAGATCGGTCAGATGAGGCGTGCTCCGTGATGATGCGGGGCCGCAACCCATGTCTAGAGTTTCTTGGTGCTCTCGGGGTCACCACCGTGTCTGTCGGACGACCACGCTCCGTCATCAAGGCAAAGTTCAGGGTGTCCAGAGCTGTCGCAACTTGGGATGCAAGGACATTGAGCACAGCCACCAGGTTGTTCACAAACTCAGCTGACAACTGCATGGCAACCGATCAAACCACAAGGTCAACTCAAGCAAAGCTGCAAAGCGATAATGCTGCGGCATGACAGAGATATGGTGCATGCAAGCATGAACGTAGCAAACGCTGAGGTACTTTTGTCGCTGTTGCTCCGTCACCGTTCATAAGACAGACCTGATGGTCTGCAAGCTGGCATGGCTTTGACCGCCGGTGGATACTTAGGAGTGTGAGCATGACGGCGGACCACGGGAACCGCATCAACAGGACGGTCTGGGAGCCGTCGATGATGGCTGCGGGATCGTCTCCGGTGCGGCTCTCGATGCCTAGATCTTCGCCTTCGTCTGTGTTCCCAGGAGGTGCTGACACTCACCGTGCGTACGTGAGCAGGGTGCTCCGCACGGCTATCCGTGGTGGCCACGAGAGTGACCGGCGTTGCCATGTGGTCAGGTCTGACCGATGTTGCTGGCAAGTGCGGCGGCGCCGTGGACGGCGGAGGCAGCGGCGGGGGATGAACTTCCGGAATCGGTGGCGGTGGGGGCGGCTGTGGATGTCGCTGCTGGCCTTCAAGACGCTGCAGTCCAGCCAGAAGTAAACTGATCTGCGATGACATAGCGAGTAGCATGTGCCGACAATCGCGTAGCAGATCCCCATGATCCATCACAATCCCGGAAAGATGAGACAACCAGGGCCAAATGAACCAGTGATGACTAAAAGCGGCGACGGCAAGCAACAGAAGGCAAACAACCAATCATGCAAGCAACACCGCAAAAGGAAACATCAAAGTCAACCATGAGCCGCGGACAACTCAATGCGTTTTTCCGGAAGAGGAGCGTCATGATGTACATCATGAAAAACAAAGCGCACACCACGTCGGGTCAGTAGCAACGCTATTGTACTGGCATGCCACCATGGTTCACCAGAAGATGCCCATGTAGCTGGGCACTGCGATCGAAGATCTTAGTTTCCACCTGCCATCCTTGGCATGAATACAGTCATAGTAGTGGGAGGCTGCTATGTCCGCGTACACGCCGCCGCGGGGTATAGTGCAATGCTGTTGTCGGAGACGAGCAGAGCCACCAATGCACACCGGGCGGTCCGTCCGGATTCCACCGAACTGCGCTGCAGATTGGATTGCCGCTTCCTGAGACTGGAGGCTGCCTCTGCAGTAGAATCCCATCGGAGGCAACCAGACTTCGTTCCAGTTGGAGCATTCACGATTGGGGGAAGGGTGTTCTTGCCACTTCGAAGGTCGGATCAGTTCCTCATCACGCAGGATTTGCATGGCAGCCTGTATGTTGGTGTTGTGGGACCAGAAAAATGTGGACTGCGATTGAGTGCGATGCTTGTCCGGCAACAATCGGCGTGGCTCAAATGAGAAGATGATCCCAAAGAGGTTCTTCTGCGAGTTCTTTTTGTCCGCGGAGAAGTGGTGAAACGTCCGCGTGGTTCTGCTGATGTATGGCCACTTCTCCTCGCAAATGCCGAGCTGGACGATGAGTTGCTGCGGCAGTGACCGCCGCGAGATCTGGAAGTAGTCCGAGATGTCTTTGACCACTTGCTCCGTCCAGCGTCCCGGAACCCCATGTGGTGGCTGAGCAAACGGAAACTCCGAAATGGACTTGACCCGCTGTTCATCTTCGATGATGCTGCGGCGGTGCGGCATGAGGCTCCTGTAGACAGACTCCCATGATTTCTTCAACAGCTCCGGTTCAGGAAATACCAAGGCGGCAATCGAAGGCAAGGTGTAGTAGAGGACATCGTTCACTTCGATGGCGATCTCCTCGATCCGGCACCCAGTGCGTAGCTTGAAGCGATGAACCCCCAAATCAGGCACCTGCCGACGAACTGAGAGAGGCACCAGCGCGATGCGGTTCTCAGAAGGACTGCCATGAGAAGGAGGAAACGGAGGCGAGCGTGGCCTCCTTTGATCACTATGGGCGCGTCTGCCATCACTCCTCCATTCACCCCAATCCTCTTCCTCATCCGAATGCCCTTGCGGGCCCGGTGTGAGCTGGATCCGCGGAATTCGTGACCGGGGGGAACGCGATCGGGGCCGCTCAGTGAGTGCTGGTACATCACGTGACGAGCCGTGGGATTGCACACTTTGCTGGTGTGCTATGCCGTGAGTCCGAATGAACATTTGGATCTCATTGCCGTTGATGAAGTTGGGGAGGTGCTCGAGCGTCACGCGGCTCGTGGTTTGTACTGATCCGTCAGAACGCAGAGTGCTAGTGACCATATATTCCGCCATGGTTCTGAGCCAGCTACATGCAAACAAAGCGCAATGCAACAACAACAGTCCCAAGCATGCACAAGAGGAGATAGAATGACAAGCTCACATGCAGATTTTGTCCCAAGTCGACGGCGAACGTCCCGCAGAAGGTGAGATTCAAAACCTTTGGCCTCATAAAGGCGTTTGAGAGCGTCGAGCCCATGTTGTTGTTGAACCGCCGGTTGTGCACCGCGTATGATGAGCCACGAGCGAGAAGACCAAGAAGAATAAGTGAACATCCGATCATTGGCACTCCGAATTCCTTTGATTTGGGGGGGATGATCAGGTAGCTGTGGAGTAATAGTTCTGGAGGAAGAATCACATCGGTAACCCAGTACTTTGTCATCATGTTGAACCTCAAGCATCACTGGTGGGCGATAAAATTCCAGGGAAAGAAAGTTCATGAGCACGGGTGAGTGTGGGGCCGAGTCTCGAAGGAGAATGAAACGATTGTCGACGTAGCGCTCATGCCAAATCACACCAATGTCGGGCATGCAAAACCGCAGAGAAATCATGGTTTGGTGCCAGAAGAAATCCTCAACCGTAGCAACCAAATTGCACAACGGTGGCGCGGCTGGTGATCCCATAGCGACTCCTCGTTCTTGGCGGAACAAGTATCCGTTGATCTCGAAGTGACTGTTGTCAATGACAAAGTCCAGAAGGTGCCGGAGATCTTGTTCACGAAAAATTCGAGGGATCTTGGTTTGACGGCGCCACTTTCCTTTGAACATACGGCGTCGATGATCTGACTTTACTTCGTACACGGACCATTGCGAGGAACTGCGAAGGCCAACAACTTGATCGTATCGATGGAGAAGCACTTGAAGCGCCTGGTGGAATCGTTCCGTAGGAATGGACGTGAAGAAGCCTGACAAGTCTTGCGACACCAGGTGGATGTACTCATCAGGATCTGCTTTTGACAGTGCTTCCCACAGCTGCTGGATAAGTTCTTGTACGGAGAGTTGACCTGCAATGTCGGGAGAAGGCCGCCTTGAGTGAGTTCAAATTATGAGTGCACCGAAGACCGTGAGGAAGGGAGCTGCCCATGTGCGAAAGAATGAAATGATGGGTCGAGCTTTCTGCCAGTCCTTGGTCGGCTTTGGGAGGATGCGCGCTGTGGGCAACGGTGCTTGAAGTCGAAGTCCCCATGCATATCGTTGACGTAGGAGAGAAGGTACCGTGGTTACCACTTCAGAGCGAAAGGATGCTGCGGATTCGCGGCAAAGTGAGAAGACATCCCCCGCGCAGAATGTCTTCCGCATCAATATGGCAAACAGGGACGGGCACATCACATGTGCGCGGGAGGGAAAATGATCCGCTGGGATAACTACCCACGAAGACAAAGAAGCCACAGTGCGTTGCAACGATGTCGATGACCAATAAGCCCGATCTTGGAGGTTCATCCGATGAGTATCCATTAACTGAGTCACAACCGGCTGTAGATCTGAAAGTAGACCGGAACCATGTACATGCCAGCGGCGAGCAAGTTTGCGAAGTTGTGTGGTGAAACGTTGATGCAATAAGTCGACATCACCGAAAAACTGATCCTTCATTGAGGCGGCCATGATTTCAACGTTAATGTCCGCATTGATGCGAGAAAACTCATCCACCATTACTGCGTGACCATGTGCACGGTGTAGATGGTGATCATCGATGTCCAAACAGCGACACGGAAAGGATGTGTCAGGAGTCCATTTGCGCTGCCATGTGCGATAGTTGTATATCTTGTCGCCCAATGTGGCGCTGCGAGTTTCCACAACCCGGATCTTTGGAATGAAAAGAGAAGGGAACAGATCCCGATGAGAAGCAATCCAGCTTTGTAACCATGTGCCCAGTAGAGCTTTCCAATTCTGGACATGTAGCGGCGGCAAGAGTAGCTGTGTTAAAGTGGTGGGTGGTTGTAGCCGTCGTTTGCGCAGTACCTGGGCGAGGAGCTTCTGGGCCTTGGAGCGGAAGGGCTCGTTGACAAGACTGCGAGCCGCAATAAGTAGTACAGCTGAGTGGGAGGGAAAGCGGCCGACAGTAGGTCACGCATGACTTGGAACGACGCTCCTGTATTCGATCCCAGCTGATAGAGAATCGAGTAGTGGGCTTGAATGTCATCCAGGGTGTCAGGTCGTAGTTGCCGTTGGAGATCCGGATGTAGTCGTCGTCGAAAGCGCTTGTGCAAGCCGAGGGAAGTGGGAGACGACAACGAGTGGCGTCGAAAATCTACAAGATGTTCCCGGAAGCCCACCTTGCGCAAGATTCTGTGTACCCAGGGCGCATTCAAATGCGGGCGTAGCAGGTATTGCCATTTGCTTTCTTGAGCCCACACCGAGGAAACTGGAAGTTTGATTTCCACTGGTACAGCACAGAAGAGCCAGTAAGTATTGGATCGTTTCCAGTAGTGAAGCGCCGGTTCAAAGAAGGCATGCCGTCCACGAAGTAGTTGTAGAAATTTGCGACTGCGTGAGTGTTCACGACGTAGAACATCCTGATCAGTCGCCCCAACATAGTATGGTGTGTGCCATGGGGAAAGTCGAATGTAGACGCACGGTTGTTGGTGATGACCTGGATCATGTATGAAGTCGTAGAGGTCAGGAAATCGCGCCCGCAATGAGCGTAGATGTCGCGTGTCAGCGAAAGTTGAGTGCATGATTTCACACAAGAGAGAAGTCTTGTAGAAGTGAAGGACTTCGAAGAACGGCGGGAAGTAGCCGTGATCCTGTGAAATGAGACGTTGTAAGAAACTGATCAATAAATAGGCAGCGCACCGACATCTGTGAAGTTCGTACCTGTTGGCCACGGTGTGCTGAGAGTTGGACATAGCGCAATTCGGAATCTGGAGGGCTATCCGGACCACAACTAAGACCTCGAGGATGAGACCCAGCCACGGCAATTGTGTGATGGATTCGTACTCCTCAATTGGAATCGACGGTGGTGGTAGTCCAGGGAAACAGTAATGCCAGCACGTCGAGAATATGGTCAACGAGTGCAGAAGGTCGTCCAGCGACTGCCATTGTGCAACATCA
Source organism: Effrenium voratum (assembly GCA_963377175.1). NCBI lineage: Eukaryota > Dinophyceae > Suessiales > Symbiodiniaceae > Effrenium > Effrenium voratum. The sequence continues at coordinate 56,317 of CAUJNA010000488.1, read as the reverse complement.
TCATAGATTCCGCAGCGGCGAAGTTCATCCAACATGGTGAGATGCAACCAACGAAATCTACCACAAGGCGGCGACATGAATACAAGCATCACAGACAATCACACAAGAGGCAATGCAAGAACAAGCAAGTACAAGATCAATCAGGTGCAACGCAGACACTTGACGGACGAGTTTTCACCTGGACTCATCCGTGACATTGTTGCCGCTCCGGGCTCATATGAGAACGAAGGTCATCATGATGCCTTCTCATCCACAGAGCAGGCGAGCGGTCACGATGAGGTGACTCAATGCCTTCTCAGTGAGTTTGGTAAGATATCCGGGTTCTAGACCCCATGAGCGCCATTGCACCGAGAGTGGGTGCATCGCCTTTCGGCATGCGTTGCCTCGCCTGAAGAAGCTGCGTCGCCATAGAATCTAATGACTTGTTGCCGTTGAGCCGGGACGGGTGATTGGCCCACTTAACCAGCGATGCCAAAGTGGTTGTTGCGGGTGCTTGCTTGAGGAAAAGGCGAGGTTGGTCACTGGTCCATGTGTAGTACTTGACAACTTCATCCGGCGTGCTGTGCATAGTGAGCAATTGTGACGCCGCCGGTTTGGACGGCGGTGACGACACTCCGTGAAGAGACTGCATGATCCGAGGTTGCACCACGCTATCAAACGACTTGCCATTCAGGGCGGCCGCGCTGGCTGTGGGAAGGGAGCTGGCAGGTGACGAGGATGGTGTGTGGTTGACCGGTGGCGGTGTAACCAACTCTGCATCATCCTTCTGGTTTGTCATCGTGGGCGAGGTCGATGCGCGAAGTGATGCGGAATACTGAGCTTGGAGAAGTTCGTGTGCACGATTCAATCATTGAACTTTTTGACCATGTCATCGGTCTGGGCTGCAGGTGCGAGAGAGGTGTGATGTTGTTGAAGAAATTGAAGTACCAAGTTGGCCAAATGGTCGTGGACCTTGATGCGCTGATTGAAGTCATCAATGTTAAGACCCAGCGTGTTGGCAAGGTCCTTTTCCAGGGTGAGCAGGTTGAGTGACTGCGATCTTCGTAGTAATTTGGAGCAGGTACTCCAAAGTAAGGCCTCAGTGCGGGTGCGAAAGCCTTCCCACGTCACGAATCGGCCGTGTGCAAACGGCCTGAGTAGCCAGTTGGTGAGGCCCCCGTGGATAACCTGAACCAGGCGTACGTCCCTAATATCCATGCCTGACATGTCGCGAAGGTTGCCATGCGGAGTGTTGGCAACAGTCATGGGCAGGCTGAAGTTGTAGAGTTGATTGACATCAAACATGCCGTCTCCAGGTGTCCAGTCAGGCGAGGGAGTAAGCCAGGCTTTCTGAGGACGAACCGGTAGAGCCGCAGGAGGTCCAGGTGACGGTGTAGGTTGGGAAGTAGTGACCGGTGGTGGCATCACTGGTGGCATGAACTTGGATGGCGTGGGATCAGGAGGGATCGGCATCATGTAGTTGATCGCCGGGTATTGGAATTGTTGTGTGGGGTTGTGAGTCGATTGAAAATTGGTAGGCATCATCGGAAAGTTGTTAGCAGCGTTGTAGCCGGAGTTGTGTTGCCATGAAACCAAGTTGTTCCAATCCATGTTCTCCGAGACCTGGTTGTCATTGTGCTCACGTCGGCGTGCTTTGTGAGCTTGAGGGGACGGACTCCGATCACGTCTGCGTCGAGTCCTGGATCTATCACGATCATCACGTCGAGACATGGTGACGCAACTGACTCTGAATTTGCACACTTCCACCTTGAGAGAATCAGACCCGACAACATTCAAATCAATGCAAATGCAAGTTAGCGGCCCTCAACTGCAATGGTCGATCGACATGTACAAGGCAAAGCAAATACAAGTCAGCAATCGTCAACCGCAGTGATACGAGCAACAAGTTCAACCAATGGTCAGGAAAAGCAATGAAAATCGGCAGCAATCAACTGTGGTGAGACGTCGCTATGATCTGACGGCTTTCTTCCCTTTAGTGAAACCTCGTTCCTGGTTAAATGTGAAATTCCGCTGGTCTATGATAAGCACGTTGAGGTCAAATTTTCCGACAGAGCCGGCCCGGGGTCACACAATGGGTACACCCGAGGATTCCCCACGAATGGGGTGTACACACTTGAACTCCAGATGGAGAGTGCTAATCTTTCGAGTACAACTGATGAGTCTCGAGTACAACTGATGAGTCTCGAGTACAACTGATGAGTCTCGACTGGGTTCTGCTCGCGATGCACTCGGCTTCCCTCTAGCAGCGAACACGTTACCCAAAAGAACAAGAAGCACAAACAGCGCCGCAACCAAGGGGGCCAAAAGGACTTTGCATCACACGAAATGCACAGGTACGTCGAGGTGATCAGCCTCGATATCACAGGACAAGTGCGGCGTCTTCGTTGGATGCCGACCGCACAGGTCCCCAGCATCCCCTTGCGGTAAAAGTGAAAGCCTGAAGTTGGTGACAGGGTATTCTGTCACTCCGCACACACACGCACACCCACGCAC
>CAUJNA010000488.1:12500-53724 GCA_963377175.1 Effrenium voratum | reverse complement strand
CACACACACACAGACACCCACACACACACACAGACACCCACACACACACACACACAGACACCCACACACACAGACACCCACACACACACACAGACACTCACACACACACACAGACACCCACACACACACACAGACCCACACACACACACACACAGACACCCACACACACACACAGACACCCACACACACAGACACCCACACACACAGACACCCACACACACACACAGACACCCACACACACACACACAGACACCCACACACACACACAGACACCCACACACACACAGACACCCACACACACACAGACACCCACACACAAACGCAGACACCAACACACACACACACAGACACCCACACACACACACAAACACCCACACACACACACTTAGACACCCACACACACAGACACCCACACACACAGACACCCACACACACACACACAGACACCCACACACACACAGACACCCACACACACACAGACACTCACACACACAGACACCCACACACACAGACACCCACACACACACACACAGACACCCACACACACACAGACACCCACACACACACACACACAGACACCCACACACACAGACACACACACACACACAGACACACACACACACACACACAGACACACAGACACCCACACACACACACAGACACCCACACACACACACACAGACACCCACACACACACACACAGACACCCACACACACACACAGACACCCACACACACACACACAGACACCCACACACACACACAGACACCCACACACACACACAGACACCCACACACAGACACCCAGACACACACACACACACCCACACACACACACACAGACACCCACACACACACACACAGACACCCACACACACACACACAGACACCCACACACACACACAGACACCCACACACACACACAGACACCCACACACACACACAGACACACCCACACACACACACAGACACCCACACACACACAGACACCACACACACACACAGACACCCACACACACACACACACAGACACCCACACACACACAGACACCACACACACACACAGACACCCACACACACACAGACACCCACACACACACACAGACACACACACACACACACAGACACCCACACACACACACACAGACACCCACACACACAGACACCCACACACACACAGACACCCACACACACACACACAGACACCCACACACACACACACACACCCAGACACCCACACACACACACAGACACCCACACACACAGACACCCACACACAGACACACACACACACACACAGACACCCACACACATACACAGACACCCACACACACACACCCAGACACCCACACACACACAGACACCAACACACACACACACAGACACCCACACACACACACACACACAGACACCCACACACACACAGACACCCACACACACACACAGACACCCACACACACACACACTTAGACACCCACACACACACACACCCACACACACAGAGACACCCACACACACACACACAGACACCCACACACACACACACTTAGACACCCACACACACACACCCACACACACAGAGACACCCACACACACACACAGACACCCACACACACACAGACACACACACACACACACAGACACCCACACACACACACACAGACACCCACACACACACACACACACACACACACACATGGCGTCGCGTCACTTCCCCTCACTGCCAGGGCGCCACCCCGAAGACGCTGCTCAGTTCCCGGCCGCTGACATTCGCCTCCGCCGCCAGCCGGCTTTCGCAGTTCAAGAAGCCTCGCTGAGGAGATTTGATTTGGGAATGATCAAGGGGCACAACCACTGGGGCTGGGTGCTATAGTGGGCCTGGGCAAAGTGAGCAATTCCCTACGTACGCCCTGTGAATTTCCCTTCTCAGGACATTGCGTCATGTTGGCAATTTAGCACTTAGTAGAGTCCTGCAACCTGCTTGGACCTCTCATTTCCTGTCAGGCTGCTTCCCAACTGTTGCAAATGGCTTGACGACGAGGTTCTGGCTATAACACGCACATGTATAAAAAAATATATATATATACATATATATATAAATAAACAAAAATAGACATACAGTATATACATGGTCCCACCTGTTGTATGACACGTTATTGCGGTCGATGCATCGGGTCACCATGGGTCGAATCGATCGGATCGATCCCGTGGAATTGCTCATTGCTCGCAACCGGGCGGCTGAAGCTGAAGCCAATGGCGCTGCAAAAGAGCAAGGACATAAAAGCGAAGTCCACGCTGTACCTCAGCCAGCGGTAGCCAACGATAGCCAAAAGTCGCCCCCGAAAGTTGCCACCAGATTCCAGTCAAGATGGGTCTGTCCAAAACCTGTTTCAAAAGCCCGCAGAGGCACACCTGGCCAAAGCTCATGAGAGCTAGGATCTTGCGAATCATTCAGTGCAAAGGCTGGGCATCCCCCGTGCTAGGTCTGTCAGACGAGGGAGAACACACGTGCACTAAACGGCCTGAACTCCAAACAAACGATCATGACCGCCGGTTGCAACCGTTGCAGTGCTAGCTTATGCTAGCTTGTTCTTTGCCGGGCAATGAGCGTAGGCCGTTCCGGCCTCCACTTGCCTGGCACGCCGCCTTTGAGCCTTCTGGCAATCCAAAACTCAAAGGCCCTCGATGTCTGCAAGTTCGTGGAACATGTTCACTTGTTGGTAGGCGTTCCCTGCAAAATTTATCACCCAGGCGCAGGCACTTGGTCAGCGGCTTGGCCTCCTCGGAGTTCGGAGAGTCCTCCTCTTGCTTCAGCAGGCGCCCGCTAAAGTAGAAGACTGTGCACATCAAAATGCCCACGAGGTTGAAGGTGACCTTGGCTGGCAAATGAGGGCATGTGTGACCACCAAAGGGTGGCTGTCCCTTTAAGCAGGCCACAAATTACGGAAAATGCTGGAACCAATGAACTTTTGCTGATCCCTGAACGGCGTGAAGGTTTTAGCCACATCCAAACAACTAAACACAACCAGCTGTAGATGCAGTGCGAAGGGGCATCGTGGGCAAGGATTCCAGCTTCCTTCACTTCGTCCAGGGCTGCCGTAGTTCAAAATGAGTGATGGAAGCGAACAAAACACCTCGCCTCCCTGTCACAATGCCGATCGAACCCTTGCCTTCACACAATACCATCCTCCCTTGACAGGGCCTTTTCTTGGTCAAAAGGATTGGCACACTGGACCCGCCATGACCCGCCTTCCCTGTAACATTCGAATTCTTGATTGATGGGTGTCTGCTTTTCATGGTGTACGCATGACCGGCCCCCTATAGCGAATAGTACCGTGCCACATTCGGCTTCGTGGTTCGGTTTTGGCCGGATTGCCTGTACTATGCTTCTGTTGGTTTTGGGGTGTGTGTTTCGCTCGTGAATATGGATGTCCAGAGCCGAAGCTATGCTTTTGATCTCAGCTGCCAACGCATACTCCAGGTAATTCATCACAGGGTCGCCGCCCAGCTTTTTCAACATGTAGTACGCTTGCGTCTGGATGGTGATGCCCAAGGACATGCACACCTAGCCGGTTGGCGAACACACTAACCTTGCACAACCTCCAGGATGCCCTCCCCGATTTTGAACATTTGCCGACCCAGCATCCAACAGACCTTGGCTGCAGCACCCCGCAAGTTGTGCAAGCCGCCACACTGCATGCAATGCACATAATACAAATGGTCTATGACGTAGGCATCGAATATACGTTTAGATAGTGCCTTGAAAATGCGCATGTGCATGCTTACGACCCACCACTTAACATAGTATGCTACCTGCGCTGCATGGCCCGCCCCAGCAAGGGAGGTCGTGTTTCAAACCCCCAAAGACGCGCACACACACACAGGCAACCCACTTCCACTTCCGCATCCTGTTGCGATCGCCGTGCGCAATGCGACTCCACGTGCAAAACCGACATGACTCCCACAGGGCCACAGCTAACCTGAAGGTGGGTGTAGGAACATCAATCAATTTTCAAGGAGCAAGGGGGCGTCCAAATGGCAACGGGTTCGTTCTTGTGGCCAAACCAACGGATATCAAAGGGAGAAATACGAACCCTTCGGATTCACAATTTTGATTGGGCCCGGCCAGGCCATCCTCGAGAAGCAAATGCATCTAAGGCTAATCTGCCAAGACTGGGCGAGGCAGCAAGCGTTGCAACTTTCGCGAGGCTAAACATCATCAGGTCATGCTCGCGGCATCTCGCGGCCCACCAGTTGCAACCCCCTCCAAACGGGGATATGTTCAACATGCGCCGTTTCGTGCGCCCATGTCGGGTTCTGCCCCCATGCCGCCTGAACGCAGGCCGAGATCTTGCCCACATACTCCACAGGGAAGGCCGCCAAGGGCGCGAAAGAGCCGATCACGTTGAAGAAGGTGGAGGCAAAGCCAAAGCAGGCGTAGCCTCACAGGAAAATGCTCAACACCTGCGTCCATTGTTTTTCTCGGGGGGCAAACCCCTTTTCTGTTGAAGGGAAACCGGAAGGAAAGGCAATACAGAGTGTAGCTTCCTGCACTGGTACCTTGAATAAGCAGCGTGTTCTTGCAGCCCAACTTATGCACAAACGCCAAACAAAAAGATCAAACCTTGGCCTTGGAAATCAAATGTGTGTCCCTTCGCCTTTCCTCCGGCCTCTCACGAGCCTCCATTTCACCTTTCGGTTTACGAGCCCCAAAAGCCCCCAGCAAAGATTAGGCTCCGATCGCTTGCACCAAAATCATTTCTGCAGCATACAACCCGTGTGGTAGAACCCAAATTCAGAATTGGACACGCACGTATCGGTGGGCCCTGGAAAGTCATAGACGCATGAAGATCCAGAAATTCTCAGGGCGCAATGGATTCAGCTCGTGCGGCCTGGCAGTACGTTCAAGAGGGCAGTCTTGCAAGATGGATGCTTGGGAAAGGACCTGGAACATGGGAGACCCAGTGCTCCGTCATGCGCATCCTGACGGCCGACTGGAGCCGTTCAGTGTGCCGAATGCAAAAAGTGCAAACACATCGACTCCTAACCATTTCTGAGTGATCCCAATGAAGCCACCCACCAAGCTGCGCGCATCCCGCCGCTCGCGTGCCCATGTGAAACCCCAACCGGAGCAAGTGGTCGGGCGCGGCCCTGCAGCCATCCGGCCGAGCCACAAAAGGAAAGGCCTGCCATGGTGCTGAGAAACTCTGGCCACTCCGGCGTCCACACCTTCGCCGCGGCATTTGGTCTGAACGGCTCGAACCCTGGCGTTCCCCTGTTCCTCGTCAACATTAGGCGGCGTTGTCTAGCCAACAGAACAACGGTGATCTAAAGTCCCTAACTTCGACAAACGGCCAAATGTACAATCGCTGTTTTTGAGGGAGGTTCAGCCCCTGCCGCTCCTAACCTGGGACCTGGAACAAAAGGAAGAAACATGCAAACAATCCAGGTGGGTTTGTCAAGCAGGTAGCTTCGTCCAGCCTGACAAGTAGCAACTTTGCCATTCATGCCAACAGTGGCATAAGTGCGAGCGTTTAGAGGAACTATGGGGAATCCATTTTGAAGGAAAGCTGGGCTGGATGACATATCACTTTTGGATGCGTCCACGCAAAGGCAAATCCTACATGTCTTCATGCTGGCCGCCATGCACCCATGTCTCATTTCACTGGCGGAGCAAAAGGAAGTGACCTGCAGATGCATTTTGATTTGCATATCTTGCACTTGCCCGACATCAGGCTTTGCAATCTGCAACAGGCCCAAATCCTCGCTTCCCAGCGCAAACATCGGCTGAGCTGGGCGCGGTTCCCTTGCCATGACCCGCCGCCAGCCAAGACGCGAGCTGAAGGATGACCCCGCAGTCTGCCAGAAAGGTGCCTTCCAAAGCTGTGTGATCGGAACCCCCAGGTGCATGATGTCGGCAACTTGCCTTTCTCTTGGCACACAAGTAGAGAAAGTCCTAGCATTCTTCTTGCAACAGGACGCCGGTCTTGAATCTTGACACGGATCAAACATAGGCATAGACAAGAAGAGCCTTGTCAGCTAGCCTCTTAAGTTTAGCTACGTACTCAACTGGTTGGACAAGACTGATGACCCAGATCACGGCACTCAATGCAGTCAACAACCAAAGCAACCAAAGCAAATATGCCAAAGAAGCAAGCCTTAGTTCCGGCACCGCGCCTAGAAGCATGGTGGCAATACAGCCCAGGCGGTCGTAAAAGAGGCCCGGCACGAAGGACAGGGCGCATGCTCCGAAGTTCATGCAGCCGTACAGGAAGTCGCCCTCAGAAAGACTAAATCTAGGTTTTTGCAGTAGAGAGGTTAGAATAAGGGTACCCTTTTTCTGTGGTCTATTTTAGTAGTAGGAACCCTCCCCCAAAAAAGAAACGGTCAAAGGGCACGATCCTGGGGGACCTAGAAATTTGGGCCAAGCTTGGAAAGTGAACAACCCATGGGCCGATGAAACAACTCTGGGCTAAGCATACGCCGAAAAAACGGCCCTCAGACGCGCAGACCAAAACTCAAAACGAGTTGGCCAAGGCATATGGTCCATGCCCGCTCCACAAGACAAGCCCTATCATGAAAGTCTAATTTAGGCAAAATGTTCCAACATACGGGGCTAAAAGATGTCCCTTTATTATAATCCCACGGTCATGGTGCTACCGTTACCGTCCGTTGCAATGCAATTCGAATTTCTTTAGGCCCTAGCAGCCACAAGCTGAAAGTCCACACATGCCGAAAAAGGCAAAGGCGAAGCTGACAGGCCTCCGCAACTTTTGCGCTGAAGCGGGGGGATGGCTCCGCCCAAAAGTCCCGCTTTAACTAAAGAACACCCGACTGAAAGGAAATAAACTAGTGACCACGCAGGTGAAGGGACGAGCTAGCCAAAAAATCAGTGGGATATAAGGATCCCTGACAAATTATGTTTCGCATGAACAACAGGAGCCTCCTTCTCAGTGAGGCCATAGACGTCGTTGAAATCGCTCACCGACACGCCGTTCGTAAGGACCAAGCCATACCTCACTTGCCCAGAAGGACTGCAAACACGTTTTTATATATATATATGTATATCCGTTTGACACGAAAGAATACAACAACAAGTTCTATACCAGCAGGTGTATATATATATATATATCTATTCTGGGCGACACACGGGGAACTAGAATACCTCCCTCTGGACTCATCGTGACATGACTCCCTTTGCCCGACTCAGAAAGCGAAGGTCCAGTTGCAACTGCGCCATGGATGTGCATGGATTAGCATAAAAATGCCCAGGATCGTGTGGATGCGAGATCTTGGAAGTTATCGGATGGCGTGGCCAATTGAGAAGCCACCTGCTTCGACAAGCGGACAACCAAACAGGCCACTCAGCCAAAAGACTGCTAGCCATCAATGGACCTCGGCACTCCGAGTAGCTAGCTGCATCCATGTCATAAGCCTTGACTGGGTCCATGTGACACTGCTTAAACCCTTGAAACATCCTTCCCGGATTGCCAAAGAATGAATGAAGCGTACTTGGCGCACATCTGATCCAAACTCTACTTGGGGCACACATCGATCCAAATCAATGATCAACACCCCGGGGGTTGTACTTAGTTTGTCAACATCGTATCATTTGGCTATGAAATTCATGAACCCACAAATGATTAATTTGGTAGCTATGATATGAATATTGTACCTAAATGATGTAATTCAAATTCTGTTTGCCTGTCTGCAAGGAAGCCGAGCCAGGCCCCAGGCCCCAGGCACAGGCTGCTTGAGCTCAGAATCAGCCAAAGGCGCTGCACCACCCCGAGCAGACAGGAGACCAAGACCAGGAGTCGCCGGAAGGTGTAGGCCGGGTAACCCAAAGCACGGCCCAAGCTCAGGTGGGTGGAGATGAAGGAACTGGGCCAAGGCGAATCCCAAATACAACTTCGCCCAGACCTTCCCTGTGAAAAGGGGGTGTTCGGATTTACTGATATTAACAGGTGCTGTGAACATGTTCTGGCCACACTGGCCCCTGCAATTGCTATATGTAAATGAGCAACCATTCATAAATGCATACCTTGAATGCATCTCCCCGGCTTCTCATGTGCGAATGGCGTTCGGTAACTAATCAAGGGCTGCTCAGAGCTCTTTTGGAAGCATCGGCCCTTAACGCAGAAGCCACCCACACCCACCTACAGTACACCCGCCGACACCGACACAGCTGTATCAAGCCGCATCCAGCCACACACACACACAAACAAAACAACGCACATGCTACAAGTCAGCAAGCACAAACAAGAAAGGTACACAAAGTTTCAAAGGCATGACAATATAATCGAGTTGATTTACTGGTTGCAATGGCCCTGCTTTGGTGCGAAGGGCCATGCATGCGTCTTCAGCTTGTCACCCATTTGTAGCATGACAACTAGACGTTCAAAGGCCTGCTTTAAACAGCTCGCAAAACCGCTTCATACGAGATAATGGAGATTGTCCATTCCTGGAGAATCCCACCATCAAGGGTTGATACAAATCCCCAGGTTCTCATGCGTCTCATATCGCTATTTGGTTGGCACGGTTGCGACGGCCTATCAGCTTATCTTTAGCTGAAAGGAATTCCGCCACTGGCCACGCAAGTCCTGCATGCCTCTTCTTTTGAACTGGTTGCAAAAACAGACCAACAACTTGCATGCCCAGCAATATGATGAGAAGACTTGTAGCCTGCATCCATCGAATAGCTCTACTAAGGAAGAGCACTGCTCACCTCCACTCAAGATCACGCAGTCCCTGAGGTTGACTCCCTGCACTAAGGAAGCAGCATCCTGACTGATTAGTTGATGTGCCAGGTGCCAGCTTTTCCCCCTTCCATGTTTGCGCAAAAGGGAGCGTGTGAGCTCCCCACCATCCCTCAACAACCATCACACGCTGATTCCGTTTGAAATTGCAGCCGAGCGACTGCTGACGGGGTTGAACGCTCAAGGCGTGTTGCGTCATGGCGTGTGGCAGGGAATCATGCACAGCGACTACTCAAAGAAAGGCCGTTGACTTTACTGCGTGTGATGCTGCTGCCATATTGATGTTTCCTCTTCACTGCGGTCCTGGTTCGGGCAGAACCCATAAATTTGGGGATGGAGAAGTATGGAGACGTCGCACCAACCCTCATCATTTCAGAACTTTCAGTCAAAAAATGGAAAGCGCGAGCAAGGGGCGAGGCAGCCGTTCTCTTGGCCCCATCTGTGATTCATGCAATGCCACATAAGGATGAATTCTCATTGGGCACGCTTTGGCGGAAATCATTTGCATGGGGGTATTTGTCCAGCCATTGTTCAGGGTAATGGTAATCACATTCACCTGGACCAGACAGATCCAGAGGCACTTCCAAGAATTCGGATTTGAGCATAGGCATAGATGTTTCCTGGTCTACATCGCGTCCCTGAGCATGGAAAAAAAAAAACATGTGCATGGAAAACACGGCAAAAAGGTCCCCAAGTCTCCTTCCAAAGACGTCAGTGCCCGAAACCCAGAATTAATGCACCTTTGGTTCATTTTGAGTCGGGGCTGTCATTTTGAAGGGAATCCGGAACACTTGTTTTGCGGAACTGGTTCTTGGTCTACAAGGTTGACTTCGCGAAAATTTGTGGCGCTTCCACTGTACATCACCAAGCGTCGGTCCAAAAAGCAAAGAAAGCAGATGGGAGGAGTCTGAACGTTTCCCGAAACAAACGAGAAAAGACTTGGCCACTTTGTGGCCGTCACCCGCTCGGAGAACGCCTGCGTTCTTGGTTTGCGGAAAAAATCCCGCCGCCTGCTGCTCCGCATTTTGTTTTTGTACTATTCAACCCGGAAAAAAATGCTTGCTGCCCTGTCACAAGGGCAACAATTGTTCGCCAAGTGCCATCGCGAACAAGCTTCCGCAGCTTCACTCACAACCTATCCTTCGGTGTTGACGAACATCTACTGGCTTGGGGGAAACCCTGTTTGAAGCATCCAGAACCATAGGTGTCCTTTAGGGGAAATAGATGGCCCTGGTGGATGATTAACCCACCAGGTAGATCAGGGCCATCTATTTTTCTACCAAAAGAACCAAAAAGGCCACCTATGTTCAGAACGGCTAGCCAACAGCCCCATACTGAGGCGCCCCGGCAGCATGGCGTCCGGGCAGCAATGCTGCAACCCAGCAGTAGAGCACAGAGGAGAGGAGCGTAGTGCGACGTCCTGGCGGATCGTCCAAGGCAATGAGCTCCTGAGAAGAAACATCTGCACAAAATACAAGATTCCCGAACTGGACACGAGGGTGACTTGCTTTTCTTGCCAAATACCCTGTTGAGCTTGTTCTATTTTGCCCAGAAACTTTCAAGCAGAAACGCTGACACTGTCCTGAATGGCAGCGTTACTTTTGCAATGGCCATGAGGTCTTGCGAGGAACCCTGCGGGCCAGCTTTTACTTGCACGTTGCTTTAACTTTATCGGCACCAAAAGCAAAGGGCCAGGTCTCGCTATTCTGAACCAAGCCAAACCGACTGTGTGGGACCGTCCAAAACCAACTACATAAAAGTTTAGCCAAGGTTTCATACTTTCCCGCCCGAAAAGGCAGCCCATTCCAACTTGGAATTCGCAATCAGGTGAAAAATAGCCCTTCAGCACCGACTTGAAGGCAGCGCTTCGGCTTCGGTGCAACCCAAAAGACGGTCCGAGGGAACCTTAGGGTCCCTTCTGCCTTGGGTCATTCGCCGGATCCCCCCTTGCAACTGCATAAGGGAAATCAAACTCCATAAGAAATCAAACAGCAAATGACGACCTCACATATCTCGATCACAGCATGTGCGCGCCTCCGATCATTGCCCGCAGGGTTCGCCTGCTTAGGAACCAGCTATGCCTTGGAAAGCGACGACCGGGAAGCCACGTCACACGCTTCGTCAGGCTGTCTGTCACATCCATGGAGCACTACCCTTGAGACAGTGCTTTAAAACGGTAGCAAGCTTCCTACCATGTGACACAGGTCTCCCATTTTGGTGCACAAAATGATAGTTTGGTTCGAATTGAGACGCAGATCTTGGACATGTCCTTTTGTTCGACGTGCTCGTGACAGATAGCAAATCTACTGACCTACCTAGCAGGTCGATGACAGATGTCCGCAGACAATCAAACAGTTGGTTGACGCATGATCCCTTCTGGAAGCTCTGAGATGTGGCCAAGAGGCAATCCCTGAAAGCCCTCCTTCCAGGCTCGCAGAACCCTGTCTGACACCAGCCTGGGCGCAGCGCATCGCACTAGACGATGCTCAAGTGCAGCTCAGCCGTATCGAAGCATAAAGCACGCAGCCAGAGGGAAGTTCACTTTGATTGGTCGGGCCCATCACCTCTTCAACCGGTTGCGTGATGCACGCACTTTTGGGGGATGCGCGCGTCACGGGGACTATGGAAATCGTGTGGGAAAAGCCAAAGTTCGTGGCCGCAGGACTTGCCATGACCAGCCGAAATATAGATTTGACAACTCGTGGGATGCGAGTCATGGCTTTCAAAAGCATCCGAACAAGTCCCAACACACATTAGGGGCCTTGCGCCTCAACGGGCCTCTCAAAGGACAAGCATTTCAGTACAGAATCTCATTTCAGTGCTCCTAAAAAATCACGCCATCGTTCCTCAGAAAAAAAGTGATAGGATGCGCTACCTCCGTGTGCACCGCTTGGCTTGGCTGCCAGAGCCAAGTCACGATCGAGACGCCCAGGACAAAGCCTTGTTCCGCCGAGCCTGCGGAGCCGAACGGAAGCCGAAGATATCCGAAGATATCCGAAGATCCTCATGGCCACTGCTTCAACTGGCATCTCTGCAACGAAGGCACCTGAAGCCTCACAAGCCATCCTGCAACTTGTAGCAACGCCATGAACTCAGCAACTCGCACACCGACCAAAAGAAAACATAGGTTGTGATGATATGGACGCTTTGTAGTAGCGACATGCTTCAGGAGACCTCACACTGCCGTCTGTGCGGTCCCAAATGCCTCCATCCGCTTCATGGTTGGTTTAAATTTTGTCAACAGCGCGTGGACTCAAAGTGGGTCTTTCCACGAGCATGCCCTGTCGAGATGGATGCTTTGGCAAGTGCCGAGACGGGTCGAAGAAACAACAAAAAATGTTTTGCATCAGTAGGTTCCACCCTTGTCATTTTTCTGGCGACAAGCTTGCAGGTTCGTCAGCTTTTTCCTCGGCCGTTGTGTTTGTTTGCATTGTTGCGCGTTGATGGGACAAAATCGAGCTGGGCAAAGGACACTGTCGGAAGTTGAATGACACTCACGCGTCGTTGGCTGCATCCTTCGAAACAAGATCACCAGCCAAGCTACCCGCAAGAACATGTTGAGGCGAAAGAAAATGTTTTTCCAGCGGCGTTTTTCATAGGCGGCCTTAAAGAGCATTGCTGCCACAACCTGTGCTTTGACGCATGAGCATGCACCGATGTGACAAGCGTTGATTGAGCAAACTGCCTTTTGGCTCCTGCGCATGTTTACCGCCAATCTGCTTCAATCAGGGCGTGTATAAATTATGTTTGTTCGAATCGTGTGGCGAGTACGGAGCGTTCTTTGTCTCCACTGCTTCTGGGCTGGTTGCCCAAAAGTGCAGCAATCAGTTGTTGCCTGCATGCACGGTTTAATGGTTGGTTTTGTGTTTTGTTGGTGTTTCGCTCTACAGAGCTACGACGGAAATTGAGGAAACACCCGGGATTACGGCGCCAACACGCGGGAGTGCGGCGGAAACACGCAACTAGTGCACGACGTTCTCAGGGCCTTTGATGTTTTGCTCGATCTGCATACCTTCGATTTGTGCTGTTATAAGCATCACCGTGCAAACCACATCTGGTCACAAATGCATTGCCGGTGGAAATCATGATGCAGTTGGCTATGCACCGAAAGTGCCAAAGCTCGTCTATTGATGCACAAGTGTTTGCCATTTCCGGCCTACGGCTTGTTCTCTGGACGGGTGGAATCGTTGTTGCGTGCCCAGCGTCCATAACTTTCAGCAGCGTTTGTGGGCAAACCGAAGCAGCAAGTTTCCTCATGGCAAAAATGCCAGCTGGTTTTGCATTGTGGGTGCAAGGGCTTGGTGCAGTTTACGATGTGCTTGACCAGGCTTTACGGCTGTTTTTGTTTGGTTGCCGGCGTTTTTTTTCTACTTGCGGCTGAATGTCCTGCTGAACGCAAAACGACTTAAATTTTGGCCGGACAGGTATAGATGAGACCGGACTCCAAAGCCGCCGACTTGGTTTTCTTCTTTCCACAACTATTTTTCCGGAAGCTTGCGCCTCCTCCAGCCAGGCCCTGAACGCGCGGACAGCGCGCTGGGAGGAAACCTGGGCATGCGACCCCTCATGCCAAAACGTATCCCTTGTGCTACATCCCCTCCCAATAGACATGGATGTTCACAGAACCCCTTTACAAAAGGAAAGTCATCATGTTGTCCACGTGCCCGATCATTCATCCCTGAATGGCCGTGCTGGCGACAAGACTGGCAGTCCAAGGAGCATGCAGGGCCCGACCTTGGCTGAAGGAATGGTCCAATCCCAAAGGCTCTCGGGACAAAGGTGGTGCAGGTGTGATTGAGGCGCACGGCGTGCAATTTAATCCGCGAACGCACACACACACACACACTGTTGACACATGCAAGCAACCACAAGCACTGGACACAAGCACAAGCCCAAACATGATGGCAAACATGAACACACAGTGACACATCAGAAAACACACACAAGCACAAACATGAGCACACACACACACACGAGCGCATTTTTTTAAAGCACAAACACGAGCACATGTTCAAGCACAAACATGAGCACATTTTCAAGCACAAACACGAGCACATGTTCAAGCACAAACACGAGCACACACACACACAAGCGCATTTTCAAGCACAAACACGAGCACATACTCGAGAACACAAAGAAACACATACACCGAAGCCTGCGCACACGCGCACACACACACACACACACGGTTGGGGGGGGGGGGGGGCGGCGGGGGGGGTGGGGGGGCTTCTTGTCCTTCTTCCGTCATTATCTCGCAAATTTAAGCTCATGTTCTGCTGCTTTTGCGAAGCAAACCAAAACCAACAGCTCAAATATGTTCAAATCAATGATTGCAATTTTGTGCAACGCTTTTTGCTCAAGATCCGACAAGCGCCAAACAAATGCTGAGACCCCAGTAAGGCCAAACATTTCACTGCCCAGTTGCCCAGCGCCAGTCAGAAAACCGCACTCTTTTGGGGGAATCCAGTGAGCAACTGGGTTTCTGGCGCTTCCTTGAAGCATACCTCCAAACACCATCTGCTTTGCAAGGGATAAAGAACGGGTTTGGAGACATCTCCTCCTTTGGACGGTTCCGCGCTACCTTTTGTTGTGAGTTCCGCGCGTCCCTTCTGCCAAGGCGCCATGCACAGCCCAGGCGCCCAGGCGCCGGGCCTTCCGCGCGTTTTGCAACGCCAAGGCCAGGGGCCGGGCGCGGGCCTGACGCTGAGGCGGGCGTGCTGAGGCAGGCAGGCGGGGAATGGAAGGCTCGGGTTGAACCAAGTGTTGGCTACCAACCAACGAAAAGGTGCAGGTTTCCTACTTCCCTCTCCCCCCCTGTCCCTTCCAGCGCCAGGTGGGACTTAGGGCTGGCCGGGGTTCCGTTCTTTCGTCTGGACTCGAGCAGGTCCTTTTGGCCCTCTCGAAAACAGAGCCAAGCAGGGATGCTAATGCGTGAGCCACATGAGACCCCCAAAAAGTTCAGTTGCGCAAGGGGAGAAAACGAGGCGCAACTACCAATCCGTTGTGTTGGTCAGAAAAAAACAGTGACCTTCGCATGTCCTCGAACTATTGGCCGCGACCAAGCAAAGAGCTGTTGCTGACTGTCGCGCGCAAGAGTCGAGCACTCATTAAACGAGAGCATGACGGTAATGGCTGGCCACCTCACAGGCAGTGCTGTTCATGGATGCAATTCAGAACACGATTTGTGTTTGAGTGTCATGTGTGCCCTCAGCACACGCCTGTAATCGCCGCGCCCGCTGCACCCAAAGGGCGTAGGCCCGAAAGAACCTCCGCAGCCAGCTGGCATCGGACCTGCCAGTGTGAGCTTGGCCCAGCTGCTAAATCAACGTGAGTGTGTAGCATGTTGTGTGGGTAAGCAAGGGGGGTGACCAATCAAAATGAGGAATTGTGACATTTACTTTCGCGCAATCCTGTCCATCTGAGGAAACGGGCACCTGCATCAGGCCTCCCTCTTGACCAAGGGTTATGAAATCCTAGCTACCCATTGTGGCCCTTTACCCAGGGTTTTCAATCCCAGCTACCCACTGTGGCTGCGCGCACGTGCTTGCACATGAGCAATGGTTTGACACTCACTCCGCCCTGGTGTGCCCATGAATGTTTGTTTGAGACTTGACCATCCTTGCGATCTGAATATGTTGTGTCCAGATATTCAGAAATGCGTGACTATTTGCGTGGCTCTATATGCCACTTTGCAAGTCGCTGCCCATAAAGCCAATGCGTGATGTCGAAGTCCTAAGTAGCTGCCACACTGAGGGCCCTCAATATTGCCTACTGATGGAGGGCTTCAAGGGCTGATTGTATCCACCCATGAGTGAACCCAAGTCCGTTTTGGCAACAATTGTTGCTTAGCTGCCCACGGAGTTCTTTCCAGGAGCTCCCCCCAATCACCCCGCCTGACCCTCTGCTGCTTGGCTGCCCGGCTGGCCTTCAAGCAAGAATGAACCGCGACATGGGGCGCCCTACTAAAGTCCGCCGACATTGCTTGTAACCCTCTCCAACCAAACACACACACACACCCACACACACACACACACTCTGATCCGGGCGGGGGGCCACGTATTGCCGCAATTTGATGACGTACTAACAATAGTCTTCGGGGAGCCTGTTGCACAATCAGGGAAGGGTGTGTTTAGGCGGGGATTGGCCTCCTTTCGATAACGGGGAATGAAGGGGACAGGCAAGGGGAGTGCAGGGAAAATCACGGGGATGTAAGGACATGAAGGGGACAGGAAATTGAAATGAGAGGAAATCAAGGCAGCGAATGGGGAATGAAGGGGAACAAAGAGAACTGAAAGACAGTGACGAGGAAACCAAAATACACAGATGTAGGCAAATGACTGGCCATGAAGGGGACGCACATAGAAACTGAAGGGGACATGCCGTATGACATACCGAGAACATGACAGGGTAATGAAGGGGGAATTGAAGGAAATGACGGGGACGTGAAGGGAAAATCAAGGGGAAAGCCAGCGGACAATACAGAAGCACACGGGGCCGCCAAGAAATTGTGGATAGAGTGTGCTCTTTCCGGCGGACAGCAAGCTTTCACCAGGTGAAGTCCGCCGACGTGTTCGGCGTGTCAAAAACTAAAAAAGGATATAGGTTCCCCCCCCTAATCCCCCGCCCCCGTGTCGGATACTAAGAGAGGATAGAAAATTCCCCCCCCCCCCAGGAGGATGTCAAAAATATGTCGGGTTTGGGGGGCGGGGCCGCGTGCCGCGCGGGAATTGGATGACATTCCATGTTCAAAGACCAAAAATCCTTTGATACAAGGGGAGTGGTGTTCGATTTCCCCCGGACCCCTGGCCAAACATCCCCAGCATCGCTATTAAGTCGCTATTTTGCATCCAGCGCAACATCACCGGCAACACCAGCATTCCCAGAATGAAATTCCTGGAGACAGTGGCAAAGATGGCCAAATGAAGATCAAGGGGAAATGAACGGAAATGAAGGGGACATGAAGGGGAAATGAAGCATGAAGGGGGAATAAAGTGAAATAAAGGGGGAATGAAGAGGAAATGGAGGGGAAAAAGATGAAGCGGTAATGAAGGGAACATGACCGGGAAATGAAGAGGAAATAAAGGGGAAAGGGAGGGGATATGAAGAGGAAATGATAGGAAGTGAAGGGACATGAAAACGACAAAAAACAATGAAACCATCAGAATTTAGGCCATTAGGATTTGAAGGTTATAAGCCACCAATATTTAAAGAAATTGAACCATTACGATTTGAAGTCTTTAAGCCACTCAGATTCTAATATCTTAACACATCTTAAAGGCCTTGAGGGCCTCAAGGCTTAAGGGGCTTAAGGGCCTCAAGAAGCCTAAGGGGGTTAAAGGGGCAACATGTGGACACCTGCTTAGTTGGCAAAGGGCTTCACGGTAAAATGTCGGCGGCCTGAGCCGGAGGCTCTAAAGCAAAAGACGCATATTAGCTTGCCACGGAAACCGCACGTGAAACGGCAAGAGGGAGAGGGTTAACATGTTATACGCTAGAACATTTGAGCATATTTGAGCCTCCTTTGACGGATCACATTTGCCGGGAGGGGTGCGTGTCAGCTTCCAGGTCAGCAAGCAATTTCACGCGAACGAGGCCTCCTGAACGCTACCGACACCAACATCATCCGCAACCGGCGGCAAGTCACAGCAGCGCTTCCACCAACTAACACGGAGCTGACTGAAGGCTGGAAGGACAGAGCAGGTTCCATGCTGGTGGGGAGGGTGCCTCCCACACCACAGCAACCTAGGCTCCAGCTGTTGTCTGTTCAGCCTCGAGGCTGAAAAAGAAAAGGCCATCGCAAGGCAGACTCCCGCTATGAAACATCTCACCACCCCCCCCAAAATAAAAGAAGTCCCATACCCATGCACAAAACACCACTTTCCTTCCAAGATCTGGAGAAGACTCTGGCAAGAAAATGGGAGGAGGCTGAGAAAAAGAAGAAGAACCGAAAAAGAAGAAGAACAACAAACAAACATCAGCCAACAAAAAGCAACGGGCAGCAGGAAGCAACAAGCACGAAGACTAATGCACACAACGCATACAAACCAAAACACACACACACACACACACACACATGCAGACACGCGGGCACGCACACGCACACACACACACACACATACACTTATACACATACTCACACGTACAGCTCAACACCCACAATCACACACACAAACACATAAACACACAGACACACAAACACAGAGAGAGAGAGAGAGAGAGCGGGACACACACACACACACAGAGCAAACAAAGCAAACATCTACAACCAAGGAAGCCTGGCGAAAGCTGGGAGGCCACTCCGTGGCCGAGCCTTTCTGAACTTCACCCGCAGTTTGAAGGCTCGCAAGTGCTGTCTCTGCGAGGATGCCTGGCACAAGCCCGGTGGCTCGCCAGGATTCCCCAGAACACGAGTGTCCAAACTCCATTGCTGATTGGTTCTACCAACATTTCACAGGCTTGCACAGGCCTCAGCATAGGCCTCACGAAACCTAGAACCACCTGGTTATTCAAATGTGCAATAGTGGTTCTGGGCGCTGCTGCAGACGCTGCTCACATAGAACTCAAGAAACATTTTTTTAGAGGGGCCTCCTCTTGCGAGACAATGTTTTGACTTGCAGGGGGGTATCGCATTTTGTTGCCAAATTATCTTGCCGTTGTGTTTCAAACGACGCGTCCCCCTGGCTACCTGCAATGGGTCATAAGTCGAAACAAACAGCTTCAGTACGCCGTGATGATGGTTCCCCATGTTGTTGTTCTGCCTGAGCATCCTTGCGGGTTGCAGCCCGACAGGTATGCCCGCTGTAGATCACACATCTAAAGGACAGCGGAGTTTACTGCGGCTGGCCAACAACAACAAATTCCATAAGCGGGCCAATTTGGAACTACTGTGCGACGGAACGCGTCCCAACGCAGCCACACACATGGGGAGCCTACTGCAATTATTGGCGTGGCCAAACCTCCAGTCTCGCATGGTGAGCCGAGAATGTGGCTCCCCAGTCCTTGACAGCTGACACCAACCCAAAATCCTTCCACTGCTGGGTCTGCACATGTTTGTTCTTACTATGAATTGTAAGTGTACAAAGTCACAACAAGTCTTGTAGTAGCCCAGTATGACCGACTGGCCAGTCGGTAGGGTGTCGTGATGGCACACATAACCCAAGTGGTGAGAGGGCAAGCTGCCTAAGTTCAGACCGTGCCGCCTCTACATTGCAAGAAGCGACGCTTGATGCATACCACCGACCACTTGAGGAATCAGAATTGATCAGAATCCTGAACTGCTGAGGCCAGGCGCGCAGGAACCGTCTGCATGATTCTTACGTATAAAGCTCTGTGCTTCACTCTCTGCGCGCACATCTTGAAGTGGCATCCTTGCAAGGGGCCCCCTGAATTAGAGCCCGGAGATCGAACCTGGCTGTTTGCTGGAGGGTTTGACCGAAAGACCATCATGAAGGACCAAAAGCAGTGGCCAAAGTGTTCAAGCCCAAACAGTGTCAAAGGTTCAATGGGGCTGTCACACAAGTTGACACCACAAATCGGGTGCATTCAAACCCACAAAAATCAGACACAAACAAACACACAGACAAACAAACAGACAAACAAACAGACAAACAAGCAAAACAAGCAAGCAAACAGACAAACAAACAAGCAAAACAATCAAACAAACAAACAAACAAAACAAACAAATAAAACAAACAGACAGGCAGACAAACAAACAGACAGACAAACAAAGCAAACAAACAAAACAAACAGACAGACAGGCAAAAAATCAAACAAATAGACAAACAAACAAAGAGACAAACAAACAGACAAACAGACACTCAAACAGACAGACAGACAGACAAACAAACAAACAAACAAAACAAACCGACAAACAAACAAACCGACAAACAAACAAACAAACAATCAGACAGACAGACAAAACAAACAAAACAAACAGACAGACAGACAGACAGAAAGACAACAAATCAGACAAATAGACAAACAAACAAAGAGACAAACAAACAGACAAACAGACAATCAAACAGACAGACAAACAAAGAGACAAACAAACAGACAAACAAGCAACACAAACAAACAGACAAACACACGGACAAACAAACAAACAAACAGACAAACAAACAAACAGACAGACAGACAAACAAACAAACCAACAAAAAACAACAAAGAGACAGACAAACAAAACAAACAAAACACACAGACAGACAGACAGACAAACAAACAAAACAAACCGACAGACAGACAAACAAACAAACAAAACAAACAAATACACAAAGCAGACAAACAAACAAACAAACAAAACAAACAAACAAACAAAAACAAACAAACAGACAAACAAACAAAACGAACAAACAGACAGGCAGACAAACAAACAGACAGACAAACAAAGCAACACACACAAAACAAACAGACACACACACACAAACCAAACAAACAAACAAAGGAACAAACCAAAAGACAGACAGACAAACAAAACAAGCTGACAAAACAAACAGACACACAGACAGACAAACAAAACAAACAAACAAAACAAACAGACAGACAAACAGACAAACAAAACAAACAAACAAAACAAACAGCCAGACAAACAAACAAAACAAACAAACAAACAAACAGACAGACAAACTCAACAAACAAACAAAACAAACAGACAGACAAACAAACAAACAGAACAAACATACAGCCAGACAAACAAACAAACAAAACAAACAGACAGACAGGCAACAAAAAAACCGTAACAAACAAAACAATCAAACAGACAGACAGACAAACAAACAAACACACAAAACAAACAGACAGACAAAAAAAAACAGACAAACAAACAAACAACCAAAACAAACAAACAAACCAACTAACAAACAAAACAAACAAACAAACCAACAAACAAACAAAACAAACAAAACACACAGACAGACAGACAGACAAACAAATGCAACAAACAGACAGACAGACAAACAAACAAACAAAACAAGCAAACAAACAGACAGACAGACAAACAATCAGACAAACAGACAAACAAACAAACAGACAAACAAACAAGCAAAACAAACAAACACACAGACAAACAAACAGACAAACAAACAAAACAAACAAAACACACAGACAGACAGACAAACAAACAAACAGACAGACAGACAAACAAACAAACAAAACAAGCAAACAAACAGACAGACAGACAAACAATCAGACAAACAGACAAACAAACAAACAGACAAACAAACAAGCAAAACAAACAAACACACAGACAAACAAACAGACAAACAAACAAAACAAACAAACAGACAGACAAACAGACACACAAAACAAACAAACAAAACACAGAAACAGACAGACAGACAAACAAAACAAACATACAGACAAACAGACAAACAACCAAAACAAACAAACAAACAAGCAAACAAATCAAACAAACAAAGAGACAGACAAACAAAACAAGCAAAACACACAGACAAACAGACAGACAAACAAACGAAAACAAAAAAACAGACAGACAAACAAAACAAACAAAACAAACACAACAAACAAAACAAACAAATAAACAGACAGACAAACAAACAGACAAACAAAACAAACAAACCAATCAAACAAACAAAACAAACAAACAAACAAAACAAACAAACAGACAGACAGACAAACAAACAGACAAAAAGAACAAACAACCAAAAAAACAAAAAACAAAAAACAGACAGACAGACAAACAAAACAAACAAACAAAACAAACAGACAGACAGACAAACAAAACAAACAATCAAAACAAACAAACACACAAACCAACAAACAAACAAACAAAACAAACAAACAGACAAACAGACAGACAAACAAAACAAAGAAACAAACAAACAAACAAACAAACAAACAAAACAAACAAACAAACAAACAGACAGACAAACAAACAAAACAAACATACAGCCAGACAAACAAACAAACAAACAGACAAACAAAACAAACAGACATAGACATACACACGGAGAACCACACCCAGCCCCGGCATGGTGCCCGGTGCCCCTTCCGCAGTCCCGGGGCCCGGGCGTGCAAAAACCCGTGACCCGCGCGCCTTCTGCGCAAAGGTGCCCCAGGCGGAGAAGAGGGCGCCGCTCCAGGACTTCCGGCGCTCCAGCCTCAAGAGCTGAGATCGCGTCCCATGGTCCACCCACCAAAAGGGGTCACTATGTTTCACTATGGATTGATGGGCCCGAAAAATGTCGAACTGTCTGATTGCCTAGTAAAAGGTCGCCCCCGGCGGCAGCGAGTTCGAATCGGGCTGCATAAAGTGGGGGTCTTCCCAATGTCACACCATCACAGAAAAGCATCTTTATGATTCTCATGGTGCCAGAACAGCCTCTGCAGGGTTCTTCTTGTCAGAGATATCTCGCCCTTACCGAGCCCTGACGCTAGACCTGCGTGCGTGTAAGGCTGGGGCCACATGCCAGCGACCAGGCGGCGGAGCTTCAGCCTGCAAGGAGAGAAGGAAGAGCCTCCAAGCTTGACGAAAGCGTCTGTCCTTTGGTGTACTCATGTCTCAAGGTTGACACGCATACAGCTGACGTTCAATGTATGAATCATGCGCATGCGTGTAGATATACATGTGTGATATGGTTAAATGTATGTCATATGGTCGTATGCAAGTCAATGTATACTAAGCAAATGTAATTTCTAGATTGTGCTTGAATGTGCAGCATGGTTAAACTTACAGCATGTAAAGACAAGCGCATGCATTCGCTTCTCTATACACAAATCCATCGTTTGACCCAAAAAGAAAGAAAAACAAAAACAAGTTGGTAAACAGTTTGAACGGAGACCCAAGCAATGGAGCCTTGTGCAGGCGGCACTTGTGCAAACATTGGTCTGCGATGGTTTCTGCAAATGATGTGTTGCAAGCTGGATCAAGTTCACAAACAGTTCAAGCCCAGGTAGCATCCGATCCTAGAGGCGTAATGTTCAGTGATGCCCCAGGCTTGCAAAACATCAACTAGAAGCACGGGAACCCAACCTCGTCTTACTGCTTTGCCTCAGAACAGCCGCATGGCTACGGTCTTGCTCACTGGGCCGTGTTCCCAAGCCTTCAAGCATGAGGCGTCATAAATTTGCATGACAGCCCCGAAGGCTGGCAAGGTGAAGTCCCCTTAGCGCCTCTCGCGCCAGCCATCGAAGGTGCGATGCAGTCGCTGTCGCTGGAGTTCCTGGAACGTCTTGCTGACATGGGACCTCAGCTGGAAGAAGCGCCGTGTGCAGTCTACCGTCAAAGAAGTGGGCTGGTTCCTTTTTGGTCTGAAAGGGCGAAGCTTCGAAGCAAACAAACTATGCCATGTCGGCCTTCAATGCTACCAAGCATGCCAAGCATGCCAAGCAACAGCAAACAAAAGCACATGCCGGCCGAGGGAACCTGTCTGCAAGTGCCTCACACCCACGTGCAGCTTGCAATCTCTCGCGTGCTGCTTTGTTTTCTGCTCTTCGCTGCCATCTTTGTGGCTCATCTCGTCCTCTTTCCTCGGATGCTCACTCTTGTGCGTTGGATAAATTGGCGTGTTCCAAATAAGCAACCGAAAACCTTAGCCCTCACGCTGGCATGAATAAATGTCGCCGCGCGCTGGCCACACTTCCAATGTTCATCTGGATGGCCAGTCTGCTTTTGAGATTCTTCCCTCGAAGGAAAACGGCACTTAAATACTCGCCACCCCAGGAAATGGAACCCAACAACTACCAACCTCCAACTGAACATGTAGCAACGCTATCCGACAAAGATCCCGTTTTTATTTGCCCACGGCCAGATTCCTTGCACCATCTTGCATCGATAAGTTGTGTGTAGATGTTCGCTTAGATGTGACACATACTGAAAGCAAGCCATGCAAATGCTAGTCAGGTGTCCCTCGGATCTGAAATCAGCCCAAGAGAATCAACAAAATGGAAGGCCACATACGAAACGAATTCAACTTTCGAGCGCTATCTGAAATATGCCACCCATGCTTCACACTAAACAAGGGTGCACCCAAACAGCATCCACACATCTGTTTCTTCCAACCAACGCTTTGAAGCCTGCAATGCCATGCACACTAAGTATAATTCAGTGTAACTTCCAGTGGCAGTCCAATTAAGTAAAATTGCTCAAGTGCTCTCCTACAACACCCGAAATTACACCATGGGACGTCGGATAAGAGAGTGGGCTTAGTGCCCGCTTGTGGGCCACATCGATGACAGGGTCAACCTCCTGAAGCTCGGATACGAAGCTCATGGGCTTTTTGCCTGGGTTGACTCCCACCTAATTCTGCAACAAACAGTCAAGTTGCACATCACATGCGCCACATTCCCAATGCCAAATGTCCGCTCCCGTCGGCCGGATTGCTGCGGGGACCCTCAAAATAGATAAGCATGCGAACCTCGGGGGGCCTGAGATATGTTCAGTCTGAACGGCTCCGGGGGAGAATAGGGCATCCGGAGAAACCCAACGAGGTGTCAGCCTCTCGTGGTTTTGACATGTTTGGAATGGATATCCTGTTTGTTTCCATTGCGCCAGGGCCTGTAAAACTCCGGGCTCGGAGAACTGTACAATCCAGGGTTGCTCAAGCACCCCTCCACAAGGGTAGAAATACCCGCGCATGCGCGTGCTCGCGTTATTGTGCTTGTGTGTTCGTGTGGTTGTGTGCTTATGTGATTGTTTGCTTGTGTTTGTAAGTTTGTGTGTTTGTGTCTTGGTGTCTTTGTCTCTTTGTCTTTTTGTATCTTGGTGTGTGTCTGTGTGTGTATTTGCGTGGCCTTTGTCCAAACAAATCAGGAGGAAACCAAACCAATGTGTCGCCTTCGCGTTCACTCATCCTTTGGACTTTTCAAACCCCAAAAATCCCATCCATCACCTCCCAAAATACCAGCAAACGGCAAAACGAATCCGTGACAATCCGTGACTCGTCAAACCGAGGTGCTGCCTCCGCAAGCGCTGGAGCTCCGCGATCCGCGCCCGGAGGCGCTTCTCCACGTTCCTGGGGGCGGCTTTGAGGCGCTGCTGCCACTTGGACAGCAAGCCCTGCAGCTTCCGCAGCACCTGAAGGCCCAAGCCGAGGGAAGCCGAGGGAAGCCGAGGGACGCCGAGGGAAGCCGAGGGAAGCCGAGGGAAGCCGAAGGAGGCTTCAAGCGGAAGGGAAGTTGACAGGTTGTTGAAAAGAGGCATTGTTGGGGGGGTGGTGCACTTGGGGGCTATGGCGTCGAGCAGAGTTGACTGGGAATGGCAACCACTGTCAACCCTCAGACAATGGCTCCCACATGTAGGAAGCGGCTGACCCACACCATCTTCAGCAACATGTTGCCAGCCGACGCCACTGACGCCCGTAGAACCTCCGTCCTGACTTGTCCCGACAGAAATCTAGGCTTGCATCCTTGAAAATCAACATAGACATCACCACAGGTGCCCAATGACCAAGCAGACGTTCGCGCGCCCTTTTCGAGGTGTACCATGTGTTGCAGGGAAGCCAAAGCATAAACCGCGTTCTTCAATCGCGCACCTTGGCACGTTTCTCCGCATCGGTGACTTGGGGTGCCAACTTCTTGTCCTCCATGCCTCAGCCGCTGACCGCTCCAAGTCGATGCGGCGCTAACGTGGTTGAATTCTGAAAAAGCTAAGTAACTTAGGACAATAAAGTTCCCCAACAAAAATACAAGTCACTTCCCTTGACTTTTTCTGTGAGTCCCTCTGACTTTCCTTCCCCTCCCACCGACTTTCATGGAAGTGCACAGACCCCCGTAGAAAGACGACTTTCTTCTTGGATTGGGGCTTTGTGCACTTCCATGTTAGTTGGTGGGAGGGTAACTCCCTCAAAACTGAAGAAGCTCTTTGGCGATCCGTTTCCCAACTGTTTCCAATCGAAGCCAGGCGTCCCATGCGCTTGGCCTCAAGCCGCCTCAGGTACTTCTGGCGCAACGGCTCGCCTGAGCGCCCCATGACCGTGACATTGTAAGCTGCAGGG
This sequence comes from Effrenium voratum, assembly GCA_963377175.1. NCBI lineage: Eukaryota > Dinophyceae > Suessiales > Symbiodiniaceae > Effrenium > Effrenium voratum. The sequence continues at coordinate 28,017 of CAUJNA010000488.1, read as the reverse complement.
CTATCCTTCCTTTTGGTTTAAAGGAAAAACGAGGCAAACCAAACCTCTTGATTGTTCTTTGCAGCGAAGATGGGCATTTGCTCATCAACCATTTCATTTAGGTAAAGCTTGTGGTTGCTACAGAGCTACTTTCAATATTCCCTACTTAGAACAAGGAAGAAACTAGCTTGTCGTGTTCTGGCCTTTTTCGTATGGTACTCCGCGGTAGGAAGGGAACCCTATACTGGGCCATGCCCACCAATGTACAAACTGACGATAAACATGGAAACAAAAAGTCCATCTGACGGAATCTCCTTTTGGGCCCGGTTTTTGGGGCTGCATGTTGTGCAGGGCAAGCGCTCAAGGTCACCACACACTGACCTGAGGCGACTGCCTGCTGCTCTAAGAACTGCGGCCAACATAGCGCACGGTATTGTGAAAACATGGGCGCGCCATGAAATATAAATGCTCATTCATCATCCCCCCTACCTTAAGGGGGGTGGAGGGTCTCCCCCAATTCCATTTTGAAGGGGGTGGGGATATTCATCTCAAGTTCTGTCCAAGTGTCCGTGCCTTTTGCTTCTTCACTTTGCCCCTCGAATCTGGCTCCGACTTTCTTGAAGGGTACCCTCAACCAAAAAACCACGACTTCCCAGCCATCCATGTTTAAAAGTCCGCCCCAAAATGTCCAGAGGCCTTCGAACACCCGAGGCTCGATGCTTCGATCCGCGGCGCTGGTGAGGCAGCGCCGCTGGAAGTCCGCCAGGACCCGCTGCGTGGAGCGGTTCCGCCAGCTCGTGAAATGGGAGGCCCACCTCTCCGATCCCGGAGATTGCGAAGCTTGGGCTCGGAGGCCGTGAGCAACGAGGTCACAGGAGTGCGATTGCATGTTTGGCCGCATGTGCAGAAGCAATGCTTGGTGCACATGATATGTGCTTGCTTTAAGAAAAGGAGTGCATGTATAGCTCTGTCGCCCAAGAACGTTTCAACACCAGCGTGTTTCACCGTTCAGCTGGGGCCAGTTGCCTTCAACCCTTTTGCCACAACTCCGACTGAAGCTAACGCACTGCGACGTTGTTATGGCCGTGGCGCATGTCCACGACTATGTCCTGGCGATGGGAAAAAGGCAACAGGCGCCTACCTATGACTCCAGGTCACCATAGAAGCCCAAAAACAGGAGTCATAGAAAACCTATGACAGGAACCTATGACAAAAACAGGAATCTATGACAACACTTCAGTGTTTACAGGAATATCCTTTTCTCCCCTCTTTGGGTTCCATGTAAATCTGCAAGAAGGAGTGTATTAATTACTCTCTCCCTCAGCTCTGGACGGACGAAAAGTCATGGGCCTCTAAGTTGGGAATGGGCAGTCCAGATCAATAGACCTGGCAAACGATTCGGAGACCGCCGCCGCCAAACATGATGAATCACAATGTTTATCAAAAAAGGGGGACTTCCCAACTACCCCTGCGCGCAACCACCTCGAAATTGATTCTCCCTTACACATTCCCAGCTTCCATGTTCCACATCAATGATTGGACTTCGGCCCAGTTTCAAAATGCATTGCGCTGCTTGCTTCACGTTTGTAGCAAGTGCTCCGACTCCACCCCCCTGGGCCTACCTCAATGTTTGCCCCCGGCCAGAAATAATTAATATGTCGGACTCTAGCACTTGTGAACCTTAAATATAAGAACACGTCATAAAATCACAGTTGCCCGCGCACTCCCAACACAAACACCACAGACATCCCCAACGCCTGGTCACTCCAGCCCGCGGGCTCCTGCAGCTTCGTCCAGTGGGGTCGCAGATCAGGGCCCACCTTCTCGGCGCCCTTGGGAATGTGACAGGGCTTGCCTCTGGACCAATGCGCACCACCGGACACAGGGTTTTTAGCCCAGGGGCAGGGGGGGGGGTTTGGGGAAGGCAAGCTGTTTGGGAACCCCGCATTGGGACACGCGAGCCCTGACCGCCATGGCCCCAGCATTGTGCCCATGCCCGTTTTGGTTGCAGTGTTCTGCCCCAAAACTGCGCCAGCTTGGGCTCTCCTGGATCTGGACCCCTATGCATTGTCCTTCGGCTTTCCTTAAAGCAACCTGAGGGTATCCTGAAAAAAGCACCATGAATGAGCCATCTACGAAGCAGTGGATTTTGCACATGGACATATCCAACACGTAAAGCATATGCGTGACCCACGCCTGAGGAGGCCGCCTAGCTAGTCTATGTGTGTGCTTTCTCTTCAAGAAGGTACGCCTGTATCTACACTTTGGCGAAGGTTTGGGCTGGACAAAATCCATAGCCCCCATTTGTTGCACCACCATTGTCCTTCCACCACTTCCCTTTAGGTTCCCTGCCTGTCGCAAGGTCATGCGGTAGGGCTGAAGCTGGTGGCGCCACTGCACCAAAGTGGATATGCCTTTGGTCAACGGCGAGCGCAGGGCCAAAGGCCCCACGAACCTCAAGCCCCGAAGCGGAAGACCGAGGCAGAAAGCCGGCAATATGCACCGGAACAGAAGCCCCTGCACTTTCATGAGCCCAAACCTGCCCAGACCTTTGGATGAAGGGAAACCCCCAAAAAAAACCAAAAAAAACATCGCCAGTAGTTCAAAAACAGGTCCCTATGGTAGAAAACCCCTAACGTTTTTGTAACTCCCCTTCCACATCTACTGTGACAAGCCCGGTTTCCAAAGTTGCCTCGCCTGCATGTTTCATGCTGTGACACTGTCTTTCTGGCAACAGCTGAAGCTTGTGCGATCTGACCCGCCCCGAACGCAGCACAAAATTCAAACATTCACGCACACAAAGGCACCACCTCCAGCCGCCTCCAGTGCCAAACTTGAGGCCAGGGGACAAACGGAAGCTAGCGTCCGCGCAAGGGTGATGCTGGCTCACTTCTAGTATTAAGATTGCCGCTGGGAGGTAGAGATTGGAAACATCAAAATCATTATTTAGTGAATATTAGTTAAATGAAATAGTGAATGGGAATAGTGAATTAAAACAATTGCGAATGGAAATAGTGAATGGGAATAGTGAATGGACATACGCCTACATGGCGAGGTGACTAGGTCCAGGTGAGTTGTGCTAAAGCTTAGGCCCTTAGGCTTAGCAAAGCAAAGCGAAACAATGTTTATATGCTAAAGGGAAGCCCTCGACTCGATTGGCCCCAAGTCTGCCCAACGCAGAGCCCGCAATTTCCATAAGTGCCAATTCACTAATAATCACTAATTCCATTCACTATTTTGTTCACTAATTGTTTGCTCAAGATTGCAGTCTTTGCAAAAGTAAAAAGCAAAACTCACTAACCTGCATTAACTTTCACTAAATTTCATTAAATTTCACTACATTTCACTAAATTTCACTAAATGTTGCAAGCCCAACTTAGTGAAAATTAGTGATATTTAGCGATAGTTATGAACTTCAATGAAATTTTAGGAAGAGATTCACCAAGTTTCACTAAATTTCACTAAATTTTGCAAGCCCAATTTAGTGATGAAACTAGGTGAAATTTAGTGAAATTTTAGTGAAATTGACCGAAATTTATGAAATTCAATGAAATTTTAGAAAGAAATTCATACAAGTTTATTAAATTTCACTAAATTTCACTAATTTTTAATTTGATTTAGCGAAAATTAGTGAAATTTAAACATAGTGAACACTAATGAATTTTAGAGGTTCAATTTCCACAAATCGGCAAACTGTTGCTATTCAAATTAGTGAAACAAATTAGCGAATGCTCGCCCCGCCTGTTGGGGAAGCCGCTGCCAGGCCCTCTTATCACAAATGCAAAGACCAATTGGCTCCTTTGCTCAATTCACAAACCTGGAAACCCACATTCTCAATTCACTAATTGAAGTCACAAACTGCAAATCCATGTTTCCCAATTCACAATTTTGATTCACTAAATATTTCACTCACTATTTTGATTCACAAACTATTTCACTATGTTTCACTAATTTAATTCAAAACATGTGTTTCAGTGTCTGCCTGGTCCGGCAATCTTAATTCTAGTAGGGGTTGACGGGGGAGGAACTTCACGAGAAGAAAGAAGAACGGCCAAAGCGCTCGAGCAGCCCACACAGCCACCCAGCCACCCAGCCACCCAGCCACCCAGCCACCCAGCCACCCACACACACACACACACACACACACACGCATGGCAGTTCATGTAAGAGCGGGGAGCGAAAGGCGGAGAGAAGTGGGCAGAAGAGCAGAGAGAAGAACAGAGCGAAGAGCTGAGAAGAAGAGCGGAGCGAAGACTGCGAAAAGACAAGCAAAGCGAAGAATGGGCTGAAGAGCAGAGAGAGGAGGGGAGGTCGTGGTGGGGACAAGGGCACAAAGGGGCGCGGAGGGAGGAGTTGGGAAGAAGAGAGGGGTTCAGAATGCAAAGCAGAGCGAAGAGGAATAAGTGGGCAGAAGCCGGGCAGCCTTGCAGGCGGTCCAGGGGCGAGTCAAGCCTGCGAGGGGAGATGAGTGGAGAGCAGCGCAATTCGGAGGTGCCCGTATATCAAGCTAGCTGTCGTGATCACCTCCGACCATGGCTCTTACCTTGGCCCAGCAGCCACGCAAGCTTCCAGCGCACCTGTGCGGGCCGAGTGAGCTTCACCATTCCCCGTACCCTGTGACGATCCATGCGTACCACCTCGCTTTGCGATCTGAACACGCCGGAGCACCAAACCCGAATGGCCCTTCAAAAGCCTTCAATGAGAAACACCGGGGCCTTTGCTTTCTAGGACATAGATCAGACAAAAACACAGCAACAGTACTGATCGATTGGGACTGACCCCCTTGATGCAAGCCGCCCAATCGTGAACACAAAGGTGGCCTGATTGAAAGACCCGCTAGCTCTAGTGGCTAGTGAAAGCGATCTCGATTGTTTATTTAAGGACCCCGTATAAATTAGCTCAACCCTTGCACGCAATTGAGTCTTCTTAGTACCACAATCTTTGTTTTAGCCTCCCCTGAATTTCACCCCTCTGTTGGGAACCGCCCTAAATAGATTCTCAAGGGCAACAAGGAAAACCCAGCACTTCCGGGCAAATTACCTGGTTGTTCGTGGTCGGATGTGGCAGGTTCGCTTGCTTGCAATTTGCGTCTTGAATCCATCTTCAACGGGCCCTGTGACCGGAAGCAGAAGGACATTAACATCCCCCCGCCCCCGCAGGGGGCGGGGTCGCCGATTCCAATGAACTTCCAGGGGTCACTGCTCTCTCGTAATTCCTTCTTCACATGGGTGGGGATGAATTGAACGAGATCCACAGCGTCGGCCCCGAACCCAACAAAGCAAAGGGGATGAAATGAACCGCTCAAAAGCTGTTGGGGCGTCCATGCTTTAGAGGGCCCAGCACCCAACGGAAAGAACAAACAGGAGTTTCAGGGTGGAACCCACCGAGCAACTTTTTCAACCGATTGGCCTGACACACAAAAAGGCACCCTGTTGCATGTTCACCTCTGTGTTTTGAGGGTACGCTGAAGGTTGGTTTAAAGGGAAGTTGAAAAGGACAAACCACCGTGGTGGGGGTCCAAGTCTCTAGTTCGACACATAGGGTGAACGCAGGCACAATTCCCTGGGAAGCGCATGGCCTTTCACGAGTTGGATTTGTGGCATCTACTTTCTTATCCAGGCACCCCCTTTTCTTGCTGCTGCGATAGGGGAATGTGGTTGCACGAACCCGGGCTTCGGCCCATGCCAAAAAAAAATCCAACCACCAGCTGGGCGGTTTATGGTCGGGTCATAGCTCTCCCGTGCCCCCGCGAAACGTCTCCCGCGCCGGCCGATCCGAGGGACCGGTCGCGAGGGACCGAGGGCCTGGAAGCGCAGCTTGATCTCCCCGGGCCGCAGCTGGTGGTCCTTGACCGCCGCAGCGCAGGCCTGCCGCAGCCGCTGCTCGAAGTGCCCGCATCCAGACCTAGGCGGGAACCACGGCTTGGGTTGGCTGGTGGGTTTAAGGAGAATCCAAGGAAACAAGTCATGGAAAGGGGGGCATTTCCTGATTTTGACTGGGCTGGGAACTGGGTGGGATCCTTCAAACGATGTATGGGTTCCCCAAGTTCTGGGGGTGATTTGAAAAGTGAAACAAGCCGCACAGCATTTTGGAGAACCCCTCAAACATTCACACCGAAAAACATTGTCCTTAAAGGCAGCCTCCCTTTGATGATAACCCGCCTTTCGGTCTGTCTGGAAGGACCTCGCCATAAGGGGTCAAGCCTGAAAGTGGTTGTTCTGTTGGCATTCAATTGAGACGACCCCAGAGTACCAAGCCTCAAGCCATGGCACCCAATCAATAATCCTGAAGGACGTGAAAGGACAAAGGCTTGCTTTTGAACAGCCCGGACTGGTACAAACCAGATTGAGGGACCCATCCTAAAATGACACTCGGGCAAAACTTGTCCGTTGCTCACTTCGCTGCAGTCAATGGCAAGCAGGCACGCAAGCAAGCAGGCTGGCAGGCAGGAACGTTGATTGTGCTGGTCTGTCTGTCTGTCTGTCTGTCTGTCTGTCCGTCTGTCCGTCTGTCTGTCTGTCTGTCTGTCTCTGTCCGACAGTCAGTCAGTCAGTCAGTCAGTCAGTCAGCCAGTCAGTCAGTCAGTCAGTCTGTCTGTCTGTCTGTCTTTCTCTCGCTCTCTCTCTCTGCCTGTCCTGTCCTGTCCTGCCGTGTTCTGCCCTGTCCTGTCCTGTCTCTGTCTGTCTCTGTCTGTCTCTGTGAGTCTCTGTGAGTCTCTGTGAGTCTCTGTCTGTCTCTGTCAGTCTCTGTCTGTCTCTGTCAGTCTCTGTCCGTCTCTGTCTATCTGTCTCCCTGTCTCTGTCTGTATGTATGTCTGCCTGTCTGTCTGCCTCTGTCTGTCTGTCTATGCATCTCTGTCCGTATGTCCCCTGCGCAGGCCAGGATGAAACCTAGTAAGCATGGTAGCCTTGAAATAAGTGATGAATCCCTTCTCAAAGCTCATTCACCATTTGTGCGACATAGGTATGCACCAAACAGGAAGCCCAAATGGAAAAACGATTGGCCTTGGACACCTGTGTCAGGACCGCAGAACGTCGCATGAAGTTATTTTGCCAAGCGCAGTGGTAAATCTCCTTATGTGAGCCATCCTGAATCGTTATCTTTCTCATGGTTGTCTAAATTCCCTTAACTTAGAGAGCCCAGGAGCACCCGAACCCGTGCCAAGTGCAACTTGACCAAGGCACACGTAGTGCTGCCGGATCGATGTCAGGACCATGAGCATTTCCAAGCCCGTCTGGAGGCCACAAGTTTGGGTGTGGATGGTGATGCCATCAAAGCTGATCTCTGCATCATAGCCGGAGCGGCCTGGGCACAGATCCAAAGGCCACCAACAAAGCAATGAAAGGGCGACTCGCCTACCGTGCAAACTAACATGGCACCCAAAAAGGGTTCTCCACAAAGCGGTGGCTTTTTGGGCGCTCGCGGGGTGACCTTTGTACAAAACATCCGTGGTGCGCCAGAAAAATCTTTGCAAAGTCGTCCATCTATCCTGCCTGCCTGCCCTAAAACAAGTGCAAACAAATGCGTGTGGGGAGAGACCTATCTACCATATCTACCCAACAAATGCTTTACATAAGTTTGGGTGAGCCCCAAAATCCCACTCCTGCCCCTGCCCCCCCCCCAAAAAAAAAAGGGAAGAAAAAAAAGAAGGCGACCCCGCAACCCCCCTCAAGCGCCTCTCAGGAACAGGCCGCCGAAGCCTGAGGACCTGCGCCGCCTCTCCTCCCGCTGCCGGTCTTCCAGCGCCAGCACGCCCTTCACCGGGCACCCCTGGCGTTGGCCGGGTTGGGCATGTCTCAGCCCTCGGGTTTCTGGTGCTTTGAGTTGCTATGATTTTCATCCGAAAACAAAAGGAACACGGGAATTTCCCATCTTTGGACTTGGGAGCCCCAAGCCTTGTTTTGATACATACCCACTTGGGCTTTGAGGCTGCTCTACCGGCCACGAAGCTTAGCAACAAGGCGAAAAGATTGCAGTGGGTCACAAGTAAAAGGCACAATGCCCCGTGATTCCATGTAGTAATTTCCTTTCCTTGCCATGCGCCATCTGCTTTCACCCGGGTGCACCACTGAAGCCAAACCTGGATGTCTTTTGGGCGCCGGCAGTCTCACCGTCGGCCCCAAACTTGTGACTGTGTGCGTGTGCCTATTGGGGACATTAAGCAGAGCTGGAGCAGACCGCCTGCGAAACCATTTGGATCCATTTCAAGGGAGGCGGGCTCTAAGGCCGCATGATATAACTGTGACACATGGGATCCCAGTCGTTTGTTCAGCAATCCTTTCGCCGCGCCGGCCCTGCCTTCTGGACCCGCGCCTTCTTGACGCCACCTGCAACTCACAAAGTGGCAACAAACTCGCTACAGAAAAGAGATTCTCTGGCTGGCGCGGACAGCTGGAAACATGTTGGTTGATGGGCTCACTACTCTGCATCCCGCGTGTGTCCAAAAACGAGGCTGCCGGTGCCGCCTGTCCTCTTTGCGATGTGCGAATCACAGTCCCCAAGCACAACATGGCCAGAGCGTCCACCATAAAGCTAGGTTCCATCTCGAGGGATCCGGGGCTCTGGAACCACCTAAGCCCTACATGATCCCACAAAGGCCTTGACTAAGTTATCATCCTTAGACAGACGCACGCAAAAGCTTGCAGTCAACATCATAAACATCTGGTTCCTTCCCTCTGGCCGGCGCGTGCACGCGTCGTGCTGTCCTGATGGTCGCTTCTTGGGCTGCTTAGGCTTCACCGCTTGGTCGGAGATCCACTGCTCCAGCAACAACCGCTGCTTCTGGGAGAAGTCTTCGCGGATCACGCGGAATCCTAGGCGCCGCGTCAGCGAAACACGCCACCTCAAGGTACAAGGTGCTCCAGCCAGCCCTGGTCGACGAAGCCACGTCTCAGTAACAAAAAATCAGCGGTTTGCACAGTAGTGCCCCAGTTCACCCAGGTGCCCCAAACCTTCAGAATTCCATACATCTCCTGGGCGTCTCCTACAAAAATATGCTTTGTGGATTGCATTGTCCGCAACCACCTGGAAAGGTTCAACGGAGGCTTCCCCAAAGCAACTTATCAGACAAAGAAAACAGCTGCCGCTACCAGGTACAAAGTCACAAAGAACGCGTGCGTTGCCAGCACTTTATACAACCCTCACCCGAAGCATAAAATGTGTACCCGACTTGAGAGAGGAGGAGGAAATCCCGGGCTCTGACGCTGCCCCGGGTGTGCAAAAGTGGCAGGCGCTTTGCGCGGACCTGGCGCGAAACTTGTCGGCTGAGCGAGGCAACAACAAAGTGAAGGGCCCAAACGTCGAAGCCCAATTCTTGCTGGGTGAACGGGGGGTGATGGCGAAATCAGAGAACAAATTCATGAGTCTTCCGGTCCATGTCATGTGGTTTCCTTGAAAATCAACCCCAGAAAGGGTACTTGCACCCTCAAGCAATCAAACAAACAAACAAACAAACAAACAAACAAACAAACAGACAATCAAACACACACACACACACAATCACACACACACACACACACACACACACACACACACACACACACACACACACACACACACACACACACACATCACACACAATCACACACAATCACACACAATCACACACAATCACACACAATCACACACAATCACACACAATCACACACAATCACACACAATCACACACACACAATCACACACACACACAATCACACACACACACACACAATCACACACACACACAATCACACACACAATCACACAATCACACACACACACAATCACACACTCACACAATCACACACAATCACACAATCACACAATCACACAATCACACAATCACACAACCACACACTCACACACACACACACACATTACCACGTTTTGGCGTCACACAATCTGAGCTGAGCCGCGCTCCTTGCGGTCCAACCGCCCCAGCAGGCGATGGATCATTCGCAGGAACGTAGGACCCGACTGGCCTTTGGGGCCTGGGTGTGCCCAGTGCGTCTGCAAACAAAGGGACCGTTCCTTTCCAATCAGCCAAGGGGGAGCCAAAGACAACGGGTTCCATTTTGAGGCATCTTGAGCAAAGCACAATGGGCTCGGCAAAGCCAATCGCTTATCGGTTGAAACTGCTAGCTGACAGAATCCAACTCGTTATTCAAAGCTTTGTGGGGCGTTGGAAAAAACGGAGTCCCCCAAAATAGCTACTATACCTACCATCAGCTCACAAAACACAAAAACTGAAAGCCTTCTGCTCGTGGCTCCGGGATTCTCGCAGAGGCCCAAAATGCTCCACTCATGATGGCTCCCATGTATCTGCAAAGCCTACAGTAGTTCAGAACCTCAAGCAAGAGATCTCCGAGTACAGGAGCTTCATCATGGCAAGCCGCCAAATAGGCTCATTATGCAATTTGCGGATGTAGCATGACTTTCCATGACTAACGAAGCTTGGTGAATCTGTGAGCAGCAGGCTTTGCTGTCCGCAAGGTGAGTTCAAGCACGCGGTGCAAATCAGATGCAGCAAGGCCCCGATTCGACGACACTCCAACTGCAGTCAGGAACCCCCCGAAATGCTTTGGAAGAGTCCCTTTGAAGCGACACTTCATGTTTTGCCTTCCACGTGCCACAGGTTGCCACTAACAGGCAAGCCAGTGGCTTCAGGAACTCACAGCCGTTGGATTGTTTCCCAACCTCGCGCCATTCAAGAGAAACCCAATCGCCAACAGCCATGCAACTGGCGTGATACTCCCAAATGAAATTCGAAGGACCACTATATGCTTCTTACCCGCAAATGTGATCCATCCTGGGCGAGCGCATTCCCGGTTGCCACGCACGAGGCAAAGCCATGAATGTTGCCACACACCTGCCGCTAACCTTTTTGGCCCTTTGGTGAGCTCCCCTTGGTAGGTGATTCCCCAAAGGAGAAATTGAGGGAACTTAGAATATTTGGTGGACATCATCTGCATGAGCAACACAAGATATGTTTGGTGACTCGGTCTTGTGGCCCTTGGAGTTGCAAGTTGATGGGCATCGGTTTGGGTCCCATGTGGGAGTGTGGTGGCAATGTTGTCAGATGCACGCATGGGAGTTCATGTCCACCAAGGATTTCAATGGCTGTGCCCCATCAAATTTCATAGCCCTGTGAGAACATGAAGTGCCACTGCCAAAAACATAGCCACCAGTGGAGGTTGTAGGGAACACCTGGCGTGTTTTTTCTTTTTTTGCAAATGCATAGGCGCGCCTCAAACAAGGGAACCCCAACCTCGGTGGTTTTCTTTGGGCTTCCTGCAAACCGCCGGAAAGGGTACCCTCAAAAGGGTCACAAACCGCATGGACCAAAACATGCGGTTTGTCACCATGGGTCGGACCCTGCCGCCAGAGTCACACAGTCGCCCCGGCTTGAAAGACCATTATTAGAGCTGATTCGCCTGATAGAGGGTGGAGATAGGGCGCAACGCATTGGGGTTAATCAATGAGGGTTCCTGTGTGCAACATCCAGTGAAAGCAAATAGGTTGAAGGGCAGTGCGTGAAGGGGAGTGCCAAGTGCCATGGGCCAAAAACAAGTTACCTAGTGACACATATGGGGTTTTCGAAACTCAAGCTTCCCCTGTTATGCCCCACAAAAAAAAAGAAAAGAACCAAACAAAGAAGAACAACACAAACAACGAGGATCCTCGAAACCTGCATTCCGAGTCCCGCGCCACGCTTCGCAGCCTCAGCCTGCGGCACAGGTGCGACCGCGAGCCGCTGGTCGTATAGGAGCCGCGCCTGGAAAGCGGCATGCGCGGAGGGTTCCCACAGTCCAGGTGCTTGTACATACCCCTTTTGCCCCGTGGACAAATGAACCCAAAAGGCCTGCTGATGTTCATACCCCTCTCCCCAAGAGGGGTATATACCCCTAAAGTGGGTTGGAAACCACGCAAGCCAAGGGGTATGAACAAGGGGGTATGTACTTCCACCCTTAGACACAGGTAAGGTTCCGGTGACTTGTGCCTTTCGGGCATCCACTGGCCGTCGTACAAGGGACAAGATGGACGAGATGGACAACAAACAATCTTCTCCCGGGACTGGGCGGAAAGTGCAATGCACCGGGAAACTTGGGCTCACTGCGAGAACCTTTGTCCGGATCGCTATGGGCTGGAACCTGGGGGGGGTTTAGTTGGGTTTAGGGCTCAGAAAGGCTATGATCCCACACTTCTCGAGCTGCCTCATTTGGAGACAAACACGGCAAACGCTGTGAGCATGATTCTTCCGGTATAGTTCTACGCACCATGCACATTCATGCGCACATGCACAAATGCGTGCGTGTACAACTATACATCTACCTACTATGTAAACCAAACATACGTATGTCACTATATATTCAAGCGGGCGGCAGTGGGGACTCTCAACCGACAATTGGACAAACGCAGCGCCATGCGACCAGTCTGCCGTTTCTCCGGCTCCGACCCCAGCCCCCGCCTTCCTGTCCGCAAGGGTGTGGAAGGCCTCAGGGCATGGATGCCCCCCCGCCAACCAGAACGAAGCTCGCCCTGTTCTTGCGATCGGTGCGAGATGCAGGGAACGAGGACTGGAATGACCCCGAGAAAAACCATCCAACTTGTGGTTTCCTTTAAGGGGACTCCCATATTCATTCCCTCATTCCCTGCTGAGCACCAGCAAGTTTTGGCCTCACAGCCCCGTAGCCCCAAGCGAACCCTCGCGTCAAAGGCGGGCACACCTCGACCTGCTATCGATGCCTTGGTCTGTTCTGGGTGTTCTCCTGCTCCAGCACAAAAAGTGTGCCCAAGTCTCTGCTTCATGCCCGGGCAATCAAAAAGGGGGGCGGCGGGGTATGTGCGCGCGTTTTGCGGGCCCTTGCAGGCGTTTCGCCAATCCATTTCTGCTTGCGCCGGACACAAAGGACCTGGCAGACTGTGTCTCGAAAATCTGCAAGTCCCAAACGAGAGGTAAAGCCTGTCGAATTACGAAGGCAGGCAGTGACCCGAGGCTTCCAGCCTTGGAAAAGTGAATTGGGGATAGGGGGAAGCGGGGATGAGAATGAATCCCCGCAAGAAGCGGTATAGCATGTCCCTCTGCTTCTGCCATATCCCTGATAAGTGGTTCTTCTCAAAGCCTACGGTCTGATTGTAGGATCGGAAGGATCTAACATGCACAAATCATGCACCCACGTCAAAGGCTGCGCGTTTGCCACCACCGACCCTTCACAATCATTTTTGGGTCGGCCAGTTCAAATCTGCCCAACGTGACTAAAATTGAGACAAGGAATGACGACAATTTGCTCCAAATTGTTCCCAAACCCCGGTACTCGCCTGGTACACCAACTGAAAAGCCTCCTTGCCTCGGTTGGGATTGGCTTGGGGTGAGCTGCAAGAGGGCGTCGCAAACTGCAGCCCTGTAAATACATGTTGCCAGTAATGCCGGACCCGCTCTATATCCTAGGTTCGCTATTATGACAAGCTGTTTTCCCAATTCGTAATTCTGCGAGACCCCTTCGTCACAGAAGAGGCTCCACATGACTGGTGGCACCGTTGAGGGGGGGGCTACTGCAGAATGCAAACCCAACACATCCTGCAACGGACAAGTCGCAAATTTCTATCAGGCTGTGTGGCTTCTCAGCCCAGCCGATCGACTTACAAAATGCCGGTGAGTCGATGCAGGGGTTGACTTGACCAGCATGTTCTTGTGCCCCTCTTGCAAGTTGTCGTTTAACATGCTACGTTGCAAAATCCATATATGCGGTCGATAACCCAAAACACAGGTGAGCATGTTGTTTGATTAATTCCAGACGTATTGCTCATCATCCGACCCTGGACCTCAATTACTTTCACTTCTGGATTGGGCAGCTCGGGAAGCAGGGAACACAGGCCGGAAGGAGCGGTACATGCATAAGCTGCATAGCTGCTCGCAATCGCGACGTGATGTCGGATTCCAACCGGTCCACAAAAGCTGTCTCTGGATGTCGTCAAAAGGATCTCCTGAAGGCCTTTAACCACAACAACAAACGCACGTTCACTCCAGCTGACGCCCCGAACAAACAGGACCCAGGAGTTTTCCTATCCTTGTATAAGGCCATGGGTAAATTCCGCTACGCTTCCGGAAAATCCAGCTTCTGCCCCAATCATGCTTTTGACCTGGCCCTGGTCTATATAGAGCGCTCCTTCAAAAGAGGTTCCTCCCTCCAGGGGTGGTGGTTTTGGGGATAGACTTCTCTCAGCTCAGCTGCTGCCGCCCTTATCCGGGTGCACCACAAGCGCCTGCCGCTTGAACGCGGCACGCACCTCCTCTGCACCCGCCGAAGGTGAAACGCCCAAGATCTCATAGAAGTTCGGCATGGCATGACGGTTACCGGCTTGCAATCTAATGAATTCTGCCTGGCGCATCTGAATTCATTCCTTCGACATGCAACATAGCTGCCGCTGGCACGAATGTGCGATTGTGTCTGGTCGGCATATCTCCCCAACACTAAATGATCCGGGGTGGGGATGCATGTTGCGTCTGTTTGCTGTTGGAAGACCTTCGGCCTCAGTCGATTTGCTTGTGCCAGCTTGGCTTCCCCGGCTTGAGCCGCGGGATGCAAGTCGCAACAGGCAACCGCTAGACCGGCTCAAACTCTGGGAGTCATACTTTGGTTGCAAAGCAGCATCTGCTTTGTTCAAAAACATGTTTGCCAGCGGATGCCAATCCTTAGCAAAGGGGCGCCTAGTCTCGCAAAATAGGGATCATCTGAGGGTTGTATGCAAAAAGAGCCTTAGTATATTCGCGGCTGTTGTGGAATGGCACCGGGATAGGGCAGAATTGGGCAAAGCTGAGTTTTCGCCGAACATTGTCGACACTTCTGCTAGGGGAAGCACATGCCATGCATCACGGATCTGCAACATTAATGTGCCGTGCAGTGCTGGTAGAACGAAATGTGAATGTTTTGGGGGGTGCCCATGGTCAAATCAACAAGCCGGAGGTCCCCGACTTGAATTCTGAGACACACCCACACCAATCTCACTATCTCACTTTCCATCCGGCCGTACATCCCCAACCAACCCACATCATGCGAAGCTGCTCGAAGCCAGCTCGGAAGCTGGTGTGTTGCTTCCAGCGCTCCAGGATCCTGCGCAAAGTTCGGGCAGGGGGCATCTGATTGTCTGCGCTTGGGCCTTGCCTGTTGATTTTGTCCTTGGAAGCGTCCATCTCCCCTGCTTTCTGTCTGAATCAGGAACTCTCATTGCAAGAAGGAGCGAACCACAGAATGAAGGCACCTCCCTCAACCACTTTGGATATGAGGGTTGCATGGTCGAAGTGGGATCTAGCCATCTGACATCACCAAACTGCTAGCTGTGTATAAAGCTCCTCCGTTTTGAGAAGGCATCAAAGCTTTCACAACTGTCACAGTAAAATTAAACATGTGCCAACTGATAGGAACAGTTCCTCATATCCTACCGACCCGTTCCGTGGGCGTTGTCTGGAGATACCTTCCAAGTATGCATGCAGTATCTTTCCTCAGCTTCTTTCCTTCTGTGGCCAAAAAGGGAAGAAAGTCAAACCTGGCCCTCTTTGGGC